>VWZL01003169.1:0-53752 GCA_013396915.1 Stercorarius parasiticus
ACCCTCTTTCAGTTTAAAACTATGGGTGCCTCTGTTTAAAAAATGAGTGACAGTTTAAAAAATGAGTGCCTCTGTACCTCTCAGAAGAGAGTGGCCTACAACTACCACACGTCGTCTTTTCTTAGTTGCTCTTGTTGTTATATGTGGAGCAGATCAGGTTGACCTCCAGCGTCTCTCCTGATGCAGTGGGTCTTCCCTCCTCACCGCAGAGCGGTGCAAGGGCACCTCAGTTTTTGGGGGAAGTCTCTTCCTCCTGCTGGCCCTTGCAGTAACAAGCTTCTGTTCTGTGTTACTGGCCTCCCTTCCTTCTGTGTGTGCTGGTGTGGGAGTTCTTGGCTGTTTGGCTGTGGGTCCACTGCAGACTGTGGTGGTAACCAGCTGTCTGTCTCCTCCTCAGCCCCCTGATGCTGCACAGCCTCCTCACTGCCTCCTGCACTCAGCCACCTGCAGCAGGAGGTCCTCCACTTGGGCACACCTTTGGCAGCAGCTCTGAGCCTGTCCCTGCCCAGGAGAAAGGTCCAGGCACCTCCTGCAGTCTGAGGCCTGCACCACAGCCTCTGCCTTCAGCAGCTCTGCCTGGGTGGAGGCATCAGACAACGCTGGGGTGGATGGTGCAAACCCCCCAGCCCGAGCTGCAGCCTTTGTTCTCTGATGAGTGCCCACCACTCTGCCTTGAGGGTCAGGTAGGATAATGGCCCTTGACCCATGCGCATGGTCACAGAACGGTGCCCGGTGGTCAATTGGTGGGATGCTCCTCCTTCGAAGAGGTGCCCTTCTCAGGCAAACTGCTGCCCCGCACCCTGGCTGACACGTCATGCCCTGTTTGTCCACCCTGTTCACCATGCTCCTGCTCCCCGGGCTGCTTTTTATAGGCAGGGGGTGGTCATTGTTGCTCTGGCAATGCCCAGGCCTCATCAGCATCTCCTGTGAGAGCTGCCGTCTCCTGGCACGTCTCTCCACTGCCATGGCGTGTCCCTTACCTCAGGAAAAACCCCTGTGCACCGAGCTCTGCTGTTCCGCAGAAACATATGACATGTTTCCAGTGCGCTGCCCACATCAGGTGGGCACCTCTCATTTGCTTAGACTTCGGTAAAACATCTCTCACAGGGACAAACTGGAGATTCTTAAAAAAAATAATATAAGTTGGAGAAGTAAATGGCTAAAGTGGGGATGGTGTCACCAAGTTCTCACAGAGGTTGGTGAGAAGATCATTTAGGAAAACTGATGACCTCAAGGGCTTGTGTTGTAGAAACAGGACAAAGAGCAGACAGTGCAAGGTCATCCCTTTGGGGCTAAAGATGAGGATTTCTGGCTGTGTTTGTTTAACTTACCATGACTCCAGGCTGCCAACCAGACGCTGCCATGGAAAAATCAGATTAAATTCTAAGATATACAAGCAAAGTCATTCCAGTAGAGAGAAAACAGTTTTAGTATTCTTATATGAGATGTCTGGAATAACCTGCACTGCTCTGGTCACTCAAGAAAGTTACTCAAGAAGAAAAGGAATAAAGGAAGAAATGAGAGGAATGTGTCTTTTTCTTGGCTAACAAATTACAGATGGAGAGACATCATGGTAGCTATCTCTCTGAGAAACTCAAAGCCAGAGAAGAAGGGCAGTCAGGTAGGCTGTGTCACAGTACTGATACCTGAACAAAGAGTGTGAGCTGCTCATGATGGATGCCAAGGGCTGTGCCTTTCCTGGTACCCTCCATCCTCACGTTTGCTAACGAAGCACACGTGGCCACACAGAGAGCCGGGCCATACGGCTCCCCAGGCTCCTGCTGCGTCGCTGGGCTGCTCTAACTTCGGGCCATAACTGCACAGTCATTAGTGTTTACAAAACAAGTTTCCAGGGAAGCAAAGTTACACACCGAGGAAATAATAAGCAGCACTATAATCGGATGTGAGAGGGAGATCATTTCATTACCCGAACCAGGCCTCATTATTCACCATTTCCCTGGCAAGAGCTGATACACGCAAGCTAATGAATCTTAGCTCTCCGGACGAGTGGGAGGAGTGCTGGCTCGGTGCTGCCATATGCTAAGCAGGACCAGAGAACACAACTTTCAGCTAAAAGTCCAAAAGGTAAAACACAAACTCATCCATGGCAGCACTGCAGTGAGATGGGAGAGGGGTTTTACCCACTGCTGGCTTGGTTTTACAGAGTAACCCTGGCTGTGGGAACGCCATGGCTCCTATCCGGCCCGGAGGAGTGAACCGAACTCTAAACATGCCAAGAAAAACAGGGGATCCGACACGTGGCCTGTGTACACTGGTGATGGGTGCGGGGGCAAAGATGGCTCTGGGGAAAGCCTTCCAGAACCAATAATATCAGCTGGAGACTTCCCAAACTGTCCTGACAGTAAAATATCATCCTGGGCCCAGTCATGCCACAAGGAAGACAATAACAGAGAAAGAGGCAACAGCATCAGCGAGGAAAAACACAATAGCAGGACCATTACTCACATCTGTGGTACTTCCGTTTCATCAACACAGTTGCTCATTGGCTACTGTGGCCATTCCTCCCTTTAAAAAATAGGGAAATAGCAAATACATCATTCACTGTGCACAATTATTAAAACAAAACAAAACAAAACAAAGCAAAACAAGCAGTGCTGAAGTCGTTAAAAAAGGAGAGAAAAAAATCTCTTTAACATAAATGAGCTCTCAGAGTTACAAAGCCTGCCTCTGGTTTTTCTGTATTTTCTGCATACCTCACAAGCAATGTGGCCCTCAAATTTCATATGAGGAAGCCGAACATTTGCCAAGGCTCCTCTCGAAGGAGCTTAGATGCTAACAGCCAACATAAGATGAAAACCTATTTGGAGAGGAACGCACATCACAGGGAAATGCTGCCCCCATCTGTCTTCCAGTGACAGGTTTTATTTTCCTGCCTGCCATGCCTAAACCATTCATCACTTCCAGAACGAAAAGGTGACTCTATTGTTGCAACCAACTCCAAAGTCTGTGCCTGGACCTCTATTGGCACTGGAGCCATTAAGCGATGCTGTCATTGGTAACTGGAGTCAATATGACCACGTGCTGCCATGGAGTTTAAATGTAGAAATAACTTGACTCTCTGTATTGAAGAGAGTGTTTTGGCCCAAAAGAAGAAAATAGCTTATACATTCTTCATAAAACTAAAACCAACCAAAGGAAAAAATAATGCCCACTGCCAGGAGAGCGGGAGTGCTCGGAGGCAGCACTGGGGTTCGTCAAGAGCAGAGCAACCCCCGCTCCTGCAGCACTTTCCACGGCAGAGCACGGGGCAATGATGCGGGACCCGGACGCCTGCAGCCCAGCCTGCTACAGAACGCCACAGAACAAGGCTGGTTTGCCTTTTTCATCCACATTGGTAAAAATCCAGCACACGCAGCACAGAGGCACATTTCAAGTGCCATTGGTGGCCCTCAGGAAGGTGAAATGAAGGAGAAATTGAACATGCATTCATATTTCATAAAAGTATAAGCCTTGAAGTTGGAAAAGTACATCCAGTAGATGAAGTATAGCACTAGCCCATTCTGTATGGGGTTGGGGTGCAGAAGGAACATCAATTAAACCTCTGTGAGACAATGCCAGTAGCCAGCCAAGCTCTGGCTGATGGAAGTGCAGCTCACAATACGTATCCGTTAGTGTTTGCAGAGCTCCAGAGAGGCACGTCTCTCAGAGCAGATGGAGATGCTTCTCTATCAAGGCCTATGTCTTTTGGTTCTTTTAATGAAGTTAGACCTGCTGAAACTCCAAGAGAGGAGCTGGAAAGTCCGATTTCGATGATTCACAGTTTACTGATGTTTCTCCTTGCTTGTGTCTTTCCCCCTAGACTCCCATTCCTTTTGATTTTATTTTGGAAATCTTGGATTTAATCAAAGTCTGCATTTCCAAAATTGAATGTACAGTTGCCTGGCGTCTTAATGCCTGGAGCATCATCCCAGCACAAGGAGACAGGTCTTGTTCAATGGCACCAAACTGACTCCCTGGAGATTCACAGCAGGGGTTTACGATCAGCCCCAGGGTGTGGATTCCGGCTGCGTGATTTCAGGTGTCCCACAGCAGCATGGTCAGCTCTCACCAAGCCAAAGCCTGGAGCCGGCCACGGGCACCGTGCAGCCCCAAGCTTTGTCCAGCCTGGCAGCCGGGTGACGGGAACAAGGCTGGCTGCTGCCTGCCCCATGAGCTCCACTCTGTAACATCCAGGCTCTTGTGTCCCCAAGGGGGGCAGGCTGGACAAAGCTTGCCAGAAATGTTTTGATCTATGCAGAAATGATCACTGGAATGTTTTTTAATGGTTATGTTGAAAAAACCTCAAATTAATTCTATATCTAATTGCTATCTAGTTTCCTAGATTAAAAACTTCAAAACAATGCTCCCAAACTGATTTTCATGGAAACACCAATCCCAAATGATCATTTCCGAGATCGCAGAGGAAGCAGCGCACTCAGGACTGCCCAGCTTCACACCCTCCAGCTGGACCCAGGATCCCTCCAGCGACTGTCCCTCCCACTGGCTGCTCCCGGGTCACCAACTCCAGAGCCTGGCCAATGCCTCAGCACTCAAAGTCTCTCATTACAGCCTGTCTGCCTGGCACCTTAATTTGATTTGTCATTTCCCAGCCCAGTACCTCTATCTGAACAGGTAGAATATGTCAAATCCCTCTCATTGTTTTAGTCTTTATCAACCAACCAATATTAATTCACAGGATTCTACATATTTCTAGATTTTCCTCTAAGCATTCTTCTTTCTCTGATCAACAGCTGCATCAAATACACCACTATATTACTCCTTCCCATATTGCTGTTTGCGTTCCCAATCTGTCCCATACATTTGACCAGTGTTTGGTCTTTTTCAGAAAAGTAAAACTAAGGACTAAAATTCCTGGTGGTCGTTCTCTCGAGTTTAATCATCCTAGTCATGTAACACCTGGGGAAATTCTACCTGTCTTCAGGCTAGTAGTATTTTATTAACATATACATTTGGCTACAAGCTGCCTTGCAGGCTGTTTTGTGGCTGCAAGAGGGAATGTACTTTCTCTGAGCACTGAAGTGAGTAGATGTGCTGTACTGTGCACCATCAGTGCAATTCCCCCCAGCTCCTGCCATAACTGCAGCACTCCAGCAGTGCCGCAGCAGGAGAGCTCACCACCGCCCAGTGACCGTCCCCACCAGCGGGATGCTTCCAGCAGGGCCAGACCCTCCCCTGGGCTGAACCCTCATTTTCAGAGGGGATCACTGCATTTCTCATCACCATGAAACAGTGTCTCGCGGCTGTGAGAGTTCTCAGAGGATGGAAGAACAGCGTGGGAGGTCACAGCATGTCAGGGAGTTACAAAAATGGGGTTGTGTACATGTCCTGTCCCTTGCTGGAGAGCCTCCCGTGCCCGACGGCCCTGGTGGCAGTGGCTCTTGGCCAAGGCTTGGCTCAGCGACTGGGTGCGCTCCACACTGGACGGCCAGAGGCAGGAAGGTTAGAGCCCTGCATGCCTGTGGGGTTTTGGTTTGTGTGGGTGGGTCTTTTGTTTGGGTTTTTTTCCCTTTTTTTTTTTTTCTTCTCTGCATCCAGTTGCTGTGGTGGTGGTGAACATTAGCTCTCTGCTTTCTTGCAAACTCCATGCTTCATCTTTTACAGTTATTTAACTTTCTTTACCTTATTTCTGTGAACATGGGTGGAGAGCAGTCATCCACCACTGGGGAGGGAAGCTGGTGTCATCGGTACTTGCTGCCTGTTTCGCACTGTGGAGCTCAGGCTGCCCACGGCAAAGCTAGTCACCCTTTCCCTGCCTTTTGGTTACAGTAAGAAAGTCTGCACCAGAAGAAGTTCTGCTTTCCTGATTGCTTTAAGAGAAATAATGAAAGTCTGGAACTCTGGCGACTGTGCTCTACAGGGAGACGTCCAGACCAAACTGTGTTCAGGCTCTGTTGAACATGAATCTGTTTGCGTCAGGCAGAACATGCACAAGAGAGAAGAGTCAATAGGTTTCTCCTGACAACAATCTGCACTTTCTTGTAAATGAGTTAAAGTTTGCGAATGTGAATTACATAGTTCAAGATTTACTTTCTCTGTATGAGATCAAAGCAAAGGTCTAGTCCAGGCCAGCATCTTGTCTCTGACACCAGCCTGGCATAGACAGCCAGGGAAGAGCTGAGAGCAGTAGAAGCTTTACAGACCTGCTTTCCTAGTATTCTCAAAATTTTCTGAAACAGCAGTGCTATCTCGTTGAGGGGGTTTTTGTGTGTTTGGGTTTTTTTTTCATTAGTTTTTCTGACTGATGTTGAAGGCATGCAGCCATTTAGTACCAACACCTTTTGTCAAGGAGCTCCACAGCTGGACTGAGCATTGGACAAAATATTCCTCCTCTCACTTTAGAGCTACCACCTGGTAAGTTCCAGTCTTTTCTCTGGTTCTGAAATTATTAGAAATAGCGAATAGCTATTCCTTAGTCCCCTTCATCACTCCTCTCACAATTTCCATAGATGGCTATTGGCTCTGCTCTCCAGCCCCGATCTTTTGCAAAGCAAAACCCTTGTTCCTTTTACTTGCTTGCTGAGCAGAGCCTATTCCAGCACTCGGGCTGTCTTTTGGCCCATTCTCCGTACTCTTTCAATTCTGCTCTGCCCTTTGGGCTGGGGGAGCTGCACACCTCATTCAAGATGCGCACATACACTTCAGCTCCACTGCCCCCGTGCTTCAGTGAGGTGCAGTTCTACTCTTTCACAATAGCCTGAGTTATCACGCACTGATAAGTCAGTTCAAGAAAGTTATCTCAAGCCTTCTTGAGATTGTTTTATTGAGGAAGAAAACCTTCTTTTAGTAGCTGTGACCATGCTATCAGTCAGCCTGACTTTGATTGAGCAGAGTCAGCCCAGGTAAGGCTGCCGTTTCCCACTGCATTTCCTTGAGCAGAAGATCCAGTTTAACCTGCTGCTCCATGTTCCCTTTCACCATAGCTTCTCAGTCCCACATCACCTCCTCCCCTGCCTGGTCAGAGGTTGCTGTCTCAGAGTCATCCCATTTCTAGATTTCAGGGGATATACTAAATGATCCTGTGACAAAAAATACCAGCACTAGTTATTTTTTGATTTGTATTTTAAACAGTTACACCAAACTAGTTTAGACTGAGGTCATTACTTCTTGCATAGCAATAAGCTCAACAGTTTTGCTAACCAGGCACCAGGACCAGAGCCAGAGGGGCTGTGAGAACACGGACCTCAAACTGGATCTGGCCAAAAGACTTAACATGAAACCGCAGCTGCAATCAGCATGAGCTGATGAACCAGGTCCAGTTCACAGCAGAGGAAAGTCTCTCCCCACGTGCAGTTCAGATATTGCACATATTTCATTTCCCTCTGCATCACTGAGTAGGGTGAAAGAACCCACCGCTGGGGCAAGGGAGAGGGCAAGGAGAGCCAGAGCCAGGAGCTGGCCTTCTGCCCTCTACGTGCTCATATACCCAGTTACTCCATATTTTTAGACAAATAATCTACAAAAAAAACAATGAAAAATATTTACATGGGAACAATCAGTTCTATATATCCTCTTCATTCCTCTTTCCCTTCATCAAGTGCTATTTACCTACAGCCCATAGATTTCAGTTCATTTTTCCCCCCTCCCCTATATTGCCTGCCCAAAAGGCTAATCTACACAGAGGATCTGGAGCTTCCCTGGGACTCACAGGAACCTGAGATTACATATTGACTCCCAGAATCCCCTTAAGGGATGGCCATATATTAACTTTTAAAAAATAACTAACGTGTTTTTTCTCTTTGAAGGGTTCTGCCGGCATTTGCCTTATTTGCATCACAGAGCTAAATTGGAAAAGATTTTCTCATCATTCAGACAGTTGTAACAACTTCCTCATTCCAAATCAAGAAGTCAAAATGTCAACTTTGTCCTCACCTCCCTTCCAAAGAAGATAAGATTAAAAAATACCTCTTAAAATTTAAAAAATTATTTGCTCAGACTTGAGTATTTTCCTTCTTTGGTACATTGTATTTACTCATCTTCCAAAACAAAGACCATTTGGACTAAAAAGCAAATGTCACCAAAATCACTGAAACCAGGTTCTTCCAACAATGTGAAATCTTTCACCCTGGTAATTTCTTTGGGGCCAGAAGACATTAATTTGTTTCACAACCAATTTCAATTTGAACATTGGGGAATTTTTCTGATGGATCAGATTTTGTGGAGTATTCCCAACCCGTTCAAGAGGTGACTCATGGGAGTCACGATTTTGCCCTCAACAGATGGGCTGTGCAATCACCTCCTCACTCCTGCGCAGCTCCCCAGCACGCCAGCTCTGCTCACACATGGATGCCTCTCACTTCTCGTTCATCCCTCTCCAAACAGCTGCGCTACAACTGCGTGGCACAACTGTGCCCATCCCTCGGAGCCTGACGTCAGTACCATCGTGCCTACATCAAACACAGCCATGGCCATGGATCTGAAGCCAGACAACAACAAAAAGCCCTGCTATAGACCCACAGAAAAATTCAAAAATTAGATTTAAAGCCGAAACAAGAAAACAAAGCCTTCATTTGAAACTATGCATGCTGCTTCTGGGTCTATGCTGATGCTTCTTATAAAAAAAAAATTAAAAAAAAAAAAAAGGCTAGAAAGGGGACACCTCAGCAAGGCCACATCATCCACAGAGAGGTTGCTCAGAGAGGTGGTGGATGCCCCATCCCTAGAAACATTCCAGGCCAGGCTGGACGGGGCCCTGAACAACCTGATGGTGGAAGATGTCTCTGCTCACTGCAGAAGGGTTGGACTAGATGGCCTTTAAAAGGTCCCTTCCAACCCAAACCATTCTGTGATCCACAGGCATGGAGAATGAGAACAGGTTGAGGCTCAGCTGAACTCTGGGGCCATGAAGTGGAGCGGGCACAAAGTGTCACAAAATTGTGATGTGGGGCTGGAAGGGTCCACTCAGTGGGACAACCAGTCTGCCGAGATAACCCACGTCTGCAGAGGCCGGAGCGGCGTTAACAGGGCAGCTGTATTGGTACCGTAATGCTCAGCTGGACGACACGCAAGACATCAACGGGAGCACCAGATATCTTTTTCACACATCTGGAACTGGATAAAACAAACACCTTTGGGTACAGCCAGTCCGATTGAAAGCTCAGATGATGTTCAACAGCTGCCAGCCAGGCAGGACTGAGTGCCAACTGACCCAGGTTTCCGTCTGAGCCTCTAGAGGCAGGGATGGGCATCCTGGACTAGGTGAGGGTCGCACCAGCCCCTCTCAGCTCCCCCTGCTCCCTGGCATCGGGAGCGGGGCAGCAGACATGAGCACACGCTGCTCTCTGCCAGTTACGCACCGCCACGCAGCCCAGGTGGAAAACCCTTAGGTGATGGGGTAGAAACAAAATTAAATACTTTTTTTTTTTTTCCCCCTTTTAAATTTGACTTCATGCTTATGAACAGTCTCTGCATTAGAAATAACTTCAGGGTTTTAAAATTGCTTTCATAAGCTTTGCCCCTAACTAATTGCTTTACTTATGTACACAAAGGCCAGCTGACATACCCCTTTTTAAATATTTCCATGTTATAGATGTGGCTTTTTGGAACCACACACATCTGTGTTCCCTTTCCTGACTGAAAACATACTTGAGTCTTGAGCCAACCCAAAGTGAAATGTACTTCTTTTCCAGCTCTCCTCTTCTCTTTCCAAGAGTTTTCTTTTTGCTCCTGTTTAGCTTGATCCAAAGCAGAACCATTTTCTTTTTTTCCTCAATGTAAAAAACCCAAACCCCAGGCATTTCGACCACCTGCTCAGCACAGAGCATGCTCCCCTGCCAGGAACACTGCACTGGCTGGCACTGCTGATCATCCAGCCCAACACACACCAAGACGTTGGGCAGCAGCCCACGTGGGTGAGGAATGTGCCCAGGTCTGCTGGGTCCAGCCTGCCTCCAGAGCAGCGCTGAGGGACACCACTTCTTCATGTAACCCTCAGGGGCTGTTGAACAACCCGAGCTGCTGGGCCAGGGCTGTGGCGGGTGAGGAACATGAATGCCAACTCCTAAATACTCTTTAGGACTCAGCAGAAGCCAGCAGTCAGCAACATAAGGAGTAAATCAGTTCATCCAAAGAGAGCAACAGAGACTGGATGTACTGGGAAGATGTCAGACACGCACACAGAGAGGGATCCCAGCTCTGCCAGGGACCATGAGAGCAAACCTTGCCTTCAGAACTCGGGGATTTTCTTACCTTGGAGAAAGGAGAGAGCACCAAAACTGGATCCCCAGCCCTTGATAAATTGTCTTCTGTCACCCTTCAGGGAGACTTGGATAGTGCAACATCATGAAAACACCTCCTGGAAGCCCCTAAGATAGGTCCAGAGCAGAAGAATCATAGAATTGTCAGGGTTGGAAGGGACCTTAAAGATCATGTAGTTCCAACCCCCCTGCCGTGGGCAGGGACACCTCCCACTAGATCAGGTTGCTCAGAGCCCCATCCAGCCTGGCCTTAAAAAATTCCAGGGATGGGGCTTCCACCGAGAAGCCTCAAAGGAGCCCTGTGTGCAGCAACAGCGGCTTCCCACAGGGCAGTGGATGGGCAGCTGGTATTAGCTTCAGCATCTGTTTTGCCAAAACTTTCCTGGATTCTTTCTGGAGCCGGTTTGGCCAGCCTGCTTCCCCACCACCTCTTGGGGTGCTCCCACTCGTTACTTCTCTCTACTTCCCAGAGCCTGTCCCTGCCCAGGTATGAACCGCTGCCCACTGGCATCTCCAACAGGTGGTGCACTGGGGGATGAGCACCACAGCTTTGCAGCTCAGCCTCCCTCCCTCTCCCAGCCTGTCCGCACATCAGGGCCAGTGACAGCACTGTTTTCTGCTGGTTCCTGGCTAGACCATGACCCTCGAGCAGCTAGAAAGGGTCCTCTTCACCAGCTTCTGTTACAGGGTCTAATCCCACAGTCCTTTTTATAAATTACCACTCAATTACTTTCTGTATTTTCTGAGCCCACTCCAAAACTAGATCCTAACTTCTATAAGAAAAGGCTTCCTGCAGGTTGAATCTTTCCAGTTCAATCTCCCAAAGGCTTAGGGTCATAGAAGAGTTGGTGGTACTTCCCACCAGCTGCCTCCCCCCAACTCCATAGAAAAGGCTGAAATCTCATTTTCCAGCTTAAAAACCATTAAAAACAGAAAATCATGTTTTATTTGCCATAAAGTGTTCATTTGTCACAAAAATGCCAGTATAAAACATACACCAAGGCATGCAGCTTGGGCGACAAGCCACTATCCACACTCCTTCATGTCCAGAAACAGTGACAAAGCCCTGAGAGGAAGTGACAGCCAGAAACCCTGCTGCATTGTTCCCAAGGAACCATAATCACAGTAAGAGAGACATTTCTCAGCACACAAAATGCATTCATTCGATCCATAGGTCTTTTTTCCTTTACCAGGAATTCACTTACACCACAAGTCAGGTTCTCTTAACCTAACCCCCTCCAGCACAGAAGGCAGAAGCAGAAGTCTGCATTCCCGAATGCATTACAAACTTCGTAACTTTTCAGTAATCTCATGATTTCAGCAAATTTTGGGGTAACAGCATTACAAGGCAGTTGTAACCTTCACTTGGGGTAAAGGTCTGCTTCTTTTGTCTCTGCCACAACACCGATAACACTGTTTGCATCTCTAAAAAGCACTTGGGGTCTCCTTTGGAAGGGAAAAACCAAGGCTGAGTGAAAGATGCAGAGAACAGACAGACAGGTGAAGACTTGGTGAGAGCAGGGGAGCAGATGCACCAGAAATCAATGGTTGCTACTTCATTCTACAGTGACAGAATACGGAAACACGAGATTTTTGAGTTAGAGACAGATGAATGCTGAACATGGGGCATGACACAAAAGATGGCTCTTTGGGGATCCCAAGGGGAATAATGAGAAACAGAAAGCAGCCTGCTTTTCATCATGTTAAGGCCTTATTTCCTGTGATGGCAATTTTTTGCCACTCAATATTTAGATGCACAGAGAACACACACACACGCGCACACACACACACTGTAGTCAACATCAGCTCCTGAGCAGCCTCACAGCGCTGAGCGAGGCTTAGACAGAGCAAAATGATTCCTGTTCCCTGAGCTACAGTGCCCACCCGCTCAGCTCCGCAGGCAGCACCGGGGCACGCCAGCACAGCGCCTTGGCCTCAAATTCCCTGCAGATGGGGAGCACCAGAACATGTCTTTATTCTCTTCCACGCCCATACCTGCAGTCCAGCTGGACAGAGGTTGGATGAGGTACGTCCAGCACGCCCCATCCATCAGGCTGGGGAGCTCAATGCATTTTCCTGCCCTCTCAACCTAAGTCTCTGGGGAGATCTCAGTGTCTAATTCACCTGCTCCTCCCCAAACGTACAGCACTAAAAAGAAATAATAGGGCTCGCTTTCATTTGGGGGATGGGTTTTGAAGGGCAGAGGGTTGATTTGCTTTTTCTTGTTCTTTTGCATTGTCACTTTCTAATAGTTAAAGAAAAAAAAAAAACCACACATGTTAAAAATTTGTCATCCAAAGAGCCAGCTCATTGTTGAGTGTATACGAAGCCAGACACAGTAGGAATCTCGTGTTCCTTTTCCTTTTTGGGATCTACAACATGGCTGTATCTTTCTCCTCGGTGACATTCCAGGTAGGGACCCCAGTTTGCAGCCGGCCTGCAGCAGCTTACAATGCGCTGGAAAGCAAAAAAACAAGAGGCATTTGATGTTTTACCTTAGTCTGGGCTGTTTTTAAAGTTCAGTAAAGCTATAACTCCAGATATGCCCCACAACTCCACAAATGGCAAACAAAGCACCAAAGTTTTTAAAAAAATCACTCCAAAGGTCTTTGGATTCAGTGGATTCTGCACACTGAAGTCAAACAAGCAGACAAAGCTCTGACCAACAGGACTCTTTGGCAAAGCCTGGCAAGAAGTCCATACCTCAGATCTTGCACTT
This sequence comes from Stercorarius parasiticus, assembly GCA_013396915.1. Lineage (NCBI taxonomy): Eukaryota > Metazoa > Chordata > Aves > Charadriiformes > Stercorariidae > Stercorarius > Stercorarius parasiticus. Next base: position 12,934 of record VWZL01003169.1, read on the forward strand.
GCTTGTTCCTCTGAGGAATGGGAGGCAAGACTCCAGAAAATGATATGGGGATAGAAAGTGATAGAAATCCTTCAGAGAATTTAAAGCAGCTGGAATAACAACAGAAACCATGCAAATCACTGTTGAATGTGTGGGTGCCCTCCCAGAGAATCAGACTTTATCTCCTTATCAGAACACAGTAGGGTAAATTTGCCTCTGATGCAACTACCACAGGTGTGGTTTTGGTCTAAAAATCCAATTAACACACACCTCAAAATGTTGAGCACGTATTGGAGAAGAAAGCACAGGCATTCCTGGTAATGCCAAAGAAAGTGAGATTTGAGGCTCTAACAGCCTTTTTGTGCCCTTACCTGACAAAGGTTTCCTTCAGCTTTAGCTATTTTTACAATAGCGATGACGGGGATCCAGATGACACAGAAGATAATCATGCACCAGCCAACAACTGTTCCCCAGGTTGGATATAACACTGAGCCATAAGTAGGAGTTGAAAACGTGACCAAAGACCAGACCAAAATTGCCTATAAAAAATGGCAAATAAAAATAAGAGAGAAAACAGATTTCCAGCTAACTTCAACTTGCACCATGTTTCTAGGTTGGTTAAATAAAAAAAAAAAAAGGCTATCTACAAATTCTGCAGTTTCCTCTTGCTTTCTGAGTGTGAGAACGGTTGTGCAGGATTTGGTGTTCAGTCATGGCCACGCAGTAAGACCAAAAGACGACACTGTTACGTACCCTAACACTTTAATTACATCTATGTTCCAACAGACCTTGATCTCTTGAACTCTTCTTAAAGGGTGGGTGTCAGGAAGATGGGGCCAGGCTCTTCTCAGGGGTGCCCAGCGACAGGACAAGGGGTAACGGGCACAAACTTGAACACAGGAAGTTCCACCTGAACGTGAGGAGGAACTTCTTTCCTGTGAGGGTGGCAGAGCCCTGGCACAGGCTGCCCAGAGAGGTGGTGGAGTCTCCATCTCTGGAGACATTCCAAACCCGCCTGGACGCGTTCCTGTGCCACCTGCTCTGGGTGACCCTGCTCTGGCAGGGGTGGGACTGGATCATCTCCAGAGGTCCCTTCCCACCCCCACCATTTTGTGATTCTGTGACTCTGGGTTCTGTTGAAATCTTATGTTGGAGAATATATATATGTCGCTGGATGAGCCCAGTACCTTTCTCTGTATCTTTTATATGTTCCCACATTCTGTTATTTACAGGAATATTGGAACGAATTTAAGATTAACTGATGGGAAATATTGCTGCAGACATAAGATATTTTAGGAGCAGCATTTTCTAATTTGTAGTCCAGTCAGATTAAAGGTACTGTGCTGGCTAGAGTGACTTGCCACTGCTGCTGGATTTGGGATCTTAATGAATGCTCTCATAGAAATATAATCCTTCCATCTACACTCACAAGTGTACGTAGAAGTACGTCAGTAATGAAAAACTGAGGCACACATAGGAAGACATAAAAAAAAAAGTCTCAGAAAAGGGAACAGCTGGACATCCGAAGAGCAAATACAAGGCAGGGATCCATCCCCAAATGAGATTTCACTCAAAGGGGAAAAATTTAGGTTTTCAAAACATTTTCTAAAGTCTGAAATGAAGATAATCCAGCTGCTAAAGATGGACAATCTGGTTGCTCTGTGTTACTCCTCAGAGCGTAGACCCAACACACCAGCAACTGATCTGACAGTCCAGCCTCTCCTGGAGAGGACCCAAGGAGGAGCAGTATGTGCCAGAAAGCACAGAGTTTGCTTCACTGGCAGAGCCATACCCTGTCTTCACACATAGGGCCTGGACGTTCAGCACCGAATCTTCACGTGGAAGCTTCTTCAAGATCCAGTTGCTAAGTTCTGTCCCACTAACACAATTCAATCATCTACACTCACCATTAACAGCACAGGAGTAATGAAAAACCAGCACGCTCTCCACCACAGCCAGAACAAACGGCTCTTCTTTCCAATCATCATTTCAATGTCTTCAATGAACCTGTTTCCTCCTGTTGAAAGACAATCACAGGGTGCACTGTAAAGCAGGTTGCCTCCCTTGCAGGTGGGGTTATCCAAAAGGGATAGAAGAAAGGCAATGGTCAAGGTCAGTTTCTCCAGTTTTGGGGTAACCATTAAAGCTTTTCAGCCAGTTAAGTTATAAATGCTTTATTGCAGTAATTAATTTTTAATATACACTGTGCCTGGGATTGCACAGTCAATTCATAGATTTTTCAATGCAAGCAATTTACCGTAAATGTAGATGATGCCTATTATCTCCAGGACGGCTGCAATGAGGATTCCCCATCCAGCACAAAAGTGATCTATTAGGTTAACCCAGTAAATTCCTGCCTGTAGAACAAACAATAAAGAGGTAAAAATGTACCCAGTCCCAGTAACCTCTTTATGCAAATAAAATAAGTTGCATTGTTCAAGCCAGTTTAACTAATCACCAGTCTGAGGGTTTTTTTAAATTTCCATTTCTCTAGGCTAAATACACATTTGTGAACATTACTTTGTTTAAATATCTCCAAGTCAGGTTGAAAAGCACATCTGACAAAATACTGTAGATTAATAACAAGAGATACATATATATAAAGTAAATATAGACAGCTGAGAGCAAAATGTAAATTTGGAACTTACTGTATGAATGCTCATTCAGCTGGTGCTGAAGTTTTAATACTGAGCTACAGCAACAGCTATACCAGTCATCTGTTGCGGTAGGCTCGGGTGCTCTTACACACACAAGTTTTCCACGTGGATTAAACACAGCTTTAAACACCAGCGTGCAATAGCAGGATCAGAGAGCAGGGAACAAGCTTTAAGCCACTTCACGCTCTTGCATATGAAGTCCTTTGCAAGCTTCCCTGCCATCATGTTTCATAACTTACCTGCTTTGCTTGACTATAACAACTGTGTTCACCACAATTATCTTATTCACATTATCAGTCTAATTGCATATATGAATCCGCATTTCTAGATGGAGTCATTGCAATGAACCTTTATATCCTTAAAAGCAACTGCCTCAAGAAATCTTACACGGTATACTTAAAGTTCCTTTTATGTATGTATACGTATGCATATATATTTATATACACACACACGTATCTATCTATCTATCTATACATACACACGCAGGAGAAGTAACCACACAATCTACAGATGCTTGTGAGGTTTTTATGACTTGAATGGGCCATTTCTCAGACCCTGACCTGTTTGGTAGTCGGTTCTGAACAAAAAGATCCCATCGGCATCTATTAGCGGTATGCGCAGTGCTGCACACACACCGTGTGCCTGTGCTTGAGATCACACAAGTAACGTCCTGAACTGAGGAGCAATAAATCAGGCTGATGGTTCACTGGCTTTATACAGGCCTTCTATTTAAAAGCACATCTCAGTTCAATAATCACAGAAAACCTCAGGTTCCTCAAAGCTTGCCTCTGGGAATTTCTTATTTGCATGCAGCAAATTGCTCCATGCTACATTGCATTGCACACTGACAGAATTTGAGTCTCTCAGATTGATCTATGCAAACAGGAACAGTTGGAAAGGGTATTTTGACTTGAGTTCATCACTTGCAGCATCGCTAAACCCACAGCCAAAGAAGAATTTAATGTCTTACCTGAGTAACACAGATAAGACCAAGAAAGAAGAGCAATATGCACACCCCCAGGGTTATAGGGACTCTTAACTTTTTCATCGCTTCAGGATATATATCATGTATGGTGGTTGTAAGTGTTTCTGCAAAGGAAGAAGAGCAGGGTTTGAGCAGAGGTAGCGCAATTAAGAAAGGTAATGGTCATTTGCAAAGCCACAGGTTACTTAAAACTCCACTCACCTATGGAGGCAAACTGAGAGTCAAGGCCCAAGAGCACGAGCATGAAAAAAAACAAAAAGGACCACAGAGGAGAAACTGGTAACTTGGAGAGAGCCTCTGGGTAGGCTACAAATGCCAGATCAAATCCTGGAAGAGAGTGGAAGGCAGGAGGTTATTGTCACGCCTTGGTCAAAGCAAGTCCCAGTACCGACAGCGCGACGAGCTGCCTACCTGAGTCCACCACCTCCGAGACAGGTCTCTCGGACAGGAATGCCATGTGTCCCAAGATGGAGAATATCGCAAACCCAGCAAATATGCTGGTGACACAGTTGGTTACACAAACAATAATAGCATCCGAGTAGCAGTTGTTGTGGAACTTATTGTAGGAAGACAAAGCAACGAGCCCGCCCCATGCCACAGACAGGGAGTAGAATATCTGGGTGGCTGCATCTTTCCAAACCTACCAGAAATAAGAACATGGAATTACTGTATCACTTGCAGTATGTATCATAAACATTTAAGTCTGCCCCCTGTGGAAGCTCCAAGTGTTTTTCTACACTTAGCCTGAATATCTAATGCTATTTCATATGAATTTTAGAGTAGGTGGGATATAAGCACGCTGGTAGCCTTGTGGCTGCAAGCATAAACAATATCTTATTATTTCCAAAGGTCACATCCTGAGTACGTTGCCAAATACTTAATCTTATTGGGTTAACCCTGAAGAAAAGATTCAGTTCATTCACTTATGTGGGTTATCAAGATACGAAACTTGTCACAGTGCCAATGAATAAGGAAAACCAGGACAGGGTTGCAGGAGTGAGAACTTACATGTGCTCTCCCACTTGTGCTCCTCACACCATGACCCAGACAAACCACTTCTGCCTCTGCTGCAGCCCCAGTTAGCACCAAATGCTCACATAAAATACCACAAATAAACATCGTGCTTAATGTTTGCTTTTGGTAAAACTGAACTAATGTTAGCATAAGCCAGAACAAAAAAAATCGAAGCTGCCTTTGCACAAAGTGCCCTTCCCAATCCACCTAGTTTCCTAAGCTAATTTCTGGGCAAGGCACAGCCTGAATTTCAAACTCAGGCGTCCTTTCAACCTTCTGATAAAGTCCCTTGAAAGAGGCCAAAGCAAGTGGGACACATCTGAGAGCAACTCTTGGTCCCACAGCAAGAAGTTTCTCAGTAGGCCTTGCTGGGATGAAACTCCAGCATGGTTCCCGAGTGCTGCTCAGCAGCAGTGCCACGGTTGTCACCACTGCCTGGTTGGCAGGGAGTGGGCAGCGGGTGGCTATTTTTCAGATTGAGAGCAGCTAGAATAGGGGCTTGGACTTCTGATAGAGCTGGGGGGTGCTGAAAAAGACAAAACCCAGCTGCAGATACAAAAAACAGGGCAGGACATGAAGAACCACCTGACTGGAGAGAGAAAAAAAAAAAAAAAAGGAGTTGCTCTGTAAGTGACAAGCCCATAGAACCATGGAAGCGTGTCACGATTCCAGGGCTGACACTGCCTCTCACCTCTGCCTCCATCAGCTTGGTGATGTTGGACTGTGTCCCGATGTAGTACTCGATGCCGTCCCGAGCACCTTCCAGGGTGGCACCTCGCACCAGCAAGATGAGCAAGATGACGTATGGGAAGAGTGCGGTAAAGTAGACGACCTGCAGCAAGAAGGGCAGGGACACACATCAGAAGTGAGGGGACGCACAGACCCCCGTGCAGGAGGAATGGCCAGGTTTTAGGCCAAGGTCTGCTGGTACAAATGAAAAACAGGCGACCAGTGAAGTGAACGCACACCAAGCAGTAAACCATCTGGCTTAGCTGGTTCTGGAGCTGCATTCCAGCAGAAGCAGAAGGCCCAAGCCACATATTCACTTTTCAGATAGCACTTGACCAGTTTCAGAAATGTGTTTTCTGACATGATTTACTGCTGTAGCAAGGCTGGACTCAACCACCCCACAGATCCCTTGCTAGGCAATGCTTCTAGCAAATGCTAACTGAAAGCCAGTCAAAATTAGGTGACTAGGATGGAATTATCTCCTGATGAGACTGGGAAGCAAAAAAAAAAAAGAAAAAGAAAAAAGAAAAAAAGCCAGGCTGGAAGCTTGCTTTACTGGGAACAAGGACTTTAGGTTCTCTCAGACACAGATCTTTTTTGTTGTTTGCCTACACAATTTCTAGCGTGATGGGATCCAGGCCAGAAGCAGGGCTAAGCAGTGCTGTTACCATGCAGGCTATGTTCAACAATACTCTTGTTTCTTGAGTCTTAGTTTCAGTGTTACGCAGACAGATAATTGACCCAGTACTGCTGGTTACACCAAGCCATAGCATTGCACCATCATACAGTGAGTCTGACATTTCTGAAGACTTCCCTCATATTTGCCCAGAACAGTCAATTGTCTCCACTCTTCATCTTTGCCTTGTTCCTGCCCCGCTAGATGCTTCTGAGCCTTACCTTACTCCCCAGAGAGGCTTACCTTTGTGCCAGAAGAGAAGTGACAACAGGAGGAGCCAATTGCCAGGAACCCAAAGAATGCGAGTTTAAGAAGAGCCACACGGCAGAACAACCATGTCTGGGAAAGCGGAGATACTCCACCCTGAAGTGCTGAGACGGAGGGCCAAAAGCTCCAAATTAGAAAGCAGAATAGGAGGAGACATCAGACTGAGGAGAGGAAGACAGGCAGACAGGAACCATGGAAAGGCACAATGACAGAAGGAATTGAAAGGGGGAAAAAAAAAAAAAAGAGAGAAAAAAAATCAGCGCAGAAAGGGTGAGAGAAAGAATGAAGGCAACAGAGACTGAAGTAGTAAGTGACGGAGCTACAACATGGAGGCAAGAAAGGAGTATGGGGAGGAAGGAACTAAACCAGGAAGAGGGCCTAAGGCAGGAAAGAATGAAATTCAACCTGCCTGAAGTCTGGAGAGGAGCCAGCCTAGCTCAAGAAAAACTCCAGGCAGCCGTGCTCCAGCACGTGGAAATGGGAGCTCAGTAGAGACAGAGTCTGAAAACAAGCACTTATGGACCTGGTCCCTAAAAGCAGCATGAAACCTTGTGTAAAAACAACATTTCATAATCTGGCAGGAACCCGCACACGCACATCTGTTTGCAGGACTTGACCTGTATTGTCCAAACATCTCAGCTAGTCTGGAGGTACGAATAATTACCGGGTGTTGCCAGGGTGTGCATGTGCGGTCACAGGCACATGGCCATCATAACAGGCCGGGTGACTCCCAAAACTCAGCTGTGATCACCTGCGTGACGGCAAGATCCCCAAGTACTTGGCAGCCCTGGTTGCGCCGAGACCCATGTGTTAAGTAATTGCTGTGTAATCAGCACCTTACTTGTATTTTATGTAACAGTTATGAAGCCAAGGAGCAGAAAGAAAGCCTAATGCCATGTCCAGCAGAGGGTGGTGGGCTGGGACTGCATCCTGCCTTGTGCTAACCTTGGCATTGGAAGGGCAGGATCAGGCCAAAAGTCTGCTACTTGCTCTTCCTAACTTACCTTTCCAGAAGATTTTATTCCTTTAAACAAGGCAGCTCCAACTATCATCCAGGAGAGGAGGAGGCAGAGCGCCAGGTACCACACGATGTTCCCGGTCTCGTCCAACCCACTGGAGCGCTGAAGAGTCACTTTACTGAAAGCACAAAGTGCTGCAATGAGAAGAGGGCGGTAGCAGCACACACTCCTCTCCGCCACTGCTTGAAGGAAAGTGAGCTGGTTTCTGCAGCCACTTCCACAAGTGTGCAGTTAGAACTGCATGATTGGCATTGAAAATCAGAATATGTAACTGCATTTTAAAGGTCTACCAGCCCTCAGCTCTCCATACATCTCCCATCAGGCCTCCCTCAGCTCTTCCACGTTAACCATGAAATTTTGATGGCAAGAGAAGAGCCCAAAAGATGAACCAGTTCCCAGGAAACCAAGGAACACAAAGCAAATTGAAACTGTGTGGCTAAAGAAATGGCAATTCCACAACAGGCCCAGATTCAGAATAAGGTGAATATATTTTGCACGGTAACTCCTGAAAAAAACTATATGCTTTACATGAAGCTAAGTAGTCCCTACCAGGACTCCAGAGAAGAGGACTTATTTAAGATGGATTATTTTTCAGTTTGCTACAGGTTGACTCCTTTACTTCTCTATTATTTCTTTTAAAGGGCCCAGACTCATCAATAAAATTTTAAGTCCCCTCTGCACAGATTTGGATGCCCACCCCCCTTGCTAGATAGTTTCTGGACAGCAAGACAAAAATAGAAGGCACATTCAAAACAACAATGCATAATAAATGCAATTTTAGCAATTTCTTTAAAATTTTTACTTACTTCCAGTACTGCTCACTGGGAAACTGCACTGGTTTGTAGTTTATGGTGCCATTCATACACGTGAGATTGTTGTTTGTGATGAACGAGTAGTTTGCATGAATGATTTCTCCATCTAAGGTTGCGTTGCAGTCACTTACTAAAAGCAAGAAAGAGGGATTGTTAACACGGTGGTGACTATTACAGGAAATGTTTTCTAAACAGTTACAGCATCAGCTTGCCTACTAACAGCGTTTAGAAACAAACCTGAACTATCACTTGCATCTGTGACTTCGTTACTTTGACTGCAAATCAAAACACCAAGAATCCGGTGTGCTCAGCTCCACCTTTCACTTACTGGCACGAACACTTGCAAAATCCAGCACTGAGGGTAGTGCAGGCTGCAGCCTTGGTTACTCTACGAAAACCTTTGTCCCAACCAAGGTCACACACATCCTCTGGCAGCTTCATCTTACCGTGGCAGAGGGCTTACTGGAGCCCTTTAAACATTTTCCTTAGGGAAGGGGAGGCGCTGTTTGGGTTTTTTGGGGGGTAGGGATTTTATTTTTTTGCCAGAACGTACAGTAATGAACACTATATCGGCATTTACTGGAAAAGTCTTGTCAAAGCCTATTTCGGGACAGCTTCTTCAGCTCAGTTTTGTATTCCTGAGCACTTCGAAACTTCAAGCTAAAATATTTTTTAGCCCACAAGCAGGCATCAACTTTTTGTTAAATAAAGCATCTCAACTTCATTTTATGAAACCTATGAATCTTCGAAGAGATTTTCAGATATATGGTTAAGAGAGTTACAATTACATTACCACTTGAAGTAATGTAACCCATCGTGGTCCTGTCCCTGTTATTTTAACACTCTCAGAGGTTACATGGCAACACATTTCCAGCTACTAACTACTAATTATCTCACCAACTTCACCTTTGCCTTAAACTGGTGTGATATGGAAACTGCTGAAATAACAAGTGTTTGGTGGTACATGTACTGCCAAACATCAAGAACAATAGCGTGGAGATATGTTCTAAAGAGTTAATGAAGCGTGACACCAGTGCCGCACTGGTGCTCAGGATTACCATACCCGCAGAGGAGGCAAGGGGCAATGGGAGAACCCCCATAAAAGCCACAGCAATACTCTTGCTTCAGGTGAGAACGTGCTTTGCCATGAAGCCTGATGAAATGGGAATACAGCATTTCCAGGGACTGCATGTACCAGAAGAAACCTTATATTTTAAAGGAGAATGAAAAGGATCCCAACAAGGAGGTTTCGGCCCAGCTCCCTCTAGATTTCCCCAAGCACCCAGAACTGGTGTCAGGGAAGCAGACAAGCATCACTCCCCTGTGTTCAGAGACAAAACTCCAGGAAGGACTCTTCAAGCCATGGGTAGCTGTCTCGCTCCCATAATTTCTCCCAGAAAACAGTAAAGAGTACAGGTATCCAAACCAGTAATATCAAGGCCTATCTGTTAAGTACAGTACCTAATCGTGTTTTGCTGCAGAACTCGTCTGCCCAGGAAAAGCAGTCTGACCATGGCAGCACTTTTTGAAACGAGGCAAATAAGTAATAGAGCGCGTAAGCAATGATCACATTGTAGTAGATCGTCACAAATGTTGAGATGATGACCATCGTGATGCCCACTCCTAGGAAAGAGAAAGACACAATGTCTTAATTACCCCAAACTTGGGCTGAAAAAAAAATAATAATGGCCTTCAAAAAACTTTAAAAGTTAACTTTTAAAAGGGCTACTTGGGAAGCAGTTGAGGGGGGGTTTTTGTTTATTTTTAAAATAATTTTTAATGGCAACCAAACAGGGAAAGGATTAAGCCAAGAAATGAGGGTTATGATCCAAACTGACCACCTCAAGTGTGGTTTGGACACGGAATGTGAACCAGTCCCATTCACGGAATGTGAACAGAAAAATTGGAGTAGTCGCTAAGTCCAAGTCTAAAGGAGAAATTCAATTTTTTTTCTCTCCCAATTCAGTGGGAAGCTTTGATTGCTTAGTAAAATAAAGCCATTTTGAAGATCCCACTGTAACGAATGGTTTTCCAATAAATGAGAAGCAACACAGAACAGTAAATCTGTGCCAATAATACTGTTCTCCTTAAAACGAACTTTGTTCTGTGAGTTTGGGAAAGTCTGCCAAACTGTCCCAGTCATCTTAGAGACTATATTTAAGTTTATACCTTCACGGACACAAAAGATTTGCTGTGTCTATAGACTTTTGCTTTAAAGTTAAATGCTCTGCTCCCGTGAAAGGTTGCTTGTGCCGCAGTATGGAGTCTGGCAAAAAAAGTTCAGGCAACCAGCCAGACTGTAATCCCATTTGTTTCTGTAGAAGGTGGCAAGTGATATTCTTATTGCATCAGAAAAACTTCCTTGTTCCTACATTAATTCCTCCAATAGATAAAGAGGACAAACAAGACCATGGGTACAGGGCCTGGATGGATGGGAGCGAGCAGAGCACATGCTTAGTGGTTTTCAAGCACGTACATCTCCTTATGAAATTCAAACCCTCACAGAGACAGGCAAACTACCACTACAGAGCGCAACTATTTCTCTTTTCACAAGGGGCACCTCACCTTACGCAGCCAGAGTCCAGCCTGTTTTATCACCCCAGCAGATGACTCCCCCGGCAGCGAGTTGGATGGGTGCGTGCACAGCATGGCACACAGCAATTAGACCCACGCGCCTGTGAGCTAATAGAGAATTAGCCCCTCCAACATGGAACTGCCTTGCAAACTGCCCAGGACGTAAAGTGTAAAGAAACAGCAATAAAGTTCACTTCTATAAATGATTTTTGATCTCTTGCAGACAGTGCCAGGCGTTTAACTGAGGGGGTTATTTCCTTCTGCCTGGACAGCCGCAGTTAAGTGGCGTGCTGTGGGACACCAGGAGGATCACTGATAAAGCCTCAGAATGGACAGCCTTTTAGGGCGAATCTCCAACATGCATCTGTTTAATAATTGAATAATAAGGAAGAGCTACCGGGGAACATAATCCTGACCTTGTAACCTTGGGAATATTCTCTAAATGGAAAGCGGCTTCTTAGAATTAGAAACTTCATGAAGAAATCATTAATTCACATCTTTTTATTACTAGAATAAAAAAAAAAGATCTAAGGAAACTTAACAGTACTGACCTTGAAACAATGGCAATATTCTCCAGATGGAAATTGGCCCGAGACTGGCAAACTGCCCAAGGGAACATTCCATGAAAAATAAGGGCAAGCCAGCTAAAGCCAACATCAGGGTGTACGGGATTAGAAAAGCACCTGAGAGGAGAGAGGGGGAAAAAAAACAACACAAACACACACAGAGAAAACAATGAATCTTTCAGTGTTCACCACAGTTCTATCACATTTTATACTCCCCCCTTTTTCTCCTGCCTGAAATATCCCACTGTGGGGTTTTTTTGCTTTTTGCAGAATGTAGAGACTTGTTTCTAAATCCTGTTTTCTGTAAGACTAACGAGTACCCGCAATGAAGGGACACCGGTTACCAGGAGAACTGGTGATTTACATGGGGTGGCTTCTCTTAAATTAAAAGAATTTTACAAAAACTATCAAAGACAAACCGCTCTCATACAAACAGGAACACTGCTCAGCCGTAGCCACCATTGGCTTTTGTCTGCTTTCTAGTTTACCTTCTAGCTTTTAACTTGGAAAGGAACACAACCATTCCTTCACATCACTTAGCTGTGATTTGTGACTGCCCTGTTTGAGTAGCTACTGGTCGTCAAAGCATGACAATTATTGTCTATGGCTGGCTGACTCCTGTGTCTAACAGCATCTCAGCCTGGCTCTTGTTCAGGGCCGTTTTAAAGTGCACATTAACCTGATATCAATGACAGTCCTGTTCTGGGGAAGGGACTGGCACTTCCTTGCGTGTGCGCAGAAGACAGGGCAAGTGAGAGCACAGGTTTTCTAAACATGACCCGATATCCCCGCAGAAATCTGTCCTCTTCACTCGCAGTGAACTTAGCACAATCGAGGACCCAGTTCTATAAGGAACTGCAAATACCTGCTGTAATTTAAGAAAGTAAATAGTCCCACAGAATTACTTAGATTACTCCTGTGTTTTGAAACACGGATGTAACAGTTGTCTTCATCTATCGTGGGCAAGGGGCACAGAGCAGGATACAAGCAGCAGCACAAATATGCTTTCTGCTGCGGCAGATAAGAAAAAAACACCTAGTAGAAGGGCTGATGTCCCAACTTATTTTGTTTTCAGTTTTGTTGAAGAAAATTGTAAGTAACACAGCCCTGCCAAGCTTACTCCAAAAGTCTTCTGTACCAAGAATGCCACCTTGTGTTCCACGCACAGCTCTAAGGGCTGTGCTGCTTTTTGAGTCCAGAATTCAACTTCCAAGGACTGTCAGGCAGAGTAAATGAGTACAAGTAAGTCCTCTGCAGTTACTTGGTGTTCACGCTCTCTTTAATTACTACTGGTTGCCTGGCAAGTAGACAAAGCTCTGGAATAGCAGCCGGGGAAGCCACCGCCTCCGTTTGGCTTTGCCACTAGTTCATTGTGCAAGCAGGTAGAGGCTCTCTCTGCCTCGCGCTCCCCAAGTATCTGATGGGGATAATTATTGAGCTTGGATAATTATTCCAGCTTAGCTTGTTTGCCTGGCAAAACAAAGGTGCAGAGGGGGTTCAATTGCTCTCTATAAACATATCAGGGAGGTAAGCACCGGGGAGGGAGAACAGCTATTTCGGTAAGTAGAGGATATTGGCACATGGACAAAGAGATGCAATGGTGGTCATGAGTAAATCAAGAGAGTTCTGGAATTCTCAGGTGGAAGTTTGCAATTAAAACTAAATATTATTTCCCTCTTCAGCTGGTACCCAAAAAGCACAGAGATGCTTCCTACTCCTCTTCCCATTCCCCTCAGCATGCATTCTCCCACTTCCCAGGGTGATGCTCACATCCAGCTTTGAGAAAACATGCCCAGCCTCAGTACTGGCCCCCCCCTCTCCCGGAGATAGCAAGGTGTGCTGCCCGACACTGCCACGCGATACAGGTACCTCCGCCGTTCTGGTAGGTGAGGTAGGGGAACCGCCAGACGTTGCCCAGGCCCACAGCGTAGCCCACCATGGAGAGCAGGTAGTCGGCTTTGTTTGACCAGTTGCCACGCTCCAAGTTCTCATCGCTGCCACTGGCTTGGGCATCCTTTTCGTTTGACAAATTGAAGTCCTTGGAAAAGAAGAGGAGGGAAGGTTCAGGATTGCCCCATAGGCAAGCAGGACAGTCATATCCTCCTTTCTCCTGGGCATCACTGGGCAGGGCAGTGAGGCAGAGCCAGGTGGGCTGCCAGTCCAGCTGGTCCCTGGCAGGACAGCAGGGACCTGTGAGAGAGGTTCCCACCAGACAGCCCAAGCAATGTTCATGGCCAGTTTTGCCCTGCTCCTGCCTTAGTCCCCAGTGCTGCCAGCTCCTGGGGGCAGCACCTCCAGGGGACTCCCCTACTCTGCCCCTCCATGTGCCCAGATGCCCCCACGCCTGTTCAGATGTTCACACCAGCACATACCTGTATGCTCACTTTCCAAAACACCTGCCCAGGTGCCTTCCAAAACTGCCCAGGTGTTCATCCCTCTTTACCTGCCCCAGTGCCCCCATATTCCCATCCCTGTATGGATCTCACCTACCCAGATAATGTCATACCTGACCAAGTACACCATACCTCACCTGCCCAGTGCTCCCACAGCTGCCTGGGTACCCGCACCCTACTTACCTGAGTGTCCCTCTGCCTACCTGGGTACCTATGTACCCTACCTGCTCAGATGCACCCAGACCTGCCTGTGTCCTCCTACACCTGTCTGGGTGTCCCCTTGCCCCACCTGCCCAGGTACCCCCAACACCCCACCTGCCCAGGTGTCCCCTTACTTGCCCAGGTGTGCAAGTAACCTCAATATCCCACCTGCCCAGGTGCTTTCATACCTGCCCAGGTGTCCCCAGCAGCCCACCTGCCCAGGTGCACAAGTATCCCCACTATCCCACCTGCCCAGGTACTTTCATACCTGCCCAGGTGCCCCCATACCCCGCCTGCCCGGGTGGCCCCCGTACCTGCCCAGGTGTCCCCAATAGCCCACCTGACCAGGTGTCCCCGTCCGGTCACCCCCGGCCACCTCACCTTCTTCTTGCCGCAGGAGAGGAAGCCCGGCAGGCTGAGCATCCCCATGGCCGCCCTGGCGCCGCTCCGCTCTGCCCGCGCCGGCCGGCGCCCGGCCCTTTATGGAGCCGCCTCCTGCCCGCCCCCCGNTGACAGTCCCTACTGCATCCCACAGGGCTGCCGCCCCCCCAGCACACCCCGACCCTCCTCCGAGCACTCCTCGCCTGCCTCCCCCACCCCGCTGTCGGCTCCCTCTCCACCCCTACCTTCCCCTCTCTCCTTCCCAACCGGCTCCCTGCTGGAGTCCGGGCTCGGGAGATGCACTAAAGCAAAGGGCACAAGGGGTTAAACGGTATGGAAATGCCAGCTTCCAAACACACCTTCCACGTATGCAGGACAGGCACAGAAAGGGCAGGTCATAAAAGCAAAGCCATCGCCAGAGGAGGAATTTAACGAGCAAGGACTTAAAGAGCTTTTCTGAAGCACTCCCCTGCTGCGCCCACCAAAGCAGCCTTCCCCAGGCATCCCCCGAGGACACGCAGGGGGACACTGGCCAAAGCACTCTCCATGTACAGGCACAAGGGGACACTGGTTGACTGGCTGCTTAATTGCTCTTCTCCATTCCTAACTGCTCTTTTCCAGGGCTCTTCCAGATCCACACCGTGCCAAACACGCTTTCTGTCCTCAATTAGTGGGACTTTTTGTTGAGTGAAGGCATGGCTCAGTCTAGCCACGACTGAGAGGCATAGCGGGAGAGAGCAGTGTGGGGGACAGCATCTGAAAGGTAGGAAGGTAAAAATCAGATGGCATTTTATTGCCCCATGCACCAGGTTCTCTAGGAGCCATCTATTTTAGAAATTTGAGAAAACACTGCTTTACAGGCTGCCTGCAAATTCTGGATTCAAGTGGCCAGGCCACAATGCCCAACACAAACCTTCAGGCTAGTTCTGTATGAAACAAGACGAAACCCACCCAAACTAAGGACATGCTGAGAAATCAGTCAATATTCTTCCAAAGCTGATCTGAACTGTACATAAACTAAATGAACCTTTTTGACAATCCTGATCCGAGTTACAAATTTGAAATAAAATGAGGTAGCATGGGTTTCGTTTGGATTCTGTGTAACTTCAGCTTCTGTGGGTCACAGTTTTCCCAAGGGAGAACGAAAATGTTCCTGTAAACAATGCTGGACCTGACAAAAGCACCGAGTTCTCTTCCAAGCTCATGATTCAGAACTAGCTATCAACTTGTTTAGAAATGAAATGAGATTAAAAACAACCTGTTAGCCACAGCCTCTCCCTCCTTATTAGGATTAAGTGTGTGTTGAAATGTTGCGGAGTCACTGGCTGTGGCATTCTCTCTGTGTAACTCAAGATGACTAAAAGTAAAACTATACTGGAGGTACCACTCCTGGGATGCGTTTGGTTTCTGACCATGAGAAATTTTCATTTCTAACACGTTTTCTGTATTTGAAGAAGAAACATAAAAGCCTATTCAAAATTCCGGGGGCGAGCAGGGGAGAGATGAGTATCATTAAAGGGAGAATTGCACCTGAAGCAGGGCTCTGTTTTGCCTCTGGGTCAGCTGCAGACAAAAAGCAAGCAGCTCGATTTGCATTCACCAAAGGTGGAGCCCATGAGGTTGGGCCCTGAAGGCTGGTTCCTCACAGCACAGCCAGCCATGGGGTTTGCACCCCACCAGCCCGTTACCGCCAGAATGTCCCAGGTGGAAACAGAGATAACAGCCAGCAAACCAAAGCCAGCCTGGCTCTGCCATAGATGAGATACCCCATCTCCTGACCAGCAGCATAACCGAGATATCCTTTTTCTTTGGAAAGCACCCCTAGATTACTATGGACTCTACTTACTGAACACTCTGTTAATCCAATCGGGGGTAAAAAAGAAAAGGAACAAAAAAAATACCATTAATGATAAACTTGACGTGCTGACAACACAGCAAACAATTTGGACATTTCCTAGGAGCAGCGAGATACCCGTGTTTTCCATTTGGTTGCACCAGTGCTACTATCAGATGTTGGGTATTGCCCTTGGCTAAAACAAACACAGCTATGGCGATGAAGCAGACATATTTGGTGTGCTTTTTTAAGAATACGATGGGTAAATTCTGTTTCTTAATCTATATCTTCTGCAATAGCAGAATAGGATAAAGGGATCCAGGAGAGGAGTGAGAAGGATGCAAGAGATGCCTGCAGCCTTCCACCTCCAATATGCTCAAGTCCTGGAAAAACAGTCATCAAGCTCAAAACAAATGAAGTTTTCTCCCATCCAGAGAAGATCGAGCAGCACCAGCAGCTGCACATGGAAGTGTCCACCTACCAGATGTGAATCACGTAGTTCAAAACGCCGTCTCCCCTAGCTGAGAGCCCAAAATAAGCAAGAGCGCAACTGCAGGAATAATTCTTGGTGTTCTGCAAGGCTAACAGTCAAACCCACCAGCAGCACACAAGGATGCTACATGGAAAGCTGACGGAGCTGGGCCCACCTGCCCACAGACCAATACCTTTTATCTGTGGAAGTCCTTGTCACAGAAATCAAACTACACACAGACACCGTTCTGGGGTGCCTGTCAGTGCATCTACGTGACATGTGCCCATGGTACCCAGTGGGGTGTTATGAACCGGCTCCGCACCTCGGAGGGACAAGGCCTGTGCCAGTGTGTATTAGATGGCCATGACAAGGACGCCGGTACCTTCTCACAAAGCCAAAGATGGCAGTGAGGGACGACACAGCCATATTTGCTGGCTGACAGAAACACTGCCTCACATTTTATTCTAGCAGCTTCCCTACAGCTACAGACAACCATCAGGTAACCAAATGGCAGTAACACATGCAACAAGGGAAAAAAACCCCAAAACAAAAGAACCAAACTAACCCAAACAAAACCCCCAAACCAAACAAAATCTCCACACCATGTTGGCCTTCAGGATCAGAGGAAGAAGACCTAAACTGTCTAACCATGCCTCAAGAACACGTAATTACAGAACTCCACAGCCGCATCGCTTCTTCAGAAGAGAGGATCAGAAAGCCAGATGGGATTGCTATAGACTGACAGAGGAAGCAAGGCAGAAAATTTCGGCTGTTGGCTCCTGCAGCAGCAGGAATTATCTTCTCTACAGGTGAACAGAACCAAACCCTACAGTTCACATTTAAATTAATGCTTTCTGATTAAGAAAGCATCAGCCTTGATTTAGAGACCAAGTGATAAGAAGTGAGCCAGTTTCCTTGGTGGTGAACTGAACTGCAGGTAATCTAGAATAAAACTTTACCACTAACTTAACATAAAACAAAACCAAACCACTGGTCAAGCAGCCCATGAAAGCATAGCAGCATTCTTCATCTGGTGAGAAATCATTTGACCGTGTGCCAGCCGTAAGCAAGGTGGAAGTGTACCTTGAAGGAAGGTATAGCAAGAAGTGTCCCTCCTGCTCAGAAGAGGGGCTGGAGGGGCGGCGGTGGCATTGTCAAGGGCAAGGGCAATGTAAATTGCAGAGACAAAGGCAATTGTTTCTGAAGCAGCCATCTTCGGCTTCAGAGAGGTACTTATGGGAGCAGACTGTCAGGAGTTATAGCAAAACACAAAGAGTGGAAAATGGTTAATTAAGAGGCCTCGTGCCAATGCTGGCTTGCCTAGTTCTAATGGCCCCCATCCAACAGTTTGTGTGCCGCAGACCACGGATATAGGAAGCGGATTCTGCTTCCCACCCTGCTGATCCCTTCAGAGTGAGGGGAGAGATTTTGCTCACGGGAAAAGGAGATGATCTTTTATAATCCTTCTGGATCCATTTTCCCTCTTTATCTGTTTTGTGCCTTTTCTGCACAGCTGGGATGTTCCTTGCTGCCATTCAACAGGCCACCAGGAAACACACACCTACTCCACTCGGACCTCAAGCGACGAGTTCATTTACATTAAAGGTTTAATGGAATGGAAATTCTAAGAAATTTTGATTCAGAAACTTAGAAAGGGGGCATTGAAAGTTTTCAGCAGTGCCTAAAGAGTTTGGTTCACTAATGTAGTACTGAACATTTTCCACCAAGGGTTTCACCAAAATTGACAGATTCCTGACAAATATTTTTATGTTGCAGGAGTAGCACTGTCTGAAGGGAAACCTCCACAATATTTGTAAAGGCACTTACGCTCTAGTACACATGATGTTGTCATATTAAAGACCTGTAGTGGCCTAATCTCAACGATTGGGGAAAAATCTGATCAAGCACCAACTTAGTACTTTTGGATTCATCTATGTGGCCATCTCAGAGATGAGAAGTACAGCAAGGTCACTCCGGCTGAGCTACTTGCCTCCATGGACAGTCTGCTATCCCAGCCCAACCAGGGCAGCTGAAAGCTCACTCACTCATTTAGCTCCTCACAACAGAACAGTTGCAAAAATGCTGTTAATGCAAAATGCGTAAGCCTCCTAAGTCCCACTCCCAGGAAAACCCCTTTTTTGTATTTGAGGGCGGAGTCTTGAAACTATATGGAAAGGAAATTTGCCTTCGGGCATTTTGTAGCAGGCTGCAACCTGACGTTAACATAATACACATTAATCAAGCTAGGGATGGGGAAGTTTTACATATTCATGTGGGAAAAAAATTATAAGGCAGAAATAAACTCACACAAATACACCAGTAAAACTGAAAGGCTCTACAGTACTGCTCTTCTACTATACCGAGTCTGGAAGAAGATTTTACTGTCCAAAAGGGAACCACAAGTCTCCATCCACTAAAGTAATCAAGGTGCTTTCTAGACTGTTTGCAAGATTGTCAGTCAGTTTTGTATCTATGGTATGTTGTTCTCCACATTAGTTGATTTTCTCATTTTTGAGTTTTAATTGAAGAGAACCTGAGAACTGTCGCAGGACAGGAACCATCAGGAACGGTCGCACAGAATGTGCTCCTCAAACCCTGTGGTCTCTTGGACCAAAGCTCTTTTCAGGAGAACATGGCCTTCCTTGTAGCGCT
This sequence comes from Stercorarius parasiticus, assembly GCA_013396915.1. Lineage (NCBI taxonomy): Eukaryota > Metazoa > Chordata > Aves > Charadriiformes > Stercorariidae > Stercorarius > Stercorarius parasiticus. The sequence goes on from VWZL01003169.1 coordinate 32,145, forward strand.
GGCTGTCCTCAGTCCCTGAGAACTTGTCAATTTGTCAAATTTTACTACAGTTGCCATATGGGAATAAATGATACTTCTCAACACAGAGCTCCATCTAGAACAAGGAAGAAAGCAACCAAAAAAGCACTAAGGTGTTCAAAGTAGGATTACATAGAGGGTAGGTGTTTATATCAGCTGCACAGACCTCTGAAAATCTCTGCTGAAATACTGACTTGCGTGAGAGTTACCAAAGTGCAGTGAACAACTGCATTTGCGGCCCAGGGCTCCTAATTCCTCCAGCCCCACTTCCACACGTGGTCCAGAGCATCTCAGCTTTCCCGGGGCAAAGCAGCCTGGTGTCAGACAAATATCCAAGCCTGCCCAAGACGCATCAGGCGGGTCTCATCTCACCTGCCCCCTCCCAGAGACCACTCCAGACATGTTCAACTTATCTTTGAGTGACTGAAACACTCTGTAAATGCAAAACATCGTCTATCATGGAAGATGTAACAACAGACACAACTAATCAAAGGGAAGAGATAAAGTACGGGAGAACTAAAACCTGGGAGCGTGCGATTATCAAAACTTAATGATCGGCGAGCACATAGGTGTCGGAGTATAATGACTTGCCTATTGGGAAATATTTTAGAGGCGCGGCCAGTAGAAACTAAGGAGTCATTTTTAATTAAGTAAAATAAAGCCTAGGAATGAACACAATACTAATTTCAAATATGCTGAACTGAGTTCATCAATGTCATTAACAGTTTCAGTTTCAAATTCTTCCCCATTACCAAGTTCAGCAAAGCTAGGAGATGCTGGAAGCTGTTTTTGGGGTGGTTTTTTTAGTTCTATACCTTCTTACTAGTTACAGAGAACCAGCTTTTCACAGAAGATAACATAAACACATATTCTTGAGAAGCTTCTGACTAACAGTAAGGCTTTGAAACACAGGCATTGACTACCACACAGCAAAAAGACGACCTCTCAGCTCAGTCCACCTTCCCTTGAGGTAGTTTTACATATTAACATACAGTCCTGCTATGTGATCTCCAAGAGAATTATCCTCATGATTGTCCTCCTTCACAACAGGATAAAAGCCAGGCTGTGCCCCACATCTTAGGAAAGGAAATACCTCCATCAACACTTTCTTTTGTTGTGTGATATCTGTTCCTGCAGGTTAGCAATTACTCTCAGAAATAGCTCATCCAAGTCAGTGGGACTTCTCACGTAAGCGAAAGTAACGCCATATCAAGTAATAACACCATAAAATCACCTGTTACAATAACACAATTCCAAGTCTAAAAGGAAAAAAGCAGGATTCATACATTAATATCACTTGCACAATCTTGTACTTCTCCGTGCCCCCAAGCAGACAATGTTACAGAGACACCAGAACAGTTACTTGGCTGAACACCTTAAGAATTTAAAAAAAAAAAAGGCAATCAAAAGAATATGAATGATAGATGTATTATTCCTACTGCTATCTAGCTCTTCTACAGCTCTTTCTATCACTAGACTTAGAAATCCTTTATGACAGAAACTGGTCTTTTCACACTTTTTTCACAAAGAGGAGAGCAGAGGTAGGGTTGCTCAAATATTTTATGCAGCACCTGTTCAGCAGAAAACACGTGAACTGCAGTGGACACAAGGACTGGACCCGTGAATCCCAGAACCCATCATTTCCTTTATCCTCACGGCAGGACCTCCTCCCCTCTAAAGCCAGAGAGCCATTTCTGTTTCCCTCAAGCAGCAGAGAAAGCTGTCCACCCCCCAGATAATCCATAACTGATTGGAAAAAGCTTTAACAAGAAACACCATAAGTTATTTTAAAACCCACAACGTGCACCCTGGTTGCCACAAACCTGGCCACTCCCCCAGCTTTCCTTTCCAGGCCCCGAGGCTCTCTCCCTCTGCCTCAGGTTCAGGCTCTTCTGAGCAGCCCATCCTCACCATGCAGCACCTCCTGTTGTCCAACAGACCAGTAACAGCCATATCTGGCCCCAAAAGCCCAGTGAAAGGGCTGGATCCTTGGCTGGGTGAAAGGGGTGTGACGGTCCTCTGCCTTCACATGGCCATGCCATTATCAAGGTGGCAGTGGCAACACCTGGTTGGAGGTGCATCCTCTTGGCACACTCCCAGAGCACCTGCCCCAGCGGCCAAAGGGGTGCCATTTTCTGATGAAACACTGATTCGAATCAAGCCACTCAGTGCTGCAGGTGATCTAGAACAAAACCTCTGAGGAACCTCAGGGTCTTCCAGGCTGCCTGGCTTCCCATGCCTAAATTCAGGGCCTGCAGTGTTTAAAGATGTTAGGGTCAGGCAGCATCCCAGCATGAGGCTTCCACCTCGTTGCCACTCTGGGCTAGTAAGTTATTTTGGGGAAGGGTCAAAGTCTCTATCGTACTTCAAGGAGTCTCAGTGCAGAAAGGTAAGGGACCAAGTAGGGTCCTGATGCGAAGTCTCAGTGCAGAGACGCATCTGAAAGGAATTTCTCAGAAGACATTTTGCTATTAGTTACGCAGAGTGAAAATTCATCTTTCCTGGCAGCTCAACTCATTTACATCTCATTTCAGCATTTTAGTGTTCATGATTTGTGTGGGATCAGGGCTCCAGATGGAACAAACAGAGTTTTATCTTTTCTCCCTCCATAGCAAGCATCACTGCACAATGGACAGAGAAAGCTTTTTTGTCTTTTTTACTTCAGATACAGAAAGAGAATGAAAGATACAGATCTGCTAAAATTAGCAGAAAAAATGTACTCTACCATTCCTAAATTTTGGGAAAGTTTACAAGAATTCTGTCACTTTCTGCTCTGCTGAATCGCAAAAAGTATTAGTATACCCAATGTTAATAACGTGCTTCCCCCAGGATGTAGCTGCTCTGCAGTGTAAAGAAAGCCCACTTCTACAAATGTTTTACTCCAGAGGATAAAAATAATACCCTCCACTTTCCTCAAACCTGAAGACGTTTAATTTTCTTCATAACGTGTTGAATTTTACACTGTTATTTTTTTATTCTCAAAGAACCTTCATTTTCTGCAGCTGGTTTTAAAGTTCAAGTGAAAAAAGTATTACGAAGGCACTTTTCCCCTTCAGGCTGGGGCAATCACCAACCTCTGATGGCACTCATCCAGACACTTTGCAAACTGCTCTTCAGTCATGAGTTTCTTTGCATAATCTTGGTCTGGCAATCCTGTAATCTCCCGCGCTCCTCCTTACGAACCTCTCCTTGACTGGCAAGCAAGGGAGCAATGTTTGCACAGGAGTGCGGGAATGCAAAGTAAGGAACTGCACTGACATCCTCTCCGTGCGATGAAGCAAGAGACGACGAACCTGCGGTGATGCACCTGGCAGGGAACACCAGGACACGTCACAGCAGCAGCCACCACTGAAAAAAGGGGATTGAGCAGCCCCTGGAAAGTTAACGCATCACCTGTGATGGATGGCAAACACCGATCCGTAGGAGATTAGCTGTGAGAAATGCTCCGATTTAGAGTTTTGATGGCTATACGATGTTCAGTTTCTTACCACCAAAGGCTCATCATCTCTCTGAGGTTTGGTGTGTTTTTTTTTTACAAACAGTTGTAAAAGCTGAAGGAGAGAACCAGATTTTCTGTCTGTGATGGGAAAGTCTTCAGGACCGTTCCATGCAGCACTGAGCTTTTAGGAAATTGAAACTGCTTTTAGGACCACGTAAAGAGGCTGTACGGATTTATTGCTGAGTCCTGGTAGCCAGTAAGAAGTTAAAAATAGTAACAAGCCCAGAGTTTACAGAACGGCTACTTCAAAACCAAGAAATAGGCACAGAGATTGTATTTGTTTGCTTATTCAGATACATGCTTTGCAGCCATACCTCCCACGCCAGCAGTAGGCATATTTGTCTATTAGAGCAGCCCGAGGCAGGCAGTAAAAACACATTATGTTTTCAGGTTATTGAATGGAGAGGACCTGCCTCGATTAAAGAATCTTTAATTAAAGTAATGGTAATGTGATTAGATGCTTTAATCAAAGCAGGCCCTGTTCTACTGACAATCACATACCACGATCGTTTTCCCAATTGCACAGTGCAGTGTCAGGAGGCCTGGGAGACATCCTGGGAGATTTACTTCCATTATTCCATCCGATTCCAAGCACATTTGAGCTGATACTCCAAGACTTAGTACAAACACTATAGAGCTGTTGCTATATGGAGAAATTAGATTCATTTGAAACAATAATTTTTGAGTGCTAACCTTCCTGTATGAATTAATGATCCATGTCCAAACTGTAAGATTCTATGTTTATTGATCATCGCTTTGCAGAATTTCATTAACTAATCCCATGTCGCTTTGCTCTACAGATGTTTCAAGGTAGCATTTCATTTAGGCCATTCTAGTGGTAGATATCAACCAAATGGTAACCTCACAAGCACTGGTTCCAGCAGTGTTCGTTATGGTGCCAGCAAACATCCAAGTTTGGGAAGACACACCGGTCTTGCATAAACAAGGTTCTGTGGGTAGAAGATTCTCCTGTAAGGCAGAGTTTTGTTAGTTACATGAAAATTTGCTTTCTGCTTTGCAGTGAGGGGTTTTTTTGCTGTGGTTATTTTTCCATTTCTTCCCTAGAAAATGAGCTTTGATGTTGGCATGTAGTTCCAGAAAGAATTGTTCAGCATTTAACTTGGTCACCTCTATTCTGATACGTGTGCATGGAAACAGAACAAGACATTACCTGAATCTTTCTAGGGTGTAAGTCATGGTTGCTTTCTTCACTATGACACTGAGGAAGGACTCCAGGTATGTGTGCAGCATGAAGATGACACTGATACTGAAGTAGGCACTGGTAGTAGAAGGGGCAACACATGGTCTTCAGTCCTTCCAACAAGGGGTTAATAGCAGCTGGCTTCCTCTTTCAGATGTTTTGGTCCTTCCCATTTCTTGGCTTTAGCCCATATATAGTGTTGCTTTACAGGCTAAATTACACAGATTTGTGTCCAAACTTCTTTAACTAGCATCCTTCCTAGCTAAGTGAATGTTGAAGGAGAGGGAGGAAACATCGTAGTAGGAAATAAAGGCAAAGAAAGAGGGCTGCATTTACCCACCTGCTTAACTGATGAGAAGACAATCATGTTTTTTCATTTGCATTCAAATGACATGCACTTGGGGCTTATTCTGGGTGTGTGTGAGGTAACTGTGGAGACACTGAACAAACAGATGTTCTGATTTGTTAACCTCAACAAGATTACAAGGAGATTGATGGTGCAGTGAAAGGAACATTTTCCCATCAAAGACTAAAAGACTATTGGTGATACCAATCTGGTCAGAAATTCTGGTACACTCTGGTACATCTTGATCATTTCCTAAGGCTTTTCAGGGTTCACTGCCTCACTTGACAATGGATATGCTTTCTCCATGGGCATGCATTGGCCGATAAAGTGGGTGTGGATTGCAGAGAGGAAACTGAACCCTAGAGAAGAGTTCAATCTGCCACACTGGCATCCAGATTTGCTGCTATGCTGCTATGCTGCTGGCTGTTTATATAAAGATCGAGGTCTGGTCCTTCCTTATCTGCCTAAATCAAGGCCAGATAACATCCCCACTAGTTTGACTATTTCAAGCACAACATTTAGTGACATGGACACCTGTCTTAGGCCTTTCACTTAGAAAGATAAAGACTGCAAACAGAAGAATACAATCACAACGTGGCACTCTGAACAAGGTCAGGGGTTTCACAGGCATACTAAGATCACAAATAATAAAACAGACTGCAAATGGCTGACTTCCTGGCTTTGCTCCAAAATAGTACGGATATTTACCAACTTGTCACTTGGATCTTCTTTACCAAAAGAAGGTACCAAGCGTTATTATTACAGGGTCAGAAAAAAAAAAAAAGAAGTAAACATTTCTATAAAGATTTGTCAGAATGGATGATCTGGCGGGGTTTATTCTAGTCAGCTTCTTTAGTAGGAAGAAGTCACTGTGGTGTCAGAAGACACAAAGCAGGCGTTTTGGAAAGGGCAGATCTAGGTCATGCAATCCAATCTGCTATGGACAGTAGTGTCAAACCATTCCCCTCTCAAAAGGATCAAACCTCAATCTAACCAGTTAAGGTTTTCTCCCTGCTACTCCAGATAGAGCATTGTTCCACAGTCTGACACCTCTGAAGATCAAACGTACTTTTTAAAACAGCTATGCTTGTGCTTAATTAGTTTTCTTTTCCTCCTTTGCTGCTATCCCCCCTTCCCCTTCTTTCCTTCCATCCTTCCTTTTGCCCTTGTATATTGAGATCTATCATATCTTCTCTCAGTCTTTGGTATTTCTGAGGTAAATAAACGAAATTCCTCTAGTCACATCTCAGTTCCTCTGGTCATTCTGACATCCCTCCTCTGCACCTCTTCCAGTCTGGATTAAGCTTCTTTGAACATAGGTCACCACAGGCAGGGACAAAGAGCGGGGAGGACAAGGATGCAACCTTTGAAGACAATCTCAGCGTCGTGTTTGCATGAGAGTCCAAACAGAAGAGGCAAATTCTCCAGCCAGTTGAAAAGCTGTTGATCCTAGCAGGGTGATAAAGCAGAACCAGTAAGTCTAAAGTTTTTATCACTTTAATACACTTATTTATTATGTTTTTTCTTTGGTTAATGTTTGAAGGTAGTTTCCCACTGGAGACAAAACAAGCTAAACTACATTTGCAGATGATTAGATCATATTAGTCTGTTTTATAATCAGAAAAGTGTCTGGGGGGAAGTCACTGGAGATGGGACCCATATCTTTGTTAAATAGCAAATTCGTTAGAACTGATTTTCCAAGGACTAAATAGTCTCAAATTCAGCAAAAAGCTTGAGCTTTTTTTTTTTTAAAAAAGAGGAAGTGTTATAACATAATCTTTCATTTTTCTTTTCAAAACATTTTTAAATTTGTGGTAATCATTTTTTTTTTCTTTCAATTTAACCTGAGCATTTCTATCATCAATTCTGCCACAGAACTGAGAAATACACTATTTAGAATCACAAAACAACTGGAGCTGGAAGGTACCTCCCATCCAGCCTCCTGCCTATGAGATGAACGTGCTTTTTGCTTTTTTCATATGAAATGAAGCAAACCTCTGCAGTTGGAACATTGTTATGCCACTGAAGATGATCAAGATCGAGGCTGAAGCAGGGACTTGTGTCTTGCTTTATCTGTCCCTTCTGCTGAAACCATTTTTTTTATTTAAAAGCTAGCCAAGAGAGATAGTTTATCCTCGTCTCAGACTGAACCAAGGCAGTTGAGGTGGCCTGTTTTAATATTGTTACAACAAACATTTCTGCTGAAAGTCCCGAGATCTGCTTTAATGAACACCAGTAGTATTACAAGTGAGATTCCTAAAAAAGAGAAATTAAGAAAAACTTTCAGTGCTTAAAAATCAGCACCAAAGCAAAAGCCTGCTAGAGATGAGAGAAAGAAATAATAGTGAACTAGGACAACTAAAAGCCTCTAACATCCTAAAGTCATTTAAAGTTATGGAAAAAAATTCAAACAAGGCTTTGACATCCATAGAGAAGCAATTAGATACGAAAAGGCAGATAAAAAATACTAATGTTTCTGAAGCCTGGAGATGAAGTTTGGATATCATATAGCACTTCGCAGGCTCAGCAGGCAGAAAGCACTACACAGGCCATCTCCTCAGCCATGTAAAACACAAATTCTTGCCAGACTAATGCCGGGAAAATAGAAGATACTTTTCTTCTGAGAAAAAAGCAATCCAATAAAGAACCCAGCATTTCACCCCCTCAGCTCTTCTGCTGAGATGGCATTTGAGATGACATGGGAAACTGAAGCCTTGACAGGAGCCATTAAAACAAGAAATCACAGCAACTATTAGCTCCAGAGTCACTGCTGTCTATCCCATGCCTAGGCATTAAGGTGAATCCATCACATACACTAATGTTGTGATGACACTATGAATCCTTACAATAATGAATAAAGCTCTGTGATGTCATCCAAACCCTGCAGTTGTCTTCTGCAACTCTCACTCTCTGAGTCAACCTCCTGTATCTATCCTTATTGGACATAAATACATTTCAAAAGCTCTTTTGTGAGATCACAGTGTCTAATTTCTCACCTTTATTGAAATCTGCCAGCCTCTAAGGTTTTTTCATGACACACTGATTTTGTGTCATGAATGAAGAAGAATTTGCAGATGCAGTAGACAAGGTGTGTTTGTGTATGTGTTGGCTATTTCCTTCAACCAATTCCTTGTGCATCCGCTCCTGTTTCTTCCAGTTTGGACCGACTGATATGTAACCGAGACACCATTTAACCAACATACACAAAACCTAAGCCTCATGCAATCACAACAGAAATTCCAATTTCACAGCAGGATGGTGAGAGAGAGAGACAAAGTTCAAGCTTAGTTGTGGAAGAAGGATAACAAGCGTAACTTGTTTGTTTGACTAACACTATCTCCATTCCCCACCCCTCTAATGAGATGCCAAGCTTAGCTTGTGTACATGCATGAGCCTTGAAGCCTGTGTCAGTCACAGTGGTCAAAGACACTCAGATGACCTCAAGCCATTTCTATAAATACCTACTTCTTCCTCTTCCAGAAGCCCCATGACAACTGTTTTCTATTGAAGGATTACTCGTGTTTACAGTTGCTGAAGAAACCAAGCTGTGCTAACAGTACTGAAACCCATCGGGCTGGTTTTCCTGATGACAGGACCAGTCCTCCTCCTCCTTGGCCAAGTTTTCAAACCTCAGCAATGATCTGGGACCTTCTTTCTTGGGCATCTGACTTAAACACCTTGCGAGGGAGCGTGCTAAGTGTGCCCTCTGCCAAGGAGGCACCTGCACACGAGCAGCCCTTTGGTGTTGGGAACAATGGCTCTTTGCTCTAGCAAGGGGCTTTTTCGGAGGTAGTTGAGAATAAGGCTGTTTATTCAATAGCAACATTCCAGTAGTGGAACAAAGTCACGTGTACACAGTTTGGCTGTGTCTGTTAACTAAAGTCAGCAACTGTATAAAATGCCAGTGCAGCCTAAAAATCGTGTGGTGCAATCCTATATATTTTACTCTTCCTGTCCTCCTTCAGCTCTTTTATGATAAAACACTTGGATACAATCAATCAGAGGTAGAGTCTCACTCAATAAAAAATCCTTTTTTTTAAATAAAATTTTTCCTCTCTCTCTTTAGAGGGAAGATAGAAGTTGGATAGCGATGGACTAATAGTTGCCCTAAGCTAGTAGTCAAAAAAAATATATAAAAAAGCTGTATAAAGCTTTTGTAAGAGAATGTGATGATATAGTTCTTGTATTTGTTTGAAAAGAGGAAATATCGATTTCCTTCTCTTACTATTTTTTTTCTCCTATTAAATCCTACTCCTTAGTTTCTGTTTTAAAAAACCTCAAATAATTTAATATTTCTGTGACTAGTATGCTTTCTGTGGATTAGACTATTTAGACCAGGAAGGAAATATCAGACTTGTTCTAATTCTTTGTTAAACTACACCATCATTTCAGGCAACAGGTACCATGTCAGGCATCAGGTGCGATGCCTGACAGATTTAACACTCTATTTGCAGCTACGTTTGGATCAAAAGATTTCTGTATGAGCAAAGACTGCAGTAGGCAAGGTGGAGAACTGGATTCCAAAAGGCTACATAAAATTCATTTTGTTTCCCAAATGGGACACAGTAGGTCCCCATGGAAGTTGCCAGAGCCTAGTTTAGGTTACATTTCATTATATATATTTTCACAGAACCTACTAAATGGACCCTATGAAGCTTTGTTAATTGCTTTAAAGGTTGCAGTAACCTCCTGCCAAGCTAACACAAATCTTTTAGGTTGCAAACTAGAAGGCTAACATCTTTTCCTTGTTTTTCCAAATAATTGTTCAGCAAGCCCTGAAGACACGAAAACTTAAAAGCCTCCTCACCTGCAAGTCCATGCTGAGCTAAATCAATCATAGAATCATAGAATATCTCAAGTTGGAAGGGACACATAAGGACCATCAAGTCAAACTCCCTCCTCCTTGCAGGACTACTCAACATTAAGTCCTACGACTAGAGCATCGTCCAGAGCACGCTTCGAACTCTACCAGGCTTGGTGCCGTGACCACTTCCCTGGGGAGACTGGTCCAGGGACCGACCACCCTCTCCGTGAACATTCCATTCCCTCATGTCCTGTTGCTGGTCACCAGAGACAGCACCTCCCCTCTGCTGCCCGCCTTGAGGAAGGTGCAGGCTGCCATGAGGGGACCCCTCAGCCTTCTCTTCTCCAGGCTGAACAAACCAAGTGACCTCAGCTGCTCATTGTAAGTCTTGCCTTCGAGACCTTTCACCATCTTGGTCACCCTCCTCTGGATACACTCCAATAGTTCGATGCCCTTCTTATAGTGATGCACACAAACCTGCACATAGCGCTCAAGGTGGGGCCGCACCAGTGTGGAGCTGGACAATCACCTGCTCGACCAGCTAGCGATGCTGTGCTTGATGCACCCCAAGACAAGGCTGGCCCCTTTGGCTGCCAGGGCACACTGTTGACTCCTACCCAACTTGCCATCAAGCCAAACCCCAGATCTCTTTCTGTGGGGCTGCTCTCCAGCCTCTCATCCCCCAATTTGTATGTATAACTGGGATTACCCTGTCCCAGGTGGAGAATCTGGCTTCTGCTGTTGTTACATTTCACATGGTTGGTGACTGCCCAGCTCTGTAGTCTATCCAGATATCTCTGTGAGGCCTCTCTGCCCTTGAAGGAGTCCACAGTTCCTCCTAGTTTAGTATCATCAGCAAACAATATACATTCGCTTCCTGCATTCAGACCATTTATAAAAACATTAAAGAACACTGGCCCTAAAATTGAGCCCTGGGGAACTCCACTGGTGACTTGCCGCCAGCCTGATGTCACCCCATTTACTATAACCCTTTGAGCCAGACCCGTCAGCCAATTGCTCATCCAACGCATGATGGACTTGTCTGGTGGTGTGCTGGACAGTTGTCCTGTTTTGAGGAGACAATATCAATGGTTGTGATCCTCCAAAGCCGTGATTTGACTTGGGCACATCAGGCCTTAACACAGCTCCCAGCTGTCAAGCGGGAGGAGACGGCAGGAGAATGGTGGGATCCAGCATCCCAAATGCACTCCCTGTCCTTGCTCGGCCATGCGCCTCCTCTGAAACTCGGTACAGCCTCCTGCCCTCCACTACGGCTATCACCTCCACACACACTGCAGTTCTCAACACCCAGAAAATTAAGGGACTGAGGAGCAGGGATGCCTGCTTAGAAATACCAGTTTCGCTGTGCCACGATCTCTATTTGTTCATGCTTACCAACCCATGTTAACAGGAGAGAGCCCCCACAGGAAGGCGTTAAATGCAGGCAGCACACCTCCTGCTGTGTCCCCACTCCACTTGTCCCTGCTCACAGACTCCCAGAACCACCTATCATGCTGCGAAGCCATGGCAGGGGGAAATGTAGGAGGCTTTAGTACCTGTCATGGAGCTGTGTAAAGAGGCACCTCCCAGATACTATCAATTGTTTGGCTCTGGTTTTGTTTTCTGGATGATTTGTTTCAAAGGTGTGAGGTTTATTTTTTAAACTTTCCTTAAAGTTACTTGGCCTGGCATTGAGGAAGGTAATTTATTTACATAGCAGTGTCTGGAGTTTAGACACAAAGATAACCCACGATAACCTTCCCTTCTCTGTTTTACCCAAATGGAATTTGCTCAAAAGCCCTTATCAAACCCTTTCCTCCCATAGATTTGCGAGCAGGAAGGCGGCATAAATGGATTAGTACGTAGTTCCACCTGCAGCAGTCACAGAGTAAAGGCCAATCAGTGAAAAGTTCAAGAAAGTAGGTAACATCCCCATACGGCAAAGGCCTGGGGGTCTGGTCAGCAGAGCCTGGTCAAACACAGGCACGGGGCTGCGCTGGCCCAGCCTTCCAAACAAAAAGCCGAAAACAAGACAGAGTCTGACACCGCAGCGAGAGGAAAGGCTCAAGCTCAGCCAGGACAAATGCGCTGTATGGCTAACTGCACATTTCTATCGCACATCTCCCTTCCAGTAAAAGCGCAAGTGGGACGCAGGAGGGTCAGCTCTGTCCTCACCCTTGGCACAAGGGGCAGCTCGTGGCCCCCCCAGTTTCGCTCAGTTTAAGCCTCTGCTGAAGCTCTGGGTGACAGAGGCTGTGAGGAGGGCTGTACTCTACGGGGTTGTACCACCTTGTGCTGTTGGTGATCTTTTACAGGTAAAGAATTGCCAAGTCTCTTTTCCTAAGGCAAAAACATTGGATATTTGTTTAAAAAACCAAACAAAAAACACCAAACCAAACCAAACCAAAACCAAACAAAAAAAAACATTGAAAAACTTTAGCTTTGAATTAAAATTCACAAAAAAAAATTTAAGCTAAAAATCCTCATTCAAGCAAACAGACAAAAGAAATCAAAAGCAACGGCAATGCTAGTTCAACTGGCAGTGAAAACAGTTTTCGGGTCTCCCATGTGGAAAACAGAGAAATTCAATTCTCCACTGAATTTTGAGGTGATGTTTCCCACCAGAAAATGTCCTTGGCTATCCTGGATGCTCTCTGAGAAAGTCCATATTAACTATTCTTGTTTATTGGTCATTTCTGATGTTAAATAATTTCATGTTTTCTTCTGATGATGATGAAGTTAAAAAAGCTACACCACCAAGCTTGCCTTTATTAGACTTGAACTCTATTTTTATCTGGTAATATCCTGTGGCAAGCTGGTATGAGCACCTGCTTCTAATTTGCAGCATGTCTTAAGTTATAGCTTCATCTGTCATATTCATTAATACTTCTACCCCTCCAAAAGTATTGAGCTAGTGTAGTTAGTCTGTGTCTTGCTGGATCTGACTTTTTTTTTCTTTTTTTGGCTGGCTTTCCGTATAATTATATGTTTTAATGTCCAACAGATTTTTTGGTGCTCAGTTTCAGTTATTTTTTATTAACACCATTTTCAAAATCATAAAATCATTATAGCCCTTTGTTCAAAGGCAGTCTCCTGTTTTAATGGGACATCTTTCTGCAATGAAGGCACTCTGCAGGTGAAGAACAGTGTCACAACAACAGCAATTACTGCAGAAGGCCATTATTTCATCCCACTCAGAGGCATAACCTCACCAGGGCCAGGCTGTAGTTGTAGTACCGAGGTGAAAGCGCATACGTTTCTCACAGCTCATTTTGTGTGTATTTAGCACTTCAGTACAAACTCGCTTCTAGTCCTCTCTAGATAAATTGTCTTCACTCTTTGCCGCATTTTTCTTCAAAATTTGGCAAAAAGATCATGCCTCAATTTGGGTCAAATAGAGATTAGATTCAACTTTGTATAATTGGAAGCTCACACCAGCACTCCAAGTCTGAAAGCAAGACTCAAAATCAGTCATTTTTCAGTTTGGATTCTGCTCAGGAGAATCTAGGCAGACAATCCCACACTATAATTATGAGCATCTTTAACAGCTTGGTTATCTTTCTACAGCTCTCTCTTCCAAACTCCAAACTCCAATATATTCTTTTAATAACTCTCAACTGCCTAAAGTAAAATACCTCCAGAATCAACAGGAACATGCTGAAAGATCTGCGAGAAATGTCATTTTCTTTTTTTCAAAGAGGATCTGACTGGTATTTTATGAAGATTCAAGATATAGAAGTCTCAAACTCACTTACTTTCCACCAGCCTAGAAAATCCTGTGTGTTTATTGAAACCATACACCCAGAGAGCAGGATATTTGGTGGACTTAAGTAAGGTGGGACTTCACCTACTGCTCAGGTATCTTTCTTGCAACTTCCTCCTCTTCAGATAAGAAGAAGCTCCTGTATTGATTAACACAAAGAATTTTGTCCTACAGCTGCAAAGAAATCTCTCCTTGTGCTGCTTCCATCAGCCTCCTCTTCCCACCCAGCATTGCCTCAGAGATCTGCAATGTTCTTCCCTAAGGTCCAGCAGCGGGGTTCAACCATTTTTCACTTTCGTTTTGGTCTCTCCTTCTCTTATGCCCTTGCTGTGGCCTGATCTGGCCCTAGGATTTACCACAATTAAAATATGTTTCTTTTTGTAAGTAATTGGCCTACAATATTAGCTGAACAGGCTGCCCAGGGAAGTGGTTGAGTCAGCATCCCTGGAGGTATTTAAAAGATGGGTAGACATAGTGCTTAGAGATACGGTTTAGTGATGGTTTTTGTCAGTGTTATGTTCATGGTTGGACGAGATGATCTGAAAGGTCCCTTCCAACCTAGGTGATTCTATGATTCCATGATTAGGAACTACTGCTGCTAGAGAAAGGCTGCGTACTGAAAAATACCGAAATCATACTGAACACAAAAGATCTTGGAAGTCACATGCTTTGGAATACGGACACCACTGAAGCTACCATTTCTCATTTACAGTCCACCTGGACTTGGACACCTGGGCAGTGGGTGCCCAGGGGCTGGCCTCGGACAGCAGCTCTGCCCAAGCCTGCCCAAGCCTGCTGAGAAGTTGGCACCTGGTAGAGGAAATTTAATATCTGGCACAAAATGCTTTGTTATCTTGGCCACGAAGCAGTCATCCCTTTCCCTGCAGATCCCCTTATTTGCATAGATAAAAACTTTCCATGCATGTGTTTCTGTAGTGCCTACATGTCGTGGTTTAACCCCAGCCGGCAGCAAGGACCACGCGGTCTCTCGCTCACCCCCCTCTCCCTCAAGAAGGGTAGGGAGAAAAATCTCATGGGTTGAGATAAAGATAGTTTAATAGAACAATATCAGAAAAGAAAAATAACAACAACAATAATAACGACACAGGTCACTCTCACCAGCCGGTGAATTGGCACCGTCCCAAGCAGTGATTGTGAGTAGCCACCCCCTGGCTACCCCCATTTCTATACTGACCATGAGGTCTACGGTATGGAATATTCCACTGGCCTTTCCATCGTTTTGTCTAGGCTTCTTCTCAGCTTCTATGGGAAGCTGAAAAAAAGGTCCTTGAAAACTATAAACATTGCCTGGCAACAACTAACACAATATGTACTATTGACATTCATTTCATACCACATCTGGAACACAACAACCACTAGGAAGAAAATTCACTCTGTCCCAGCTGAAACCAGGAGACCACAACACTGACCTAAAAACCCCAACCATATCATGGTGACAACCAGAGTGTGTGAGCACATGGGGAAATGCTGTTCACACCAGACAGAGCACATGGCCACGGCGAGGGTCACTGGAAGGAAAAGGGACCGCAAGGTCACGACTAACTGAGGATCAAGAACCTCTGAATTATGAATGATCATCTTCCAATGTATCCAAATCAGAACAACGTCAGGTACCAGATATAGACACTGAGACGAGAGATCCAAGCCACACTTCCCTTCCTGGAGCAACACAAGGCTCATTTACAACACTTTCAAATGCAGCAAACATACAATATCTGGGGAGAAGAACACGCAGGACCTTCTCCTGCGCTAGCTCCCTCCCTGGGACATCCCTCCCTCAGAAAGCTTCCCCGTCCTCATCTTCACATATGCTGTTCCCTGCCCATGTATTTGCCACCAATTCACACAGGTTATTAGAAGACTTATATTTAGAGACCTCCAGCTATAAAGAACTATGGATAGGACTTCACCTTTCATTCTGTTGCTATTTGAATGGTGCCACAGTGGTGGTCCAAGAGACTCAGCCCATGTGCCAGCTATACCGAAGGATGGTCCGGGTGCCCAGGAGCTTGCTGGACATGCTGATTAAAGGCACACAGATGCTGAGAAACAGACTCACACAGGAAAACTGACTCGAGGCAGAGCAGACATTCAGTCAGAGTGGTGGTTCAACTGGGAGAGGGGAATAAAATCCGGGCGAAGGAGCTACTTAGTGCTGTAAAGCACTTTAAAAAGGGAAGGTATTGTACAACTGCTAAAGTGCCTTACTCCCAGCTCCTGCTGGGTTCTTAAACTAGCCAATAAAAGATACTTTGCACTCAAAAAAAAAAAAGATAACCTGAACTTCTCAGAAGAAAGCTTGCTCTCACAAGAACTGCAGCCCAATTATCATCTAAGGATATAAGGACTTTGAAAGCACATAAATGTTTTGGGCTGCTTATTGCCTATTTTTCAGAAAAAGCTGATGCGTATATAATGCACACCGATTCCTGCATTCTGTGACACCTCTGCAGTGACACTGCGGCTGAAGAAACAAAAGGCAATCTTGTAAGGAAGAAAAATACCTTTGTGTTTGTGCTGCTAAAGGAATATGGACAGTGGGAGCAGGTTCACCGCAGAAACACAGAGGCTGTAGGACCATCTGGCAGCGTTCAGCGTCAGGTTGTGTGGGAGCGGCACCCAGTCTCGTCCTGTCTTTCATCACCACCACTGTGGCATTCAGGTCAAGGTAGGTACGCGTCTCGATCCTGTCTTCCTAAATGTAGCAACATCTGTTATGGGAGTTTAATTGTTTGCTCTTTTAGTTCCATTTCTGCTTCTGACATTGATTTTTGTTCGTACTATATGTACATAGAGGAGGGAAAGCATTACATGAACTTAAATGGTGATATCAATGCAATACAATCAAAAATAGTTTGTTTAAAGTACCATAAAAATCATACGAGATTACAGCCACACAAACACTGTTAAAAGTAGAATGTATAAACAAAAAGAAATGTCTTGGATAAGCGGCTACAGCGTTCTTAATCATGAAGTTTTCATTGTCGTCAACTTAGTTAGTCATTAAGTTCATTGTTAATTGTAACCCTCCCAAGTTTTATTCCATAGGGTTCTCAAGATACGGGCTCTCTGACAGCAACACCACCAGAAATGAACCTCTGAGGTAGAAGACCCTGACCATATCATGAGGTACACGGAGGTCAGCCCCATTAGCCAGGTCCAACTCACTCTGGACCCGGAATCCAGCAGCACCATCAACTTAATGGGCAAAGGCTCCAACTGCTCCTAGTACCTTCACTTTTAGTATCTTGTTCTAACGCAAAGGTACTGCTTCATATTATTTGTAAGTCATACTATTTGTAAGACAGATGAAAATTCTTAAGATTTAGTAAAACTTTAAAATCATATTTCACTTTTGCTGAAGGTCCAGGGAGCTAAAGTAGGAAATGGGACTGGGCATTCACATAACACAATGAACAATTTGTTCAAGCAATGATTTACAACCTGTGAAAACTCTCATATATTGTGCAAAACACTAATAAAACCCCCTTCTTTCCTATGATGCAATGTCCACGCTTCTGTCTAGGTCTTACATGCAAATAGAACTTGTGGTTGCTGATTACAGCGACATCTGCCCATATTTCAGCTCTCAGACCGGGGCGTACTTTGCCACTGAGTACTTGCTCTTGATGTGAAGAGGGTGTGATGATTTGTGAGTATGCCGTGAAGACGTTTTGTACTCATTATTAATACAGCAGCATTTCCATACTTTGAACAACTTCTGAAAGGCTATCTGTGTCGTTTTCTCAGTTAAATAATGCGTAAAAAAAATAAAAATAAAATCTATCCGTGTTCCAGAGTTTACCGAGTACAGAATTTATGATCATTTATGTACAATTGTCCCTTTTCATTTCGAAAGCACTCCAATAAATGTCCACATTCATTAGGATGGCTGTCAGGACTATGAAGAAAGTTAAGCTTTGGATTCAAAAGATGTTCTTGGGACTGCACATAGAGGAAAGACTATAAGCTCCCTCATTCTCTGAAGGGCTGAAATGCTACAGGAAGGCCAGTTTACCTGAACAACAACTAGGGAACAAGGTCAAGTTCAGAAGTGGAGCCACCGGACAAATTCAGAACCAGAGCTCTGAGCTGCAACCCAGAGCATGGGGCTGAGATTCAATCTGTCTTAGGTAAAACACCACGTCCTTCCGTAGAATATGTTGATTAGATTAGAAATCTGGTAGGGAATCATATTTGATCAAGGATATTGTATGAAGGCATGTACACCGTCGTGGGCAGAAAGCAGCTTAAAATCAAACTGAGAATCACTACTGACTATTTAAAGCGCTGCATTGACCGAAGAAATTGTTACTGACCTGGTAAGGAGAATTTGGTTTGGCTTTTGGCAAGGAAATACTTCAAAAGATCACTGAATGAATGCCAAAGTCGGGGAGAGAGCAAGGTGAGGTTTTCCAGGAAAGAAATGGGGAAAAGACTAGAAATAACTGTCAGGTCAGAAGTGTTCATTCTCTTGAGAACTTAAAAGCCCCATTGTAGTAATAACGTGACCTGATTTAATGGAAATGACTTAAAGGCTGGGGAAGGGCAAACAAAAGCACACACTAGAACACTGCAAACAGAACTGGCACTGCGGGATCGGGATTTCATCACCTCCAGGAAAAGACAGTCTGAGCCTTCCCACGGGGAATACCAGACCCTGCAGGTGCACAACTGGGTCCAGGGCACTCCCAGAGGACAAGTGCTGCAGAGAAACCAACCACTGTCCTCCCCGTAAGGGGCACAGACAGCTCTCAGTAACGCCATGCCCACGGTAGTTTCAAGGGTGAATTCAGAAACTGCTCTAAAAATAACTGGCAGTTGCCAAACTAAATCCTCCAAACTAGATACTCTACTTCCTTCATAATTTTATGTTTGAATTTGCCGCATTGCTATGAAAAGTTGTGGCACTTCTTATTAAAAGGTGCCCCTAATTCTGTGTTCCTGTTAAAATTATTTGCCTTAGAGTCTTGGGAATGATGGAAAAAGCCCACCAGTCTCATTCTAGCAATTGCTGGTAGAACTGGCTGGAAATTTACCCACGGCGGAACAATTCCCCGAAAGAGCAGCAAAATTAATCAGGTTGGTTTGATCTTTCAGAAGTAAAATCTATCAGAAAAATTTTATTTTAGTAAACTAAAAAAATTCAAGCTTTTCATAATGATTCCAAAGAATTCCCAGAATTTCTAGACAAATGAATTTTCCTTTTTTTGTTACATTGTAAAAGCAGGTGAGATAAATGGAATTACTGGCATTGTTTCACTTTCTTATGGCTTATAGTGCGTTCTTACAAATTTTAAAGCAGAGGCCACATGGATTGCCAGATAGGACAGGGAACTCGAAACTACGAGCGTCCATCCTGCTGACCAGCTTCCATCTCTTTTCTCAGCCGCAGCTGTCAGGGAGGCTGTGGGAGGCTGGGCTATGCCTGGAATGCAGACCCACGGCTCGGGAGGGCAATTTCAACTTTCTGTTTCCTCCTTTATAAAACTGGGATAACTACTAAGCTACGTACCTAACCTCAGATTATCCTTGCGTAGCATTTTGCAGTGCGGAGCACAACTCAAGACCTTGCACCAGTTTGATTTATCAGTAGGACTAGTGGAGTATTAAAGATTATGTGTGGTTATTCCAAAAAGCTGTATGTATAGGTGTGAAACACAGTCCTGATAGCTGAGGTGCCTCAACGCCGGCAGAGCCTGGAGCCCTTGCTGTGTCCCTTCCAGAATCTGCCTGCAGTGAGGAACGAGGCATCATACAAGCAAAAGCTGCATCTCCTTCACCTCCCTCCTCCCCTCACCCACCAGACAACCTGACCTGGAATTTGTGATTTCAGGCCCAGTCTGGGGGCAGACCCCCGATCAATTGCGGGATGCTGGCACAGGTTTGCAGAACATCATCTGAAAGCAAAGCGTGACCAGCTGCCAGATTGCTCCCTGATGCCTGCTCCAGGATCGCACTGGGGGTAAAAATATCAAGACCAAGTATAAGGGGAATGTCCATGGACTCTGCAGCCCTTCAAGACGACAAAGCTGAACTTCTGGCAGCCTCTCAGAAGCTGATAGCAGACCCAGACTAGACTGAGGAGGAGTACTAGCAACAGAAGATACTGTTTAATCTTTCATTAAATTATCATGATACCAGCAGGTGACATGCTATTAAGTCTTGGGACAGTGTAGGCTCTGAGAGCTATATTTGGGTGTGGGAGAGGGGTGTTTTTCTCTCTCCCAAAACTCATGTACACATTCCTCAGCTACAGTGACCTCACTGAAAGGGTGGAGGAAGGGGAGGAGGACTTCTCCTTAAGATAAAGGTGTTTCTTCTGCAGCAGAAAGTAAAGGTGAGACCGAGACTTCCTGCTCCTTCCCAGGCCCCTACCCCACCATATTCACCCCCTCTCAGGACCCCCCTCTGCCCCTGCCCTTCAGGAAAGTTCAGACTCCACAGCCGGCCTCCGCCAGGCTGCAGCCCACCCACACAGGCCACGTCTGGTGTTGGGTCTTGTGTCTGTGGTACAGTTTGGGGTGTGCACCGAGAGTGCCACGGCACAGCAACCTCCCCACGGCCACGCAGCACTGAGAAGAACCCAGGCAACTTTCCTCCCATGCAGCAAAGTCCTTCCCTTAAACGCTTCTCCCCTCAGACCCATGGGACCTTCGACTCGCACGTAGCCGTAGTTGGGAAGAAGTTTACACTCATCTGGGGCTGGTGTAGGCCTCACATCCAGCCTGATCAGAATGGGCTCTGCTTTCCCAGCACCGGAGCTGGTGAGCACAGCTCTCCTTAACTGGTGTTGGAGATCTCACAGCTGAGCACAGCGCAGCAGCCAGGCATGGACCGCGGGGCGCCAGCCCTCCAAACTGCCCCTGGCAGATCTCGCCGCCCAGCAGCCCAAGGCAGATGTCGGATTTGCAGTCCCTTGCCCTGTGGTTGCTCTGTGCTCCAGCTGGACCTTCCCCAGGTAGTCATGCTCCAAAGGTGGAACAAAACTGTTGCTCAATAGGGAGAGTTTTGTGATTGTATGAGACAAAGCTTCCAAGAAATTGGAACAAAACCAGGAACCCATTGGCTGCCAGATCAAAAACAAACACTGACCAGTCCCTCTCCCTCCCCCCATCCAAAGGTAAATATAACAGCAGCCTTTTTTTTTTTNCCCTCCCATCAAAAACACAAGTGAGAGCAGAACCTCTGATCTGCCGCCTGGTGGGAGAAAGAAGAGGAAGCAGTCATTGCCTGTGTTGGATGATGTCCCAAAGTACATCACTGAGAATTAGAGAAATACCTGTTTAGAGGATTAAGGCCTGCAGCAAAAAAGTTTAGAGGATTACACTGAAGCAATACTTGACCAGTTCTGCAGGAAGTACACCACAGGTTTTTCATGGCATGATTCTGGGGGTAGTTTTTCTGTGCAGTCTGTGCAGGGACCCAGAGGAACATTCACGGAGTTACACCTACACAAATAATTGCTTTTTATGACTAACACAAGAAGTTTAGAATGAAAAGAAAAACCAAAACAGCTGACCCTTTGTCCTGGTTTGAGGTAAAACAGAACCAATTTTCTGATTTGTAATTTTACTTTTTAGCTGGGCCTCTTCTAACTGACTAAAGTCTGAAATTAACCGCATGTTGTTCAGAAACTGTTCGCTCTCAGAGTGATAAGACCTGATTATACCAAGGAATGGTATGCACAGAGGCTCTTGCTTATACTTATTGCTATAACAACCAAGGTCAGCTAACTTCGCTTTTTGCCCGTCAGAGGGTCGGAAGCGGAGAAGCGTAGAGGAGTCCCATCTGCAGGGAGGAGCGGACGGGACAGGTGACCCAAAACTGACCAACAGGGTATTCCATCCCATCTGCATCACGCTCGGTATAAAAGCTAAGGGATCAAAGGGGCAGCGCGGCTCTGGCTCGGGTTCTTCTTCAATGGCCGACGTCTGAGGAGGACCTTGTCTGTTC
>VWZL01003169.1:53768-120270 GCA_013396915.1 Stercorarius parasiticus
GGGGGGGGAGGGCCATCTGTCGTTACGATTGGCCAATACGGCCAAAACCACGACACCCTTAGAAAGCTGTTAGATCAAAAATCTTGGACAAACACCACTAGGGTTCCTACATGAGGCAGTGATTAAAAAAAAAAACACAGAAAGACAATTAGGAGGAACTAAAGCAAGATCCTCTGGGATCTTCTCCAGTACAGAGCCTGGGACAAATGTAGATGCAGGCATAATTACTGGATGATTGATTTAGGGTTTTTCTTGGATTTATCTCAGTGCGGTAGTTTAAAGAAAGGTATTTGCTAAAAAATAAGAAAATTCCCATTGCAAGTCTTTTGGAGTGGATCCTCTTCCCTGAGGAAGCCCTTTTTGTATATGTTGGAAGAGGGAGAAAGTAGCTTTGATGCTGGAGGTTGAAGGTGCCTTGACAGCCCACCCATACACTTTCTTCTAAAAGACGACTTACTGGCATTCCCAAGCATTCCCAACAGCAAGAAACTTCAGTTTCTGAAGCTGAAATGAAGAAAGGAGCTGAAGGAAAGAAAGAAGCCATAGCTTCCCACCTTGTAAATCAAGCAGCCAAAGGAGGTGATGTGCTTGTTTATCTAACGGAGTACAAGGCCAGATTCCTGTATTAAGTTCTGTAACAGCTACTTATGTCAGAAGCATCCCAGTGCTACTTTGGTCATTTGTGTAATGGGGTTTGAGGGAAGGAAGAGGACAAGGTTAACAAATCTGGAAGAAACTTAATGTAAACAACCAACTCTTGGGTCTGATCATATGCAGCTTGCTGTGCTAAAAAATAAAATCATGCAGCAAAACACGTTTTCTATCAGGAGAAAAAAGCAAAAAATAAAGCTTAACTTGTTCTAGTGAAACCAAGGAAGGTCAGGAGAAAGAAAGTAACCATGGCACAGGAGACAAAAGACAAGTAAAATCAGACTCAAAGTCTAACTTCAGCTCTGAGGAATGCAGTGCTAGAGCTCTGTAAGAGCTGTGAGCCTGGTAGGAAGATGCATGGGTAGAGATGGCCAGAGATTTGCAAAATAGAAAATGTAAGCTTAAAAAAAGAAAAGTAGAACTTACAAGATCATTACTAACAAGGATGACTAATTACAGCCTTACTCAGGGCAAGGACGGTCAGGTTCAGCTCTGAAACGCTGACCTGACAGCTTTGGAAAGCCGGCTTCAGTAGGCTTGCACAAAAGCAGAGGGAAAAGGGAAAGCAAAGGGAAGCTTTGGGTGCTTCTCTCTTTCATCAGGAGTTATTACAAGTGAACGAGACTAATGGGCAGCATCAGATTTCTCAATATTAGCTTGAGTTTTTTGTTGGAAATGGCAAAAAATCTGGTAGTATCTTGTTAAAAAGAAGCTTACAGAAGAATGTTCCCTCTTGGCTGAAACATGACATTTTTGTCAGTGTGTGTTCAGTCTGTGTGCAATTTTTATCTGTATTATTTCTTCAGGTTTCGAAAGTTAAGACATTAGTACTACCAGGGAATTTTGAAGCTTAGCAGAAAAGCTCTGGAGCATTCCTTCAGTTCTTCTATCTTAAGGGTTTATGAACATTTCCTCAATTGCACAAGACAGAAAACACAGGAGGACTCTGCAGGCAGAAGTTAGCACCCTGGAAGGAAGCAGAGCTGCTGATACATCTACCAGGTGGTATCTATCTACTCAAGCAATGATTTTGCTTCAGACAGAAGAAGGAACAGATTTTGTGAAAGGTACAACAGAAAGATGAATAAATTTGGTGCTTTTGACTGCATGTACTGACAAGAGGGCTCCACTATTTAGTTGCAGCCCAGAAGTTCCCCAGAGGAGGGACTGCTCGTTGCAATGAGCACGCTGTCAAACACACCATTTGTAGACACTAATTACCATGCACTATTCCTGGACTGTGCTTTAGAAGGGGACGTGAAGGTACAGTCTGCTGCTGCCTTCAAACAAAGTTAATGAACCATCATCAAAATTTCCTACTGGGTAGATCACCACCAGCAAGGAATGCCGTATTTACCTGAAATATTTTCTGAGAGCTTTTGATGACCTCCATGCATTGAGTGTTTTCCTTCTGCATGATCAATCTAACTGGTTTGCAAATAATACTGATATCAATGGCTCATGGGTGGAGGCACTACTCTATAGACGTAAAAGGATCAACATTAGTGCCTATGATAGCTTTTTGACTTAAGAGCATGTGAGTTTGCGTGTGTACACCTTGGCACATGCACACTTGTTTTCAGCACGTTAAAATCATATTCAATCACATACGTCACGGTTTTCCAATCTGTTGGAAAACACAGCTCAGTGGTTTGCAGCCTCTTGTCCACCATCCCTGCAGACCAGTGGCCTGCTTATAAGGGCCTACAAAGAGCAATTATAAAACAACAGCCTGCTAGTACTCTCCTGGGCTTGCACTTTCATAGAACTATTTTTTTAGGAGTCATATATCGAAAGAGCTAGAAAACCACTGATTAGGTTCAACCACAAGCCCTGGCTGAAGCAAGATTTAATTCACCGGGCTCCTGTGCAGGAGATAAGAGTAGACAATAATAAACATCCCTCCTGTCTTAAAATCTTGGCATTTCAGATGTTAGACAGGCGTCGAGAAAAACCTAAGCTCACACCAGCCTGTGAACTGTCCTAGTCACGAACAGAGGCCACATCTAACAGCACACCTGGGACAGACCTGATACGAGCCAAACAACTGGGAGGCATCAAAGCCAGGCACTGAGGACTTCTGTTCCTAGGAAGCTGTGACTAACTTAGATTCCAGCAAATAGAAAACAAACTGCTTTGCTCTGAAATTAATTTAGTGCCCACTTAGGTGCCAGACTGAGTTAGAGCTTCTACTGAAATATGTAAAAAGCTGGAATTGCCACAGGAAACTGCCACAAGCAGTTTCCAAACACATCAAATATTTCATTTAGGTATAAAGTAATTTTAGTATCTGTGGAGTTTGTCACATTGAGTCCTCTAAATTTTTTTCCTCCCAAGTTGTGCAAGTTTTAAAAAACTTTTTTTTTTGCTATTCCCATCTAATCTAGAAAACAACAATTTATGCCTGCAGCAAAATGCCTCAAACACAGAACAAAGCTGATTTCATCATCTTAGATGGAATCTTACCTTGTCTTCTGTTTTACCCTTTACTTCTATGCAGAATTTTTTTGAGACCTCATGTACACCAGAACTGTACTCTAACTATAGCTATGTAAAAAATAAAACTGACCTTACTGGAACTCCTTGCCACCAGGGACCATAATATGGGCAGCATACAATGACTGGTGAAGTCCCACAGTAGCATTCCCTGTGCTTGCAGGCACTGCTAAAAGAAAGTCCTGATGGGCACACTGAACATTTGCAGGGAGGAAGCATTTTCATGACACTGCTTGAATACAATAAAATGGGCACAAGTGCACAGGGACATTGATTTTAGGCACCTCCATTTCTGGGAGCTTCAGAGAATATACGTAGGGTCTAATTTGGAAAGTATTAAACTCTGAGAAGATTCCAGCTGCCAGTGACTAACAAGAGAAACTAAGCACCAAAATATGACAAATCTAAAATTTAAGAGCTCTAATTGTTTCAGCTATCTTTTTGGACAACACCATGGCTCAGAAAGGGACATGGAAAGGTGTCTTCTCTCAGGGAAATCGTTGCATGTTATATAGACAGACTGATTCCAGATGGATACAGGCATTTCCCTACAGTGGCTGTGTGTATCCAGATTACCCTGCACTCTCCATACAGTAGACTCCCTTTGAAAGCAAGGGTGTCACTGGAAGCCTGGCTGAACACCTAAAGCATGCAAGACCAATATTTAACAGAGATGCTTGATACATGCCTTGGGGAGCTATTCGCGTCACCTACATTAGTCATCCAAGTGCGATTAAGCACAGCCAGCTAGGAGCCCAGTTTCCTTGTGCAGACAATGCATGAAAAGCAAAGTATCTCCAGAGGACAACAAAGGGACTTTAGGTCAAAAAGCCATAATTTTAGACCCTCCTCCAAACATACCAGTAGCTCTAAACTCCCTTAAAAGTCAATGCAGAAAGAGAAGCGATGCCAGCAGGCATTTCAGACTTACAAGACATGAAACAAGCTCTGGAGCACCTTTTCTCCCCCTGAATATAAAGGAAGGCAGAGGTCCGGCAGTGCCGGTGGTACCTCTGCTCGCAGTCCCCAGGTATTTGCTGTACTGCCCTAGCAGCTGACCTGGCGCCATCGGTTACCTTTCAGGAACATTTGCTCAATCACCATCCACCTCTCACTCAGCTTTGACAGTGTTCTGGGGGCTCTTCACAAACGTGTCAGCATCAATACCAAAGCTACCGTAGTTACCAGTTCCAGAATGGAACTGGTCATCTTCTGAGTGCTACGCTGGACTTTCAGCAACTTAAAGACTGCCAAATCTCACTCTTTTTTACGACAAGCAGTAGATCCTCCCATAAAATAGACATGCTGAACTTTTTGAAGTACAGCTGATTGCAATCTGATTTTCAATGCCTAACTCTCTCTCTTTTTTAAAAAAAAAATAACCCACGAATAGTATTATTATTACTCTGAAGTTATGTTTTCATACCATCCAAGCAGACAGTTTTCTGTAGCAGCCTACATGCCGGCACTAGGTGGCCTCTTTCTTCTTTCAGAGAAGGCCTGATATGGCATTATATCACCTAAGGACTTAACCAAAAGTGAAAGAAATAGTTTTGCCAATCTACAGAACTTTGTTTAGTGGGGATTTAAGATTAATATTGCAAAACAGCTCATTGTTTCCTAACTGGAATGCATTCACTGGAACTCAGAATACAGAACTGAGTATCTGTAACTTGGCTCGCAGCCTGAGCCTCCAACAATGTTTTATCTGCACAGCAGTCTCCAAGGAGGTACACGTAGTATTTTATACCTGGAAAAAAACCCCCACCACAATGTCCCTTTGTCCAACTTATAGATGCACAAGTGTACGGAAGGGAAGAGGGTGTGAAGATAGGATGGTCACTTTTCTCTACTCTGCTTAGGTTTTCCCAGGTGAGATTCAAAAAAGCAATCAGCGCCTCACCTCCCCCTTGGACCAAAGCTCCTGCACTCCTGTGTCCCCTTGCTGCCAAGTGGGCTGCAAAAGCAGAAAACCATGATGAATCATGGAGCATTTAAGAGACTTCTATGAATGTTAAAAAATCTAACAGAAAGTCCAGCACATAATAGTTTAATTGGAGCATTTGGCTTTCTTGAAGAGGCTAATGAGGAAACAAGGCATTGCCTACAGCAAGAGAGCACTCTGGCAAAGTTGCTCCAGGACAGGGGTTCTTAATTTGCCTTTCGGTATTTCCCAACCACAGAAAGCACAATCACTTCATTGCAAAATCACTGCGCTTTTGCAGGATAAGCTTTGTGCTAAACAAATGCCTGCGAGCACGTTCAGTCTTTAGAGCGGTATGTGCTGTTATATGAAATCATATGAGGAAATAAAGCATGTTTTGCCATGGTGTGGCTGAACAGCCGTTTCCTCCATCAGTAGAAAAGGGATGAATTTGTTTACAGAGCAGGTAAATGCTTCGTGCCCGGCAGGGAACGAAGACTGAAGCCTGCAGAGCCACTAAATGAAGAGCCAGCACAAGGTGATGTACACCAGGCTGTGTCTCTGGGCAGTCATACAGACATCCCCGCAAAGAGGAAGGTGGTTGGGGACTTCTTTTGGTCCCTGCATGAAGAACACATAGCTCTCCCTGCACCCTGCTGTACCTCTGACTTTGGTCCACTGCTTCTTTCGAGTATTTTTCTCCCTCCTGAAAGAAGGGTCTAGAGAGATGGGGGTCGCTCTCTTCTCCCAAGGAACAAGTGATAGGACAAGAGGAAATGGCCTCAAGTTGCACCAGGGGAGGTTTAGGATGGATATTAGGAAAAATTTTTACACTGAAAGAGTTATTAAGCATTGGAACAGGCTGCCCAGGGAAATGGTTGAGGCACCATCCCTGGAGGTATTTAAAAGATGGGTAGACACAGTGCTTGGAGATATGGTTTAGTGATGGTTTTTGTCAGAGTTCAGTTGATGGTTGGACTCGATGATCTGAAAGGTCCCTTCCAACCTAGGTGATTCTATGATTCTACGATTCTTCTTGAACCAGTGACAGGGAGGGTTTAAGACCCTCATGAAGCTGAATACAGATTTTCTCTGTGTATTCTCATGAAATAAAGAGCTTGGAGACACAAAGGGAGCAAGGGCAAAGGAAATGCTCTGCATGACCGCAGCAGATGTTAACTGCCAGCATTATGCTACATTATTATGAGCTGTTCGGGGAGGATGTTAAATGTTACTGAATTTACTGTTATATTTTCAGCTGGTCTAATGTGCGTACCTGCAGTAATGTTATGACACAGATTATAGGACAGGCACAGGTGGCAACACGAACCCAGCAAAGATTTATAGCAGGATCCACAGTAGGAGGGAGCTCCACAAACAACCTCTCAATTCTTCATGTGTCTCCAACCGCATCTAGCTCGGTTCCCTGTCCCAACGCACCAGAACAAGTCCTCGGTGCTGTCATCTGCTCTGCGACCCAAGGAAAACCTGAGAACATTCCTCAGTAATTATTCAGAGGCTTTCAACAGACCCTTGTGCTGAATCCACCCTGTTCGTTCCACATGAACCTCTGACATTTTTTCAAACACCAGATTTTTTTTTCCCCGATGGTATGACTTAAAAGAGTCTTGCTTAACCCAAGTGGTGTCCTAGCAATCAACAGCAATGTGATTTTCCATCCAGATTGGGTATGGATAAAATCTGCTCATGCCTTTGGCATGAAGTCTGCTCTGGGTACTTCTGCAGCTGCATTAGCTACAGGGTAGCCCAACATTAAGAACTTTCCCATCTGTTTTCACTACCTGTTTGTGTTTCCAGTTCATCCTAGAGAGAGTTACCTGCAAAGTATCAAATATCAGCAGAAAAGTAGCTGGTAGCTAGAAAAGCCGCTAGTTGTCTTGTAGTTCAGATCCATGCTGGACTCAGAGGTGAAGGAATAAACATTCCTGACTCTTCTGGGTAATTTCTTTTTTGGGTGTCCCAGTGGATGAAAGAAAGATCTCTTTGCATTCCTGCAGGAGATGAAGATCAAAATAAAATCAGATGAAAGACTGCCAGACTGCAGGCTGAGCGCCAGTGATGTCCATGGGGCTCTCCCCAGTTAATATGGCATGTTTAATATCATACTCTAAAGTACTTTTTCCTAGACTTGTGCTTGAAAACAACTCCCTTGGGTTGTATCATTTCCCTAATAAAAGCCCACATGTTCCGAACTGCAGCAGTCTATTACCACAGATTTGAAAGAAAAACAAACCTTTTTACTATTAAACATGTTGATTACATTACAAAGTCTATCTGGGTCTGAAAGTACATTCTTAAGTAGACCTTTGTCAAACATACTTACTGCGTACTGAATTGCACATGGAGGAATCCTCTTCCAAAGAAGCACAAGCACTTTGACGAACAAAATCTGCACACCATACTCATCTAAAAGGAGACAGTTAATACAGTAAAACAAGGACATTCGGCACTTTATGATTAAAATTCATGACACACTAAACCCCTGGAGTTCACAACAGTAGAGATGACTATAAAAAGCCAAATTGTGCTGTCCTTACTTTGGAAGAAGCCTTCTGTGGTCACTGGAGGTGTTTGCACGGTAAGATGCTAGCAGCAGGAGGGTTCATGAGATCTGTTTCATGTGTAAAGCTCCTTACAGCACTTACCAGAGTGAGTGAAACACTACAGAGTAATTAATGCTGCTCAGCATCTGCAAAGAAAACGTACCATGTTCCCCTGCAAGGGAAGGCCCTAAACAGTTGCACGCCACATAAACATCATCTCATCAAAGATTTTTGGAGGCAACAGATTTTAAGACCAGAGATGAAGTGCTTCGTTTCCTCCAGAGACAGTGGTAGTTGCTACACTTTTCCTACTCTGCCCTGACACAGCTGCCTGCCGAGCACATGCTGTATTCATGATTTTCACTTTCCTGTCATTGCGAAAGAGCTCCATGTTTGGATGCTGTCCTAATGCTCAATGCAGATGTTTTGCTGTTTTTTGAAGGCAGCTGTGCATTGCGCCTGGGGCAGGAGTGGCTGTGGCTCAGCCCCACGGGGCTCACGTGCTGGCTGCCCACGTGCCGACTTGCAGCAAAGCACGAAGGGGCATGTTTAGGGCATAGGCAAGTTATTTCAGAGTTCAGCCCCATGCTTCCAGCACAGCAAACACCTTTACAGGCATGTACTCTCTCCGTGATGAATGAACTGCATTGTGTGATTACCAAGCATTGGAACAGGCTGCCCAGGGAAGCGGTGGAATCGCCATCCCTGGAGGTATTTAAAAGCAGGGCAGTCGTGGTGCTGAGGACATGGGTTAGTGGTGCTTGTGGCAGTGTCAGCTTGATGGTTGGACTCGATGATGTGAAAGGTCCCTTCCAACCCAGACAATGCTACGGTTCTATGTGTGGGCAGATGGCTTCAGAGCACAACCGCAGAGGCATCCCTGGGGAATGCAGAAGACACTGTTAAACCAAAGCTTAAACAGCGAGAATAACGTGCTGCTTCTGCTTCCTTATGGATGTATTATATGAATGTGAGATCTTTCCATTTCATTGCATTAAGTCTCTGCAAGGTCTCCCACACATCATTCAATAGTAATTGTGTCTTACATACCCAATAAATCTCTGTATAAATGCATTTAATGACCATACCATTTTCCTTCCTGCTAGAAAGGCTTCTTACATTTGTCACAAGGTGAGTCTGGTTTCTACAGACAGCCTTGTCCTCCCTTTCATTTCAGCTGTCTGTCGTGTTGACTTGGCAGCTGTGTTGGATAAGTCACATTTGCACTGTTGCAGTTCACTGGGTTGGGTATTGTTGATTTTCTTATTTGCTATAAAAACAATAAAATATTTAAATTTACAATTCTTAAAGCCAAAACTCACACTGGATCTTGGCTTCCCGTAACTGCTTGTCTTACAGGCATGGCGTGGAGCTTCGCGAACTTAATCTGAAGAGCTACTGGTTGTCAGCGGGGGAGAGGGGGTAAGTTCAGATGTATCTCACGGCAGGGAAATTAATGTCGTGACCCTCATCCACTTCCACATTACCCTGCTTTGTCCCTGTGAAATGTTTTGGGGATTAACAGAGTTCCATCTGGACCTCACAGTGTCAAATTCAGATTCTGTCTCAGCTGAAAAGGAAGTGGAAAGTAAACATTTGAAGGAAGCAATGAGTGAGGCTGGCTTGCTCCCTCTCCCAGGACTCTCCACTCCAAGACCAAGGTCCAGAAACGTTTTAGCGAGGCCTGCGCAATCGCCTGCTGGCTTCTTGCCCCACACACTCCCAGTGGCAGACAGGCAGCAAAGCCAAAAAAGCTGGTTTTGGAAGATGAATGAGGTCCATCTATGGTCTTAGACAGATGTGAGGGCTGACATTTGAAGCAGGCAGGATTACAGCTTGGGCACTGAGAGGGAGGGAGAGAGGGAGGGAGGGAGGGATGGATGGATGGATGGATGGATGGATGGATGGATGGATGGATGGATGGCTGTCCTATGGGTTATCAAGGACAGCAGTGCTGTGGGGAGGTGCCTCTGGGCTTCCCATATGGAAGAGACATCAGCTCCCCTGGTTCCCATCCTTACTGTCCCCAGCAGGGGATCTGACCCCATTGAAACCGGGGCCCGTCCCCCCCTCAATCCTGCTTCCCAGTGGCAGCGAAGCTGAGGGCACCCCAACACTGCAAAGTGGTGATTACAGATGTGGAAATGCCGGTGTGGAAGAAGGTCTGCAAACACCTCATTAGGCAAGGTGAGTGCACACAGGCTTGCTGCTGGCAGCTGGGTATCCCACAGAGTTAGGCATTACTTCCCTTTAAAGTAACACCCACAGAGTCAGGCATTACTTCCCTTTAAAGTAACACACACATACACACACACACAAACCTCCTGTTTTCCATAAACAAATCTCAATTTTTACGCCAAGGTGGGCTGGTTTTTCCTTTTGATTCTAATGAAACCTAGCAAAAAGGGGGGAGTGTCGGCTCTCAGCCAGGTACCTCACTGGATGCTCCGCCAGCAAGGCGAGCAAGGCAAGCGGCTCGCCACTGTACCCAGACCAGAGGATATGCCATGTTGAAAAGAGCAGCCCCTGGGCTCCTTCTGTAGGCAAGTATCTGGTAAGACAAAACCACAGGAGACTCACCAACCTTTCCCGGCAGAGCCCACGGGCCAGAGGAACAAGCCCCCCTCTGCTGCACCCACTGGATCCCGCAGCAGGAAGACGTGAGGAACGCACACCCCAGGACCTTGCAGAAGGGAACAGCCCTTCCCAACAACAGTAGTCATTTTCCTCCCAGGGAAGGAGATTTGAGATGCGAGCAGCACATCTGCCAGCGTGGAGGAAAGGCTGCCTGACCACCTCCAGCCCCACGCTTCAGGTTTCCCGCATTCCCGCCAGAACCCCTCAAATAAAGCATCCAGAAGTCCTCATTTTCATGGGGAAACCTGAGCAGTTCACTGGCTCCATGGCACCTCCTCGCCCTTCAGCCTGGACACGGGGATGTGTTGTGAAGGGCAGCCAAGTTGTGGCAGTCGGCTCAGGGTGGCAAGATGATTTTCCTGCCCAAAATCCAGCCTGAGGAACAGGACAAGTGTGCTGAGTGGGTGCCAGCAGAGGCTGAGGCTGTGTTGACTTCTCAGGGAGAACACGCTGTACCAAACATTTCTTATTGTATATCTTACATAAACAAAGCATTTAGCTCACCACCCAGCACTACCTCATGCTAATAAATGCCAGGGACTTTCTCCGCTTCATATGTTGAAGTTGTGTATTCAAGTCAGCTCAGGGACACACACAGGATGCTCACTTCGGACTGAGACCCTTTCTGCAATTCATTTAAGCAGAGAGTAATCAACTGCAGCGAGAAAAGGAAGCCACAAACAGGATTTGCTGTGCAAACGTGACAGAGATTGATAGACCCTTGTATGAAACCATCCCTTCCATCCCTCTCTGGGGAAAGGCCCACTGACAGCGGGCTTTCAGACCCAGCCACCATCCAGCAGCTGCTCCTGAACCCATCCGGCTGAGCTTGCAGAGTGGGCAAGACACTGAGCAGCCCCACAGGTTCCCGCTGGCCCTGCCAAGATGGGGTGAATCGCCGCCTTGCACAACCCCAGGGCCTGAGCCGGGCCCTGGCCCCGGGCAGCCGGCAAAGGGCTGTGGGCGCCTGCCCCGGGCACACTCCGGGAGAGCCTAAGGGAACACAGGGCTTGCAAAGGACCAGAGTGGGGGTTTGGGGACCAAACTGGGATCTGACAGAGAGAGGGTGTAGCACTGCACAATCGTTTGCAAGCTTCAGCAAAATATTCTCTTGAAAGGAAAAAAAAAACTTTTAAATTTGCAAGGAAAAAAAAAAACCCTACTTAAATTTTGTCTGCATTCTTCTGCGGAAAATCCTGAAAAAAAATAAACACAACATGCCCAAGCTGTGAAAAAACCCACATTTCCATTAAAAAGATCCCTGAAAAATCCCATGAGAAACTTGAGCATGATGGAAGAAACTCATAGAGCTCAACATTATTCAATTTGCTCTAAAAATAAAGCAAACCCCTTGATACAGCACCTCCCCCACTTCCATCTCAGGTTCCTCTCCAGACGACGTTTTTTTGGCTGTTTGTTTAACCACACTGCTCACATTCACGGCCTATTAGAGGCACAAGGCAGATCTGGCACACAGAAATGTCACTCTGCCGAGCACATGGGGTCACTTGTTTTGTCACTCTTGCAGAATATGACCTTCGGGGTAGACTTCTTTTCAAACTGCATTACAAGAGAAGGAATTTTCCTCCCCCCTCAGTTTTGCCTCCCATATTACACTATTTTTCTGTTTCCCTGCTTCTACGAGAGTTGCACTGAGCGTGGTGCCTCAGCCCCAGGAGCGGTCGTGGATGCATCGCTGCTCTCCTGGGGAAAGCTTTGTCCTCACTGTCTCTAGCCCCTGGCAGGTGTAAAGGCAACTGGAGCTGGATTTCAGGTTCCTGTAGTATTTCCCTGTCTGCACAGGTCTGCACACCAGGCATGACACTTGTTAAAAACCGTTCTTTTTGAGCAGGTCCAAACTGATGTGTAGAAACCGTGCAGCCTGTGAGCACGCTCAGGATGGGAACAGCTGAGGCACGGGCACCGCTGGGGTCAAACGGTGTAGTTTAGCTTCTGGTTTGAGACTAATAAGATGCCAATTAATGGCCCAGTTGTGTTCATTGCTGACCTGTATTGCAGCAAAAGTAAAAAGGCTCCACAACCTCTTATTACTCCTCTGAGCCCACGACTTTGAACACCTGGTAATTTTCTGAGTATGATGCTTTGTTTTGCCAGAGCATGACTGCGCTGTTGTGCTCATTGTTAAGCAATTAACAGTTTGTCCTTCCAAAAATATCCGACGCCCCAGACGCTATTAGCTCCACCTCTCCAGCTACGCACCCCATCATAGAACTCCAGACCAGGGCAGGGAGAAGGGGTTATTTGTGGTCAAGCCGCCGTTTTGCCAAGTTCTGCACAAACGTTTCATCTCGCATCATTCTGAGACTGGCACATTTCTTGCATAATCCCATTTTCGCAGGCACCAGCGAAGAACCTTACCCCGACCTGAACAGCAAAGGGCGGCTCCTGCACCAGGTCCCCATGGCCTCCAGGCACCAGCCAGCGCTGGGACCTGAGGGAGCCCAGCCTCCTGGCTTCCCAACCGGCAGCTGTAATTTCTGACCCATGGACCCAAAACTGCTAATGCGAGCCTCAAGAGTAACTTGTCAGAGAGAATTCCCTGAAGGTAACGATCTTTCAGTCACCCTGGGTCACCCAGCCTGAGGACAACCTGCTGGCCCTTGAGCAAGGTGCCAACACTTCCCCCTTTTAGACTGAGCCTGTCAAACATGATCCTTTCTGAACGGTCCAAAAGGACCAGTATCTCTCCAGCAACAGAAAATTTCAAATAATCATCAAAAGCGACCTCAAAATAAAATTAGTATTTGCCAAATACTTCCTCCCCCCGCCTCTTTCTTTTATTTACAAATGAGAAAATGCCCACACTGAGATATGGCTAAGCCTTAGGAGTCACACCATGGTTTTCCTTCTGGGTGTTAAGACAGAGTCATTTAGGCTTTCTGTACACAGTACCCCAAAACTACAGCAGTAATCAACATTTAAAATGCAAGAAGTCTAGAGGACCAGCAAGTCCTTTCCCTGAAGGCTGCTGGAGAGCGCGACGGACTCAGCATACCCACATAGCAGTGGGACACAGTGTGTTCAGTTCCTGGGGCATTGCTGTCAAAAGTGACCACGCTGAATCAAAGCAAAGGCCCATCTGGCCTGCGACCCTGTTACCTGCCATGAGAAAGGTATAAAAACATGCGTGTGGTTGTACTTTCCCCCAAGAATTCTCTCCTGTCTCCTGCAGTTTGCAGAACCGTGTTTCCACCTCTTCTCAGGATCCCTGCATAAGCAAGCAGGAGGTGTATTTGATGCATTTTACATACAACATCTCCAGCCATATATTTTTTAAAAAATAATATATATATAAAATAAAGGTCAAAATATTTTCTTACAGATGGGTACAGAATTATCTGCACTGCTTTATTTACACATTCTCTAGTGAGAATCTCTTTCAGAAAACCAGCTGAGGGTATAATACTCAGCACCTACACAATTATAGCTGTCAGGCAATGGTCCTTTGGTATATTTTGTCTTTTTGTGTTACACTAAACATTCGCCTCATCTCAGCCAGGCACAAGCTGGTATTTGAAATGCCATCAATGTATTTATTTGTCAGAATGTTCCCGCCATATAAAACTTGAATACTCATTGTGGAAAAGAAGGAAGATTAAAACCCCGTGTATGAGAAAAACAGATTCTCCTTCGAACAGCTGCTGAGCGAATGGGCAAAACCCAAAGGGAACAGAAGAGAGGAGTGTCACCGCTGCAGGGACAGCCAGCTGCCCTGATGACCCCCCGCATCATGCCCCAGTGCCTACAGCAAGGACTCAGGCCCCTCTTCCCTGCCCATGGGGGTCTCAGCATCTCTGAAGCAGCTCCCTTTCCTCAAA
This sequence comes from Stercorarius parasiticus, assembly GCA_013396915.1. Classification (NCBI taxonomy): domain Eukaryota; kingdom Metazoa; phylum Chordata; class Aves; order Charadriiformes; family Stercorariidae; genus Stercorarius; species Stercorarius parasiticus. Next base: position 67,880 of record VWZL01003169.1, read on the forward strand.
GAAGAGCTCTCTCGATGGCTGTTGAACTGGTAAACCCGTCGCTTAAACAGGCGGTGGAGCTTCTCCTGGAACTGGTTCCCAATAAAGCAGTACAGCAATGGGTTGGTGCAGCTGTTGGCGAACGCCATGCAGATGGCGAACGGCAGCACTGTGTCAATGATCCCCGTCACGTCACAGTTGTTAATGATGTTCATATGAGCCAAGGCATCCAAAAATGTTAAAATGTGGAATGGGAGCCAGGAAATAAAGAAGGCCACAACAACAGCAGCCACCAGCTTTAGGACTTTGTCCCTCTTCTGCTTGTTTTTCCCAAACTCCTGTGCTTTGAGCAAGTGCCTCCTGATCCAGATGTAACACGTGGTGATCACCGTCAAGGGGATGAAGAAGCCGAGTGCATTTTTCAGGAAGGCTGTTGCCACAGACCATTTTGCATAATTCTCATGAGGAAAGGCCATAATGCAAGCATTGACCCCCAAGCTTTCAATGTAGTGAGTGTCACGGAAATAAAAGGTTGGGAGGGAGGACAAACAGGCAAGGCCCCACACAACCAATGCGATAAAATAAGCTTGTCGTGGAGTTCTTCTTTGAGAGCGAATAGGATGGACAATAGCGTGGTACCGGTCCCTGCTCATGCACGTAATGAAAAATATGCTTGCAAACATGTTCAGGCACAGGACAGAACTGGAAATCTTGCACATGAGAGACCCAAAGAGCCAGTTGTACCCCTGCGCATAGTAGGCAGCCCAGAAGGGAAGGGTGGCGAGGCACAGCAAATCCGCCATGGCCAGGTTGAAAATGTAGATATTAGCCACTGTTTTGGGGCCACTGTAATGACAAAGCACCACAACCACCACGCTGTTGCCAACCAACCCCAGAACAAAAACCATGGAGAAGAGTGCTGGAATTAGAGAAAACTGATAATCTGAAGAGGAAAGCGGGCAGGGAGGGGGCGAGTGCAACGCAGCCGATGAGTTTGTCTCTGCTGTAAAGAGGACTTGGAGAGTTTCTCTGGTGGTGACGACCAGGGAGTAGTTGTTCTGCATGTTGGTGCTGGTGGAAGGGGAGGTTCTGCAGGAAATTCATGTGCTAGCAGCACTCTTCTATCACATTGCTCACCTACCGATCAGAAACTGTGTGTTAGACATGCTCTGCAGCTGTTTGGAATCACAGAGTCACAATAAAATAAAAGCCGTTTAAAATTATGTCTGCATGCTGAGTGCTGAAATACCAGGCAACCCTGCTGGACTCCCTTCCTCCGTCCCACTGACAGGACACAATTAGCTCTAGGGAGGTCACAGCACTTCTTAATTAGCCTGGCAGGGAAGCAAGCAGCTGGGTTTTATCTGTGATTACAGATGATATTTTCTGTGGCCAGCAGAGCAGAAAGATTATTGACTCAGGAGCTGGAGATACTTCGGCAACTTTTGTGACCAAAGGCAGAACCGAAGCTCCTTGTGATCCTTTTCTCAGCTTTCTAATACTATTTCCATCACTCTGCGCCGTTAAAATAATGTAGAGAGGTAGCACTCACCAGTGGGGATCAGGTACTTCACGCCTGAGGGTCTCCTGGGACTTCACAGGCATGAAAGCAGCTTTTTCACAAGGCTAAGAGGAAAGCAAGCTTTTTCTAATTCACAGGGCCGGATACAAAGACACTGAAGGGTCTTTGCAAAATGTCATTTACTGTCAGAGTCCTTCTCAAAGCAAATCTGCACCTCCTGCCCTCGTGACGGCTTTTAATCAGAAATGAAACATTTCCACTGTAGATACAAGCAATAGACAGCCAAGTACTCGGTCCTCGCAGGCACTGGGTTTAACGGCACTGTTTGCTATTCAGTTAGAACGATCAGGACTGGGCTTCAGTAGGGGAAAATGTAGCTACAGAACAGCTGAAACAGGAGAGTTAATTGACTGTCTTTGTTCCAGTTCAACAGCTTGTGTCTGCACTCTAAGCAGGGCATTTTTCAAACTGCAAGGCTCTATAGTCAATGAAGAAGATATCATACCCAAATATTTTATTTTACATAATAGAAAGATAACTCCTTTTTAATTAAGTCCTTATAGGACCAGTCAGGCATTTCAGAATTCTCAAGGGACCCTAAAAACAACAGAAATTTTCATCAAGACATGACAACAGAGCTGCCTAATGATCTCTCATTTAACGGAAGACAACTGATCATTTCGAATGTATTTTTCTATATTAAGTTTAGTGTACCAAAGCTTATAATTTGCTCAATGCAAAATACGCAATATGCTACTTTAAATATAGAGACAGAAATTTAATATTAATTTGATTGTCTCATCAATGAAAATTCAATAGGAGAATATTAACACACATTTCTGCAGAGTGCTGGTATTTAAAGTCCCAAATACTGGACCACAAGCCCCCGTTCTGTAGGTCTAAAACCAGAGGAAAGTTTTTTGTTTGGGGAGGACAAAGATTCAGGAGAGGGTCTGCAGCCCCATTTCACCCTTAACTCTTCTGTCCTGAGCCCCTCGCTTTAACCTACAGAAACTGAAATCTCAGAACTAGTCATTTTATATTTGACTTACTGCTAATAGAGAGATCACACCGTAATTAATTTTAGCTACATCACTGAAAACAACGTTTCATTTACAAACATGCTCCCCTCTCTGCACATGAACATCTGGTGGATTAGAATCCGCTTCTGAACTAGTCATTCCTACTATTACTTAAGACACAACGAGGCATTTTATCACAAACTGAATCTAATCAATGGAATTTAAGTTCTAACAGCAGATAGAAAACATACCTCTCGAACCTCACATTCGTCTGGATGTAGCTCTAGAATTATGTGCGCCTTTTTTCTGTTTTCCTTCTAGCGAGTATGACCACCAGCAATCTGCTCTCTCATATCTTCCGTTTTCCCGCTGGAAGACTTTAACCTACATAACTCGAGAACTGAAATACGAACGCCTGCCAGCTTCTTTTCCTCTTGGAAGCAGAGCAGTTTGAGACCCCCCCTTTCCAAGGCCACGTGAGCATATGTAGTAAATCAGGAGACAGGAGCAAGACAACCAAATAAAAAAAAAAGAAAGAAAGAAAGAAAGAAAGAAAGAAAGAAAGAAAGAAAGAAAGAAAGAAAGAAAGAAAGAAAAAAGAAATTATTCACACAAATATCTCTGTGGGTTTCTACTGCAGCCCTTGGGCCAGGAGGATACACACACATGCAAACCCCCTTCACCTCCCAACGCGTGCGAGCACGGAATCAGGCCCTCCGAAGGCAGAGGGTTTCCACGGGCTCTGTGGAGTCCCAGCACTCGCTGACCCATTTGGGAGCGGAACAGGCTGTTAGTCCTGGCAGAGCCGGCCACAGCGTGAACATGCAGAGACAGAAGGCAGAGGAACATCACAGCATTCACACCGGCACTGCCCGTGGCAGGGGGGTGGTCCTGTCTCCCGGAGAGCAGGACAGGAAAGCCACTGCCCACCCTGGAACAGAGGGCAGCAGGACAAATCCCCATGGCAGAGAGCAGGCTTGGCTCCAGGGCTGCTGGGGTAGCGCAGAGCAGACGGGCACGGCTACATTGACACAAAACGCGGCTTTTACATCTGCCGCTTCCTCGCGCCACACGCTCCACCTGGCCCCAGCCTCCTCGCCCTGGAAGGAGCTGCAAGAGGGCTGATGGAGGATAAGCACTGGGGGAAAGTAAGCATCCGCAAGCCCCCCATTTTGCCCTGAGTGTGACCTCCTCTGCAGCAGCAGCCCGTCTACTGGGGACACGCATGCAGTGCTCCCCGGGCATGGCTGCACGTGACAGATGGAGAGCAACCACAGAAGTCCCCACCAGTGACATGTCCCTTTGCCCCAGCACGGTGCTGCTGGCTGGCTGTCCATCACCAGCTGGGGCTGGACCCAAGCTCGTCCCATTCTTTGGACACCAGCGTAGCTTTGCAGCGCTGGGACCTGGCTATGCAGCTTGGGGGATCCCCAGTGCCTGCCCTTGCTGGGGGACTGCGCAGCACACCACAGGCAATGGCAGCACAGGCTCTAAAACCAGCTCTGCCTACACCAAGGTGACCCAGAAGAGAGATGAAACGGGGAAAACAGCCTTTTACCAGCACCTTCAGAGGAAGCAAGGGCTGAGCAGGCTGTGGAGAGCAAACTCACCTGTCTTGGACCCAGAAAGAGCTGCAGAGAGCACTGGAAAAGCTCACCAGCAAACTCATATACATCCCCTGGAGGGGAGCACTGCTTCTCGAGGCAGGGAGAGGAGTCCTTGCCAGCTTTTGGCTTTATCTGCCTCATAATTAGAGTCCAGCTCTTGGTATTTTCTGTGCAAAAGGAGAACAGGTTATTTAAAGAAGGGGAATCCCACACAGCATTTCTATTTATCACACTGGAGCTGATTTACTGCTTCACGACGACAAAGCAGTCAGGGGTCAGCGCTGTCAGGCTGCGAGCACACACAGTGCCTGGGGCAAACACTGGAAGGGAAAGAAATCTTAAATAGCTCAACTAAGTGACACGCTGAGAACAGGCAACACAGAACAGACCCAAACATCACAGGTATCTTGAGGGAGGGTAATACCACATCACCGCACAGGATGGGAGACCCCGTCTGTCCCACAGGCTCACGCACTGCGTACCACAGCCAGGGTGAGACAACACACATGTCAGAACATCCTCATTACCTTGAGATATATATGAACCTCCCTAATGCCCACACTCACCCAATTCCATACATGTTTAGTTGGATTTTGGGGCAACTCTTCCTTTTCCCACTTATTCCTCCCCAACCTGATTTGAGGTTGTCACGGAAAAGGCAGAGAAGGAGGGGAGACAGCCTGGAACCCCTGAAATTTGCATTACTCAACAAAAAATAAAGGAAATTCGTAATGGAAACAGTAACATCCATAATAGATTGGGGGCAGAAGAAGTCAAGACTTAACCCAAAATCTTTAAGATGAAGATTTGCACTCAGTTCCCACACACAGTCGCTAGCAGGAGAGCTGTTGTTTTGTTCAAGAGGCCTTAAACACATGATGCACCTTCTAGAGAGACGCTGCAAGAACTGTCCTTTCCTCAAACCCAACACCTACCAAGCAGTAGGAGCACACGGGAGGACGTGTAAGTGCAGAGGACACGCGTCCTACTGCAAAGGAGAAGAAATGCCCCTTTTGCCACCAACCCCCCGGGTATGTGCCCTGCCTCGAGTCTGGCAGAGTCAGGTGAGTGACTTGAAGTGTCAGCACTCACTCTGACCCATAATCACTCAATTTTTTACTAACAGTATGTGACAGGACACCCTTGGCCAGGAATTCTCGCTGCTAGCTGCTTTGCACGCAAGTGACCGGTGAAAGATCTTGCCCCGTCCTTCATCAAACACCCAGCGTGCCGTGTAAACAGGGGAAAAAGTCAAATGCATGAGAATGTTTAATTTGCAAAGATAACAAACACAATCTGTTTAGATTTAAATACAAGGTTTTCCTTTCCAGATGCACTTCTGATCCTCACAGATACGGACCGTGTGTGTTCTGTTCTACTGCCAAAACCGTTTGAAACTTTGTGGTGGGTTCATCCCTCTCTGCAGACAAGCGACGTCCGGGTGCGGCGGGGTCACACCTCGGGCTGCCCTTTGCCAAGTCCTGCTCCCGTCCTTCCCCCTGCCAGTGCTCAATGCATCTGATCCCTTACCTCATCCCGAGTTCTCCCCCCAAAGCTCCATTTAGTCGATGTGCAAAATGCTTCCCCCTTCTATTTGCCCCACTATTTCTTTCTTCCTCCTGCTCTCTCTGCGCGTTGCTGGCACACCAATGGCTGGGAAACAGAAGGTACAGCCGACACTGATGCCCAAGCTGTTCCCGCACAAGCCAACCTCGTGCCATGTAGCTAATGTCCGCTGAGCTTGCAGGACATGTTTGTCCAGGTCCACAGCCCCACTGGTAAATCCAGCACCTGATGTGCTGGGTTGGGGTCCAGCACACAGCTCAGCGCAGGGGCACAGTCTTCAGGCTTTTTGCTGTTCACCTGGCTGCAAAGTTACAAAAGCTGGGAGTTTTCACCACCAGAAGACCTGGTTGATGGTAAATGGCAAGGAGTTAGTGCTTCCTAGGGCAAGTAATTGGGGAAGGATTTTATGCATGTCTTTTTTACCAAGAAAAAAATAAAAAATCACAATTCAAGAGAAGCAAGACATTTTGCTGCGTGTTCACACGCAGCACTCAGGTTTACCTTTCTGTCCTCAAGCCCAGACACCTAAAGAGGTCACTGGAAGTGTTTAAAAAACAAAACCAAACCAAACCCAAAAATACCACCCACACAAAACCACACAATTCAAGTAGCAACTTCTGATGAATTGTGCAAATAAAAAATAAATAAATAAATAAATAAAAAGGATTCATGCGCTCCAAGTCCTAGGTCTTGCTTTTTGCAGGGAAGTGCTGCTGTCAGGGACGGAATATTCCGAACAGGCAGCGTATCTGACCGTGCCAGCAGACTGTCAGAGCCAGCTCTTGAGGTTAAACCTCACTAGCCTGCCAAATCCTCAGAGCAATGTGGGATCCAGACACAGACTGTATTTATGGGCTTGGTTTGTTTCTTTTGGAGAAAGCAAGAGGGGAAAAAAAATCTCTCGCAGAAGTGCTCCTCAGGCTGCATGCCCCAACACAGGCCGGTGCGGCTCTGACGCCTGGGTGCTGGTTCACAGCAGGATGCCCCGAGTCCCTGGTGCCGGGCTGGCAGCAGGAGCCGGGCATCGGGGAGCCACAATTCCCATTGTGCTGGATGAACGACAGCCCTCTGCACCCCCTCCCCGACAACATCCCGCCTGCAGCTGCGCTCCCCCAGCACTCCATAAGCTTTTATATGCATTCCTCCTTCCCGCATTTGTTTGTCTAAGGGGTTCTTTAGAGATTAATTACTCAGTCTTGCAAGTGATACTGGAGTATCTACATCGTCCTTCCCCAGCCCCCAAGCACTCTTGCAGAGAATGCTGCTCTCTCACAGCCGTGTGGGTCTGCAGGGAAGGGAGCAGCTGTGACCATCGGTGGCCAAGGGAGCGAGTGCCGCTGGCACCCAGCACCCGGGGCTCCTGCAGGCTCTTGCGTACCCCTCAGGCACAACCAGTGCTGACAGCGGGTGCCTGCAAACCCGGGGTTTTGGCCTGGGGGGAGAACTGCTAGCATTTTTAAAGGGAAGTGTCGGTGTTTCCCTTTCCCTCCTGGAGACGCAATCTAACCTGGAAGCACTGAGCAGGCCTGGGGGAAGCCCTGCTTTTCCGCTCTGCGGCAGCACAGCGGCGGACACCAGGGCCACCCATCCGGGACCTGCCAGAGTATGGTATCAGAGAGCTCTGGTCCCATTCATAGAATCACAGAATGGTTTAGGTTGGAAGGGACCTTAAAGCCCATCCAGTGCCACCCCCTGCCCTGGGCAGGGACACCTCCCACCAGACCAGGTTGCTCCAAGCCCTGTCCAACCTGGCCTTGAACACCTCCAGGGATGAACACTTCCAGACACTTCATCTGCTGGAAGTCAGTTTTTGAAGCAGTTCAGTGTCTGGAGCATGGCAGAGGGAAGAGAGAAGCCCTTTCCACCTCCAGCATGCAGAAAACTTTTCCAAAGCATTTCCTTTATGAGATGCTTGTGTCCAGCTGATTGCAGTGCCAAGACTGAGATTATCCTCCATGACATTGTTTGTTCAAATAATTGGCTGTAAGCATTTTACAAGTTACTAAAAGTAGTAAAGAAAACAAGCACATTAGTGATTTTGAAAACATGCCACACGTGTAGCTGGGGACGGCACTGCTGAGGGCAGCGGGGCTCGGCTGGAGCTTCCTTCCACCCTGCTCCACGGCTTCCAGCCATGGCCCCGCATGAAGAGAAACCACCAGGCACCGGGGCTTGCCCACAATGGGCACAGAACCTAAAGCCCGCTGCCGCTGCTATGGCCGGAGCACAGCATCTCAGTATCTCAGCCACATCGCAACGGGAACCACCTTCAGCTTTCATGAAGAACAATCTTCCATCACAGGTAATTTTCTCCTGCTCACTGCTCCCAGCCCAGTTGCTGCGATGAACAGCTGAAGTCAAGGCATTGATGCCCACAGCTTCTGGAAGAGAGCTCCCTCCTGTCTAACTTCTGCTTTATTAGTGTCAATATATGTGTATATAACCCAGCTTTTAAAGGATGTGGGAGCATACTTCACATTTCTTCTTAGGGTCTCAAAGTGATTTTTTTAGGAAGAGCAAGGATTCTGTGGCCAGTTTTATAGAGATACAGAGTACCCAGGGGGTCTCTTTCCAGAGATCCTTTAACAATAAAAATCTTCCTTCCTTTGCTGTTTTGAACTATACTCACTGCAAGCATCATTTCCCACTTTTTAAGTGATTTTGTCAGGAATTTCCCTTATGTACCAAGAATGCTGAAATACACACGGAAAAGAGTTCATCAGCTAGAAAAGCTTTGGGGAAGTCCGACTATTCCTGATACTTGGGTATTCCAACTTATTTAATCTACCTTTTAACCAAAACAAAGCTGTTAAGTGATTCTGCTCACCCCACCTTTGCCCACCAGAAAGTTTAAAGAAAGCAAATCTTGCTCCTTTAACTCATTAGACCCACAAGACCACACCAAAGTAGTGTTTGGACTGCTTGTATCAGACTTTAATCCGGTAAAGAGAATACAGCTCCTTAAAATCTAGTGTATTAGGCAAGGCTCCTGACATCAGCTACAAACAATTTCTGAAGTGGGTGTGCTGTGCTATAAATCCCAAATGTCAGATAGATCAGTGACTGAGGAAAAGACAAAACACAATCATGGGTGGAATACATTTCAACAGAAGACCTGCGATGGCTCAGCCTTTCCACTGAAGCCAGAAGGATGAGCCACCTCAGCTAAAACACACGATGCACTCCAGAGAACCCCCCTCGCAGATGGAGCGGACATCCAAAATCCCTGCATGTGGAGCACAAAGAGCTGGGCCTGGAAAAGAAGGCCAAGAGCTGAATTCTTATAATTCAATGCACCGTAGTGGGAAAGTATTTGTTAAAAATAGTAGCCAGAGGGAAAAATCATGTGGTTGTTCTTCTCAAGGACCACAGAATCATAGAATGGTTCGGATTGGAAGGGGCCTTAAAGATCATCTCGTTCCAAGCCCCTGCCCTGGGCAGGGACACCATGTCTTTACCTTCTCTCTGCACACCCAATGCAGTAGCGGTGCCAGCAGCGCTGGCGGCAGTGATGATGGTGATGATGCTCAGGCAGCTGCAGGTGGGCAGGCAACATGGGAGCAGCGGGTAGTGCAGCACACACAGGACACACCACCTGCGACCATTGTCTTGGATCAACCCTCAGCCCCCTGCGAAGGCTCAGCTCTCCGGGCTGTTGGGCGATGGCACTGCTGCATCGCTCCCACCCCACGGGCAGCTGCCACCTGCCAGCATGGCCCGGGCAGCAGCCATAGCCACCAGCCGCCCCCCCCCGCATCGTGGAGTCATTACAGGGAGCAGCTGTAGCTGCCAAACCCACGACAAGGTGTAAAAAATCTGGCCATTTTGATACGTCTGGGCTGCCTTGGACCTACAGGCTCTGAAGCGAGGACACACTCTGCAGCTGTGTGGTCCCGTTTCCCCACTATGTTTTAGTCCAGTTAAGCAACATCTGGCAATGATGAGCTCTAAGAGCTGCGTGCTTTTGGTCTCTGAAAATTTGCAATATGAAATCAAGGAGAGTTAGAGAGAGCACTGGGCTTCAATAAGGGCTAGAACATGGCACCACTGCTGGGATTACAACCAGAAACAAAGCCTGTGTAGAATAAAAAGGACACCAGCGCAAGCGATCCATCTTCTTCAGCCTGAGCTACAAAACTTCAGCTGGAGGCGAGACCATTCTGAGCAGACACAGAGAAGCTCGCTCACCCTGCACAGGGACCAGCACAAACCAATCTCCTTCACAGGGATGCGAAGGCAAAGCCCTGGAGCAATGGATATTCATAGCTGTGCTGCAGTAGGAGGTAAAAGGAGCCATGGAGATCCCAGCAGTGGGACACCCTCAAAGGAGCAGTCCCAGTTGAGCCAGGAATACAGAAAACAAAGACTCACCCACCAAAACCTTCGGCGTGGCCCCAGACGTGAGCAGCCGGATGGGGTGAGCAGGGCATGTTTCCCCTTTCTCCGGGGCTCCCAGGACAAGGTGCTGTCACCGCCGCTCTCAGAGTGAGAACCAGCTTTTGACCCCTAGTAACACTGCAGCAAAGCCTGTCTAACTAAATAAATGATGTTGTTTACAGCTGGAAGATGGTCTCCATTGCACAACGTGGCCACCCCAGCCAAGCTTCCAGCGAGAAGCTGTTCTTCCAGGGGTTGTTGCTTGAAAAAAATGAAGAAGAAAACAGAACTAGCTGAAGCCAACACAGCAACCCGAGCCCAGCTCCAGCTGCCCAGTGACACCTTCAGACCTGCTGGGGCCAGGCGGTGCCCTGGAAGGGCAGCGTGCCCTTGGGGTTCTCTGTGTTTCGCCCACAGGGATCAGCTTTTCGCACTCAGAGGTGGTTCAGGGCTGATCCTGAGAAGAGGTTCCACCTGGACACCGCACTCTTTGCATGTTCCCGTTTCACTACAGAGGAGCCACAGTCATGGGCAGGGCTGTGCTCAGGGCTCAGCTCCACCATCCCCAGCATCCACACCACGGCCCGGGCGCAGGGCATCTGCCAGCATGTACAGGCACAGCAGGGTGAGAGCCCCCTCCCACACACAGGCAGCACAGCCGCCCAGCTGCCTCTGCTGAAGCCATAACTGCGGAAAAGTACAAAAACACCCTGCCAGAACAGAGAGGGGTTGAGCAAAAAAAAACTCTTTGGGGAGGGACTCTATCAGGGAGCAGAGCGATAGGATGAGGGGAACGGTTTTAAACTGAAAGGGTGGAGACTGAGATGAGATCTGAGGAAGAAATTCTTTGCTGTGAGGGTGGTGAGCCCCTGGCCCCGGTTGCCCAGAGAAGCTGTGGCTGCCCCATCCCTGGAGGTGTTCAAGGCCAGGCGGGACGGGGCTTGGAGCAACCTGGTCTGGTGGGAGGTGTCCCTGCCCAGGGCAGGGGGGTGGCATCTTTAAGGTGTCTTCCAACCCAAACCATTCTATGGTTCTATGAAACTGCCAAGCAGATCCTGAGAACGGTGATCAACCCTGGAACAGGAGCCTCTCCAGGGCAGATCCCAAGGGAAGTCTGTCACCTGCTGCTGTTTGCAGAGGGCAGGAGGTGGGAAAAACCACTGTCAGAGCGTGATGCTCAGCTGGGAAATCTCCCCGCCTCTCAGTAATGCTCTTTATGGCAGGGCGGCACCTAATCGGCTTTTATCTGCCTAAAGACTTGATCCCCATCCGTCTGCAGCAGGAAAAACCAGCTACTTTATTTTCACTGTGCACTAAAAGCACAGCCCAACCGACCCTGCAATGCTTGCGGTTCACCCACCCGAAAGGTACATGCTCTTTTTCTTGCCTCCTTCTCTACTGTCCATCAGGTATTAGATGCAGTGGCTGACTTGTGGCTGGTCATGTTCTTTCTTGTTATATTTATATTTACTTGTGCAGCAAAGGCTGGACTGAGTCTGAATATCTCTGATTCATGCCCAAGCATGTGCAAGTGTGCACCTGAAGAGATTATCCACTGTAACAGAGCCGGACTGAGAGCCCTCCCTGGAGAAATAGCAGCTTCCACCGTCTCTCTAAACCTCTCCAATAATTATTTGCGGATTCTTACCACCAACACCTTCAGAAACCTGACTTTCCTCCACAGCCTCTGGCTAGATGGAAACAATCTGACTTTCCTGTCCCCGGGGACCTTCCACGCTCTCAGCAAGCTGCGAGAGCTGCACCTCAGCAGGAACTCACGCCTCACCTACCTGCACGCAAATACTTTCAGAGGACTGTTAAACCTCATCAGCCTGGATTTGTCCCACTGCAACATCTTCGAAGTCCACCCACTTCTATTTTCACACCTGTCTTCTTTAGAAAGGCTCGATTTAGGCTCCAATAACATGCGGTATGTTCCGCAAGCCTTTAGGAACCTCTCCAGCCTCACCAGGCTGTCCCTGGAGGGCAACCACATAGAAGCCATCGGCAGAGATTCCCTGAAGGACCTGGAAACCCTGTACGATCTGAATCTCAGGAAGAATCGGATATGGATCATTCAAAATGGTGCTTTTACAAAGCTTCTCAGATTGGGCATGTTAAATTTAGGACACAACTTCATCGCTGATTTGCCTAATCAGCTTTTCGACGGGTTGATCCAGCTCAAGACCATGCACCTCGAAGCCAACAGAATCACTGCTGTCCACTGCACCTTCAGAGATCTGCTGAACTTGAGAAATTTGTACCTCAACAACAACCAGATCTCCGTGATCTCGGACTCCGCTTTCACCTACTTAAACAAGCTGCACTTCCTTCACCTGAGCAAGAACAACCTCAGCTCCCTCCCCATCCGCTTGTTCGCCGAACTGCCGAAACTGAAGTACGTGTTTTTGTCCCACAACCCCTGGAAATGCGACTGCAAGATGCTTTGGTTCTGGCAGTGGAGCGCCACGCGCCGGGGTGCCATTGAAGGGCTGCACTGCGCCTTCCTGGGCGCTCACAATGCCACAGTGCCCGGCGCCCCCCGTCCCCAGGACCCGGCGGACTGCACGGTGCCACCCCAGCTGGCAAGCGAAGACAAGTGCAGGGTGGCCGGTACCAGCGCGGCTCCCAGGCCCCCTGCTCTCCCCAGTAAGGTCATCCTGCTGGTGCTTGTCTGCTACGCATGGTATTTTTCGAGGGGATGGGACACCTCCGCAGCCACATTTTGACAGTGTTTAAGTTATAAAGTGGAGGCCACTTATTTATTTCCTCGTTATTTCTTTGTGAACAATGGTTTTCTTTACAGGTGGGGGTTTTTATGGAAATAGAGGGATTTTGTTATATAGGAATAAATGCTTTCATCCACATTGAATGCTCAAATCCGAAATGCTGATACCAAAATTCAGTGTACATGTTCAGGTGCAGAGGAGAAGCTCACATTGGCACACTCATGCCTGGGGCTTGTGTCAGGTGACGTGGCACTGGGAAGTGTGGTCCCACCGCAGCCTCTGTCCTCCCGCTTCCCGGCCAGCCCCAGCCACGTGACCTCTCAGGGAAGGGCTGCCGTCCTGCCCTCAGCCCCCTCCCGGGATACTGTGAGTACTGCTAAAGTATGAATAAATTGCACATGTTACACAGAATCCCAGACTGGCAGGAGTTGGAAGGGACCTCTGGAGATGATCCAGTCCAACCCCCTGCCAGAGCAGGGTCACCCAGAGCAGGTGGCACAGGAACGCGTCCAGGCAGGTTTGGAATGTCTCCAGAGATGGAGACTCCACCACCTCTCTGGGCAGCCTGTGCCAGGGCTCTGCCACCCTCACAGGAAAGAAGTTCCCCCTCATGTTGTGTTCTGGCACATCTGGACTCCTCAGAAAAGGCTCCGTCCATCAGTGTCTCTGTGAATGTGCGGCAGCTTCCCACTGCCGGCACACAAGGTGCTCTGCTGCCAGAATGTAAGATAGTGTTGGAGCAGTAGGCGAAAATGTCACCAAACGTTTCATCACTCAGCTGCTCCTCGCCGTATCGAGCCTCAGCTAAGGCAGCTCAGCGTTTACCCCCGCAAAGAGCTCATTTGTCTCAGGGACGGTCTGTAGGAGTTGTGTCTCCCTGAATTTTGTCAATGAGCTTTGGCATGGCATCGCAGTGATACCATACCCCTGAGCTGCCTCCCTCCAGCTGCTGGAGACACTGGTGGGCCATCATGGTGCCTCCATTGCAAAGCATTCAATGGCCAATACATTTTTGCTTACATTTTGGTCATGCTCTTCCACCATTCTGGTTGTACATTCAGCACCGTCCTCACTTCCTTCAGCTTCACATGCTTTGGGAGGTAGTGGGAAAACACCTCCAGCTTGTTTCTTGCTTTTGCATTCCTCTCTGCTAGAGATCTGCAATAGAAAAAGGCAGAAGTAAAAAAACAAGCAAGCAAAATCCACCTCAGCAGTTTTCTTCAGTCCCTATAAAATTAATTTTTGCATCGAAAAATATAAATTGGTGAAAAGTTTATATGAAGGAGAGCCTTGTCTCCTCCAGATGCTTGCAGAAAACATTCCTTCCATCTTTACACCACCGCCTCGTTAAACACGGAACGGGAGCGCAACTGAACTGCTGCTTCTGTGCTATGATGAAGCAGCCATAGAAATACTGAACAAGTTGGACACAGCATGCTCGCAAACAACACGTGGCTACATTTTTATCCACAAAAAAATGAAACTTGCAAGGAATACAAGAAAAACTTCCATCAAAAAATACAGGCCCTGAGGATGCAGCCTGGGCTTGGAAAGACATTTGAAGGCGATCCTGGAGATTATGGCCAACATGGACTCACCGCGGCAGCAGCGAGCTCGACTGTTCAAAAAAAAAATAATTCATCATGAACAAAGCTGACACTGCTAAAAAGCCTTGGAAACAAAAGTATGCGATTGAATAAACAAACCCAAGTGATTGAATAGATAAAACCAAATAACTGAATATGAAAGACCAAAAAGACTTGCAGGAACAAAGAAATGTGCTAAAGCTTACATCTCTGCCTCCTGTCGGAAACTTTTAGGAGTGTTTGACAAAATAGAAACTCTTTTGAAAGCTTGCTTGCCAGGGGCTTTCTTGTGAGAAAGCACTGAGGTTTATCCTGCCTGCCCCAAGCCGGACCGTCACTCTGAGATCTCTGCTTTGCTTTGCTTTGCCCAAACTTTCCTTTGAGTTAGCCCACTTCTTAATTAGACCATTTCTTAATTAGCCCATCTCTTAAACGCATCCAGCACAAGAAGGAGATGCCTTCCCATTCAGGAATTGTCAGAGTATCCATTCTTCCCCTTTTAACCTGGTAGCAGGAGGCAAAAGAGGTAAGAAAGGACAGACGTGTGTGGTTGCTTCCAAAGTCTAAGAGTTTTGACCTCAATGGTACCATACCTCCAGCGAGGGCTATAAACCACTGGTTCAGCAGGATGGATGTGCCTCTTCTTACAGTATATCGCTCCATCTTCAGTGAAAACATATGCAATTTCCTGTGGGAAGCTTTGTTTACATATTTTCTTATGAAAAACTTGTACCAGTGGAAAGTTCCCAGCTGGCTGTATGTGAGGCTTCGTGCAGCAAACCCCTGAGGGGGTTATTGCCCCCCCCGCCCCGTCACTCTCTGAGCAGTGAGTGCTCAGGGGCCGCTTCCTCTTGTCCCATCGCTTGTTACGTGGGAGAAGAGACTGATCCCCCCTCGCTACACCCTCCTCTCAGGGAGCTGTAGAGTGTGATACAAACTTTCATCTCTGAAGCCCACATGAGGCATAACGGTACAGAAGCAGCTGCTGCTTCAAATAAACGTGTTCCTCCTTTGCTTTGGATGGCTCGTTCCCTGCTGTGCTCCCAGCAGCACCAGCCTCTCACCATGCTTTGAAGGACCAGCACCTCATAGCAGATTTGGCCACTAAAGACGAGGAAAGGTGGCATGTGGCATTGCAGCCCAGAAGCGCCGCCACAGGAAGAGCGCAGGGACATTTCTGAGCAGAGAAGGGGCTGAGAAGGAGGTGGCATCTCACTCCGACCACCCTTTCCAAACCAAGCACAGAAAATACATAAACAGATGATAGAATCATAGAATTGTCTAGTTTGGAAGGGACCTTTCAGATCATTGAGTCCAACCATCAGCCTCACACTGCCAAAGCCACCACTAAACCACGTCCCTCAGCACCACGTCTGCCAGGCTTTCAAATACCTCCAGGGACGGCGATTCCACCGATTGCCTGGGCAGCCTGTTCCAACGTTTGATAACCCTTTCTGTGAAATTTTTCCCAATATCCATCCTAAACCTCTCCTGGTGCAACTTGAGGCCATTTCCTCTTGTCCCATTGCCTGTTCCTTGGGAGATGAGACCGACCCCCCCTGGCTACACCCTCCTTTCAGGGAGCTGCAGAGAGCGAGAAGGTCTCCCCTCAGCCTCCTTTTCTCCAGGCTGAACACCCCCAGCTCCCTCAGCCGCTCCTCACAAGACTTTGGATGGCTCCGTTGCCACCCCTCACCAGCTCTGTTGCCCTTCTCTGGACACGCTCCAGCACCTCAGTGTCTTTTTTGTGGTGAGGGGCCCAAAACTGGACACAGCGCTCAAGGTGGGGCCTCACCCGTGCTGAGTACAGGGGGACAATCACTGCCCCAGCCCTGCTGGCCACCCTGTTCTTCACACAGAATCTTCCAGGCGCTGAAACCAGAAGTTTCCCCCAGAAGCTGCAGCTCCACGCTCTTCCCGTCCGAAACTCGCGCTTCCCAAAGCCCGAGGGCTCTCCACGTTCCCAGCCGTCAGCAGTTCCCCGCCCTCCGCGCGGCCGCCCGCCCCCTGGCCCCGAGCGCTCACCGCGCCGCCCGGTGGCCCCGCCGTCGGCTCGGGAGCGGCTGTAGTTCCGAGCGCCGGCCCCTGGATGGCAGCCGAGCCCCGGCTTCGCTCCGTGGCGCCTCCCGTGGAGGCGCCGCCTCGGTCCCCGCATCTGGCCGCGGAAAAGCCGCTCTGTGATGGGGTGGGGGCTTCTGGTGCCCGACCGTGTGTAGGCCCATCCCCTGTCCCCACGGACGCCCACCGCCCCGCCGCCCCACCAAGGCACAGCCGTGCGGGGCCTGGCGCTCTGGCTAACATGACTACGCTTAATTGCCTGCGAAACCCGAGAGGGGAACAAAGGGTTCCGCGCGAGTCTTACCATGGGCTCCAGCTGATCTCCGTAACACCTGCTTCAACAGAAACCACTTCCAGCAGGATCTGCCTCTGCAGCAGTCTACCAAAGTCACCGTAAGAAGGGCTTGGTGTTTTGGGAGTTTTTTTCCTCCTTGCTTTGAAAAGAAAAGTGAGGACACAAGCGTGTTGGTGGTTCAGGAGCACTGACAGCACAGCGTTGGAACAGAGCTCCTTCACACCAGCACCTTCACACCGTAGGGTGGTTCGGAGCACGGGACGGGGAATGACATCTCTGGTAGCAGGGTCCCCGCACTCCTCCAAGCGTTTGGCTTGTTGGAGTTTTGAAGTGGCTTAAGCCCACAGCTTGTGCCACCTTGTTTGCCCAAGATGATGTCCAAAGAGAAGGCCAGGCACCTTAATCCACAAACTCATCCCCATTCCATCAGCAGACAAACTGCCAGAGACCTCCTGCAGAAAACGCACCTACCTGTGTTCACCACTGGGAAAAAAATAATCATTCCAGACAGGTCAGGAGGGCCACAACCCGGACCAGGGTGATGTAGTGAAGGTCACAGGAGTTTGTTTATATGACACAAGTTTCACACAAATTGTTCTTCGTTTTCATCAAAGCCGCTGGTGGTTCCAGGGACTCCTGCGCTGTCAGGCCACTGCTTTGGCAAAGCCCAGCGGACGCCCAGGCCCTCACCCACAGGTTACACGAGTGCAGGAATTGGTGCATTGGGATCACCGCGTCCCTCCAGCACCCATCGCCCTGTTCCAGCCTTGCTGGACACAGCGAGCAGGCAAGTCCCCCCCAACAGCCGGTGGCTGCTGGGCACCCCCTCTCCCACCAGGCACCCCGAGACCCAAATCACGCCAGACTCACATCAGGTGCCACCACGCCACCAAACCTGTGGTTTCTGGAAACGAGCCCAGACAGCACATTCCTGACACAGGGAACAACTTCTGTCCTTCCCTCTGGATTTTGCCCTAACAGGGCTCTTCCCCTACACCTGCAGACATCGTCTTTGGGCACACAGCAAGACCCCAGGAGCAAGGTTTTACAGAAGTTACCACAAAGGCAAAGCCTCACTGAAACACAGGTCGAGAACGACCGTGCTGCCCGTGCCCCTTTTAAAAACCAAGAGCTCCTCAAGCACATTCCGACTCAGGGGTATCATATACATCAATGGACCTAGCATAAAACAAAAAGATCAAACAAAGCAAAAGCTGAAAACAACTGAGGACAGGCTGCCACGTTGGGTCAGTGTAAATAAGGAGAGAAGTGTGTATTTAAATGTTTTTATTTCAACTAATACTTTGCCACCATATTACATCACTTTGAATAGCTTGGAATAGCAATATGATCTCAAAATATAGCAAACAGCTTGCCAAAGCAAGATAATATTAAATCCTATGGATACAGCATCTTTCTTCTTTGGCGACAACGCTTCCTTTTATCTGTAAAAATAGTTTTATGTTCCAGAACATTTGCTGTTCAGTCTATTGAGCCCTGCTGTTTATAACATTTGCCTCTTCCCTGCACAAAACCTCCCCACAATGTAGTATGGTTTTATATCCAACAGCATTTTAAATAAAAAAAGTTATAGTTTTCATGCAGATTTTTGTAAAAATTATTTTCTAGGTGCACAGAACTGAACCAAGATGCATACAAAAATGCATTCACTTCCATTCTCAGGTGTAACCATGCCATCAGCAACACGGTATCATATGTTACTGCGAGAGGTCCAAGGATGGTGGTACTGTCATATATAGTATAAATTTAAAAAAAAAAACACAAAAAAACCCAAAAAAAAATCCTTTTTAAGCAACAAGAGAAAAAAACTGCCATGCTTTATTTGTAAAGTAATCAAAATAGTTAGATGTATAAAAAAGCACCATGTACAGAGAATAGAATACCAGAGGAAGATCCATCTTCCTAATTTCCTAATTACACATTTCTTATTTAGCATTGTGAGCTGGCCTGCAGGTCCCAACTTGTACTGTAGCTTTATTTGCAGAGTTAAGGAAGTGGTCAAACCTACAATATGCTTGGACCGTATGATAGAAATTAAACTGGATTGCAGATAGAAATTAGATTTGTTTCCATTACAACTCATACCAACCACCTTATAACCCTCAGGGGTAAAAAAAACCCACGCACCAAGAATCCGAGAAATAATGGGGTGAAAACAGCTCCAGAGCAGTATTGCAAGATGCAGGTCTGTTATGAATGCATTTCTGTGAGCTCTTGATAAGTTAAATTTTCCTTTGGGAAAAGAGCACGTCTGTTGGTTAAAACTCCTCTCCCTGAGAATTTTGATAAGAGTTTGTCTTGCAAAGCAAAACAAAGTCCTTTGAACTTCAACAGTTCCTAGGCCAACAGCATTTCAACGTGGTCTCAGCTGATCTGCTACTCATGCACCCAGGGTGGCAGGTTGGGTTTTGTTGCATTTTGTTGGTTTTTTCCTTTACATGGATCAACCCTTTTATACTCGCTTCATCCCTCTGCCCATCAAGCAGGCAAACACGGTCATGACCATCTTCGGTTTCACCTCCACAAGATCTTCTGGAAGAGCATAAACTCTGGCACCGATTCTTCTTGCCATGGACACAGCATACCTGTTCGCCACGGGAAGAGGAGGGGGTCAGCACCGAGACTGCTACCAGTAAATGACAAGTCAGCTCCTGAATTTCACCTATTATCCTCTTTATTAGGATTCATTATGTGCAACAGTCCAATCACACCACATCTGTTCATTTTATAAATGTTTTTTTGATCTTTTGCTGTATTACTTTTCCACAGTAGTGAAGGGTGTCTTTAATGTGCAAATTGACCTTTGAATGTCAAGTTCCCTTTACTAATAGTTAAAAAAAATGTAATTAATATTTGTTAGGGCTAATAGATAGGATGTATAACCAAGGATTAATCAGCTAACATTTAAATTTGTCCTCCTGTTTGCTCTTCAGGAATAATCAAGTGAGACTATTATCTGCAAGAAACTTTGCTGTCATTCTGCCACCGCAGAACAGTCGCAGAACACGCATTTCAAAGGCATGTTGTAATAGGCATACTTTAAACTTGACAACCTACGATGATTCAGCGAGACATGAGACATACAAGGGTTCAGTTTCAAATTCCTGAGCACTTCCTATCCCTGAACAAACAGGTGAGAAACAGAATATCATTGCTAAGAGCTGCTTGGGCGGTTCTGCATTTCTCTTGACCAGCAAGAGGCCAGCTAACTGCTCCCTCCAGCGTTGCGGGCAAGGACAGCAATTAGATTTCAGGAAGTGCTGCCTGTCTAAAAGGTACGGTGTTAAAAAAGATTAAAAACCACAGTAATAAACTGTGGTAAAAACACTTGCAGCTTAAGGCTGGCGCATAGAAGGCGCACTCTTTCAATGGAAAAAAGCTTTTGAGACAGCAAACTTACTTAGCATTATTTTGTTTGTCATCTTCTGATAAGTGACCAGTCTTTACAAGGTCATAGTTGATACATCCAGGCTGTATAGCATCAATTAAATCCACAACCGCCAAGCTTGTGCTGATAGTCTTGTCCTAGAGAACACAGGCACAGACAAGTAAAGATGAATGTCTAATCCATAAAGCAGACTGCTTACCTCAATTCGGCGGCTCTGCAACGTGCAACAAAACAAGCTTTAAACGAGCCATCAAAGCAGCAGTGATAGTGATTATTCCCAGCTGGACCACAGGGAAAACCAAACTGCTGCTTCTCCTTTGGTAATAGTACAAGATCATTACTCCAATTTACTGCAAGTGCTCTGAAAATACAGAGCAGTAATGGATGCGCAGGCAGCAGATCTGCCTTGCTGACCAGACCCCAAGGGACAACGCTCATCTACAACTGCTCGCCACCTCCGGCCTTTGTGCTACCAGCAGCTCAGCCCCACCTCTGCCCCACAGCCTGACCACCCTCCCCTCCTCTGCCACCTTATCAGCTCTCTTGCCCCACCGCCATTCCCCACTGCGGGCAGTCCTGAAAAGTCTCCTCTCTGGTAGCTTGAAGCCCCTTTGTTCCCAGCACAGAGAGAATCCCATCCTGTTTAAACCCCTTTCTAAGATGCCCCTGCTCTTTCTCCAGCCAAGGAAATAGATTTTGGGCACCCTTCTCCTTTTGGATGCAAGAGGGGAACCTGCACCTTGAAGTTCTGAATGGAGGTGGACTTGCCAGCTTCTTTCAGGGTCTGGTTTACCCAGCTGACTATAATGTCATCGTTAGCTTTCTGACCATCACCCAGGTCCTCAAGGACATTCAGCGTGTACCTGTGAACCAGCAGAGAGAACAAGATTAGGCACAGAGCCTGGGCAAAGCCTAGGTGAGCATGCAGCCAGGGTGCAACGTGGGCCCACGGCAGCTTGGAAATTTTTCACGTAGTCTCACATCTGCTTTTATTATTTTTTTTAAGACTCCTTTAGCAAAAAGGAAGAACCATCTATCTTATCTGAAGTGTGAATCCTGTTAAAGCATTTAGTCTTTCTAGCCTTTCAAGTCCTTTAATATGACATCACAAAATTGCCTGGGCTCAAGAGTCTTGTTAAACTGTTTCACCATTGACCATGGGGTTAACACATTACCTAAAAGGTGTGGATAAACTCACGAGTTAGCATTCTGACCTCTAATGCCAAATAAGGAACTACCATGCAGCTATTACCCAGGTAAATATTATGTATTTGCATCATCTTAGAATTCTTCAGAAATAGATAAGAAAAAGGATGATGAACTTTACCCATGATGAAATTTCCCCCTCCCCCCATTCCAATGCAAAAGGGGGTTACAAAGCAGCCCTGGACTGTTTCCCTCTCAATTTCCAGTTAAAAATTAGAACATAAAAGTTGTGTAAATGTTCCTACTTAGGGTTTCTGTGTGTGGACCAGACTTGAGCAGGCGAGAGAGAGGTGATCCTGGTCATCAGGATGTCCAGAGATCCACCAGCGGGATCTCTGGAGGTCTCTGCTCCAGCCTTTCATCTGCAGCAAGATCGGCTCTGCCGCAGTTTTGTCCAGCTGTGTCTCAGAAACCCCCCAAGGATGGAGGTTTTACTGTTCCAGTGCTGCAGTGCTCTTGTGGCAAAAAACTTCCCAAACTCTGTACCCCATTCACAAATTTTACATGTTTGAGCCAGGTCCTACCTTCTCATCAACTGCCAGACTAAGGCTAGTGTCAGCGTTGGGTTTCCGTCATTCAGATCCTGTCCTCCAATGCCAACCAGGGAGAACTTAGCTGGATGCTTTCCCAAGTCTACAGCATAGTTACAGTTTTCTAGCTACACAGGGAAAGAGTTTAAACAGAAAAATCACTCACAAATACACTCACTTGACTGGAAGCCTCAAATAGGAATTTTTAGTGTCCATAGCTTCTTTTAAAGTCTTTTGAAATGCTTACCTTCTTCATATTTGCTCCAAGCTTAGGGTACGGAGGCTTGTTAACCTTATTCCAGTCAACAGGAACTTTGATCTTTTCATATAATTGTAGTATTACCAGTGCATCTTGGAGATCGCTGAAGTGGAAAACATTGATTAAGCCTAGTCTCAAGACTTAAACGCACTCCAAGTTTGTCACATCATGAATAATTACTACTCTTTACAGGTTGTTGCAATTTCAACAACCTTGAAAAGAAAAAAAATTCAAAACATTTTGTCATTTTCAGGGCAGGAGAAATGCTCCATGCTTAACATAGCTGGCCGCTGAGCTAAAGCAAGTTTTAGCATGGTAAGCAGCAACAGATCCAAAGAATTCTGCTATACAAAATCCAAAAGCAGCCACCTCTCTCCACTGACTACAGGGACCCAGAGTACCTTGCCTCCTAACTATGATGTCTTGGTTAAGCCCAAAAATTAGGTGATACAGAATTTATTTTCAGTTGTTCCAATGCAGTTGCTCAAGCAGATCTAAATGTCTTGGGGTTTCAGAGCATCAATTTACACAAGATAGGGGAAAATAAACAAACTGTCTTCAGCCCTTTAAGCCAGTTGCTGGTGTGCCAAGCGCTGGCTCAGAAATCCCTACACTACGGACTGCAGGGAGGCTGCAGTGAGCATCTCCCACTCGCTGCCACCACCCCTTCTCAAGCTTTTTGGTCGGCATTGTGGGCAACAGGACACTGGTGTGGGCACATCTCCAGTCTGATCTAGCTGGGTCTCTCCAAGAGCCTGACGCTTACCCGTAGAGGTGATTCACATGGGGGCTCACACCAAGGGAGTTCATCCAATTGCGGAAGGTCCGTTCCTCACGTGTCTCTCCTACATAAGAGAAAACAGGTTCATGCAACTTCTGCAAACTCAGAGCTGCACAGGGGAAGGGCAAGGCAGGGACCTTTGAGCAGCACAGCTTATCGATTAGGTTTTCAAGCAGAAAAAGGGTATTTTTTCTATTATAATTTTTTCAAAGGAAGACGGTTGCTATGATATCTAATTTTGGTATCAGTATGATTTCTCCAGGCCTCAGAAGAGCGTGCCTTTTGCAGTTTCTGCAAGAAAAAGTAGTAGGAAGGTCTTTTACACAGGTATAGCTAACTGCTGCCTGGGAGCCAGGCAGCCAAAGCCCTAATCACAGTTCTGCCATCAATTAGTGCTCCCATGAACATCTTGCTGCATTACTGAGGTTCTCCTGCTCATCCCAGGGAATGGCAACATCAACTTCCCAGGCCTGGCATGGGGACTGCTGGGGCGAGTCCAGAGGAGGCCACGAAGATGCTGGGAGGGCTGGAGCCCCTCTGCTGTGAGGACAGGCTGAGAGAGTTGGGGGGGTTCAGCCTGGAGAAGAGAAGGCTCCGGGGAGACCTTCCAGCCCCTTCCAGTCCCTCAAGGGGCTCCAGGAAAGCTGGGGAAGGACTCTGGATCAGGGAGGGGAGCCATAGGATGAGGGGGAAGGGTTTTAAACTGGAAGAGGGGAGATTTAGATGAGATCTGAGGAAGAAATTCTTTGCTGTGAGGGTGGTGAGCCCCTGGCCCAGGTTGCCCAGAGAAGCTGTGGCTGCCCCATCCCTGGAGGTGTTCAAGGCCAGGTTGGATGGGGCTTGGAGCAACCTGGGCTGGTGCAGCACTGAAGCCTCAAATCATAGGTGTTACCTCAATGGAGATACCACCACGGGCACAGCCTCTTGTGACACAAGTGTTTATTTCAGATATTTCCCTCCTGCTAATTTTGTGACTGATAGGGCCATCACCTTCCAGTAGGGTCCAGTCGATGTCCTGGTTTTCAGGCTTGGTAAGTGCTGGGTACTTGTTGAACAGGTTGGCAACGAAGGCCAGGTTCAGTTTGGGATTGCCACTGACGACATCAGCTGGTGTGACAAACTGCCGGCAGCCAAGCCGATCTGCCTGCTGAAGCATGTACTCTGCTCTCCGCAAGTCATCCCTTTCCTGCCAGGGATGCAATGGACAAGAGCTGTCATGGAAGAGATTGGGCTACAAAGCAGATGGAAAGCCCCTGACTGCTACCTTAGGTGTCAGTTGCTAATCAAAGGGATGAATGCATGATAATCCCCACTGCTGTGGATGTAAATGTCCTGGTTTGCCTTGGTATTTTTCACAGCATGGTGCTTTCCAAGTTTAGGTGCTTTCCAACTTTTATGCTTTTTGAACTTGGTGGTTCAAAAGCAGAAGTCAGCATGCTCCTGAATGGAGCAAAACCACAAATGGTTTCTCAATCACATATGTTAATTGGCAGGTAGTGACCAGGCCTGCAACACTCACTCATTTAGCACATACCCGAGGTGCACACACGCCCACTGACACCTTACACGCTCTAGAAATTAAGATACCAGGTTACCTAGATGTCATGGGGCAATTATAGGGCACAGGTAGTTCGCGATTGTACAGCACGAGGACACAACAGCCTGAATACCTACATTGAAACCTGACATGTTAATATCGATCTGAGGTTCTCCTTCTTTCTGCCCTTTAGGTGCGATTTGATTGAGGAGGTGGAAATAAGCTCTGGAATCCTGAAATGGATGAAAAAGAAAATTCAGGTCTCCTGCACAGCAGTGAATACACCATAACAATTAATTTCAGGCTCATCCAAAATGCTGTGCATAATTTGCTTATGTACCTTTACTGAATTACCAAAATCTGTAAGCTTAAAAGAGCATGATGGCAGAAATCCAGGCAGCAGAAAAGGAAACAGAAAGGGAAAAGGTTAGAATTATTTAAGGTGAAAACTATGAGGTTTAACTGTTTGAAAGCTGCCTTTGCTGCAAGCTCTGGTGTCACAGCCCCCTCACAGTGACCCCATGCTGCTCTCACAGTCCCCACAGCCAGATGCCCCAAGGCGGCCAATTCCTACTGCTACAGCAATGATGAAAATGGCTCAGCGAAGACAAAAAGCTGATTATAAGAACTCTGAATGTCTCCTCCTGTGCCTGCCCATTAGCTAGAACAGCTTAAAGGAGAGAGGCCAGGGATGGTCACAAACTAGGAGAAGCGAATAGGTGCAGTAATTATTTATCAACTACAAGTCTTTTTAGTCCTAAGAAGGACCTCAGAATATCCTGGCAGCCTATGGGCTGTAAGCAATTTTGATTTTGGAAATAAGAGTGACCGTGTGCGCGCGCGCGCATGCATGCGCGCACACAGGGGAGCTCGGGGCTCCCCATGCACCTCAACTGTCAATTCTTGTTTCCACCTCAACAGTGCTTTACCCTGCAATCCACTGCAGTCCTCTTTCTCCTCCTTGAAACTGCTGGCCATGTGAATAAGCTCCAGAAATCTGCTGAGACCAGGGTCCAAAAACCCCCACACTGATCAGGAGTCACCACCCTCCATTTCTCACTAGTGCTGAGAGAAAAGAGCCACCCCCTCACATCTGAAAAATAGCTGTAACATTCCCCACTCCCATTCCTACTCAGCCCAGTATAGAGAATAAGAGGTCTTGTTTCCCTTCCTCTCTCCAGCCCATGACGTTCTGGATGAAATGTCATCACCAGCCGAGAGCATGTGGAAGTCACACTCTCCAGGGATGCAGTTAAGCATTTCACCCTGTCTGAGCGAGCTGCATGCCCTTGAAAATATTATTTCCATCAAAAGAGATGTATTTAGAACGTTTGAAAACACATGAGTAATACTAGTTTCCTACTCGATTAAAACATGCAACAGCTTTGGAGCAGGATCCCACTAGCACTGGAGGGAACACTCAGGCAGTTGAACACTGGGCTCAACTTCATGGCAAGACAGAGCAGCACTGCAGTACCTTAAATACAACATCAATAAAACCCTCGTTAATCCCACTCAGTGTATTAAGAAAGGTCCTGTCTGCAGAGGAAGGGCCTCATTTACACATCCAGAAACGGCCCTGGCTGTCTCCCAGCCTTTTCTCAGGCACGTGCAACCCAGGAGAGCCCTCAGTACCTTGATATCCGAGCTGAAGTTATTGATTTTGTGCCAGCCTGCGTTTTCCAAGTGGTAGTTGGCCCATCTTAGGAGCAGCTCTTCTGGGGATAGTTTCATAAGGTCCTCCAGATTTTCACCATCACGAAGTAAGGCAGCCAGTGCTAGAAGAAAAACGCTTGTGAGGGGAAGGAAGTTCAAGAGGCAAACCTACATGCCAGAATTAGAGCTGCAGCAACGTTTCAGGGGGGAAGGGGGGGACAATACCAACTACTGATTAAATCAAAATAATCTGGATATTAGTGGAGTTTTCCCGAGTCGGTTGTTACACAGAGGAGTATGAATGATCTAGAAAACTCTGGGAAAAATATTTTCCATTTTCTTGCATAATAAAATTCTCTAGATTTTAAGTGCAGTCTTTTAAGCTGATGACAGTAAGCTAAATGTAAATGTACTTCTATCTCAATGAAAAAGTGCTTCCAAGCAGTTTCATGTGCACCGTTAAAAAAAGCCAGAGAAGCCAAGATAAGCATCCTTTCAGCTGGTCTGTGCTTCCCTTGCAATTTTCAATCTAAGCCAAACAACGTTACCACTTCACGATTGGGAAGTTTAAATAAAAGACGCTGAGGTCCCTCCATCCATCTGGGTGCTCTGATAGCCCATGCAGAATAACAGAGCTCTCGGAATGATCTGAAAAGTCTAAATTTTGGAGGCTGTTGTGCAGGGCCAAGTGAGCACAGGGGGAGAGCTGCAGCCCTGCTCTCCCACCGCCGAGAATGAAGCCAGAGCTCAGCTGCACTGCTGGCAGCAGCACGGAGGAGTTTAGGAGAGCCAAGTCATTGCGAACACACTCCCAAAGAGCTGAAGCCCTCCTCTTTTTATTTTTTTTTGGGGGGGAAGATGTGCGGTTGTCTACAATCCCAAGAGGACACAAGCAGCTTCTGCCAGCTCCCAACACCGTTGCTGAAGCACACCGGGAGAGCCTGCCCAGCCCCAGGCACCACAAAGCAACACATTCGCACTGCAAGACGCATCTTGACTGACAGCCGTCCTCCAAGGCTGACACACATTACCAGGGTGGCACAACCCCGCTGAACCCACTGCACGGCTCCAAAGAGGCTGGAGAGCTCTCGGCTGGGCACGTGCCCTGAGAAGCCTGAAGGAGAGTCCCCCGCTCTCAGTGGAGAGGAGGGGAGGGAAGAGGCAGCGACGGGGCTGGAGGTGACAGCACAAGCAATGCGGTGTTCATGCTTTACAGTAATCACTCATAGTTTCATTTACCTTCATTTCTGCTGAGCTCGATGTCAGCAAACAAGCCGATCTTAATGATCTGCCAGAGAAGCCCAAGGACCAGGTGGGGTTTCCCTTCCCTCAAGTCCTCTGCGCCAATATTGACAACATGACACCCAATGGCGGATGCAGAATTCAGCGCCAGGTTCAGGTTCTCCTGCGAACAGCACAGCCGAGTGAGAGACAGCTGGGGGAGATGCTGCTTTGCCTTTCATCCAGCGCCAGCAGAGCGGAGATCCCCCCCTCGTCCTTGCTCCAAAGGCAGCACCTCGGAAGAAACGCTCCTGGCCACTGAAGTTTTAATGGAGCGGTGGTGGCAGCAGGCTGAATCAATAAGGACTGAACTAGGCACCAGGGTTTAATTTCAGCCTCTGGTATTTAATTTCAGCCTTTTGAGGTAGCCACATCTAGTGGCGTCAATAAGGCCAGAGAAGTGTTAAGTTATACAGACGCACACACACAGGCATCCTCGCAAAAACAACCCGTTGTACTATGAAATGATTCACGGACAGCCAGCACCAATAACCACATTGTTTTAAAAAGACAGCGCTGTTTATAATCACCGCAGCAGTATCAGGTGTGCACAGCATTTCGGCCGTTTTACCCATTTTGTCAGTAACTCAGCTTTTTTGTCTTTTGAACTGTACCCGCAACACTTTCAACTATCGCAGTACAAAACTGTCTTTAATAATTAAATATGAGTTGTAAGACTCACTCCTTTCCAGAGTTCCACAAATAATGCCTCGAGTTACCACACTGTTTTCATTAATTCTACCGGAATATGAATTTCGGCAAAAATACAGAAATGTATTATACCTGAATTATGAATGGTGTGAGTTTCTTCTTGTTAATTGCTCTTTCATCAATCGTGTCCGGAACAGAAAGATTGATCATTTTGCTGGTAGGAGAAAAAACAATAATATTTCAACAACATTTAGTATTTAATCTCAACAACACTCAATGCACTGTTACAATACTCACCACAGTAGATTTCCTTTTGCCTTTTTGGTTTTGTATATTTATTTATTTTTTTTTTTAAATCAAGGTTGTGTAAATCAGAAGTTAATATTTACATTATCAAGAATGTATTTGTAACTAATAGCTAAGCCTGAAACTTTAAACATGCTACTGGCCACTGCTGATCTCAGCTGCTGGAGCAAAAGGAGCACATGAATTATTCACAGCGCAGTCCCTGGACTAGCGAAGACTCGCCGCTCTGTTGACATCCACTGCAGGTTCCAGTAAGACAATGTGCTCCCTCCTACTGTAAAGGTGCACTACTGCTGGCAAGAAGAAACTGCCCCCAAAAAAGAAGCACTTTGAGAGCTCAGCGGGGAGCACATGAGCGCAATGAATACGTAGTCAACAGAAAACATGGCAAGCTTTTACTTTATGTTATAAACTGCACCCTACTCAGTTCAGTCTTCGCCTGAAGACCTGAATTACTTGAAACTGGGGAAATAAAAAGAGAGATCACAAGCTAAACAAAAAAAAAAAAGAAATGAAAGGCAATAGGCAGCCCACTAGACATCTTTTGTGTATTGATAGAGAGTTACTGAAATTCCAGGCTGATCCAGTTCTCTGTTGTATTAATTCACTTACATTTAAAAAAACAAACCAAACCCACAAAACTGAAAGAAACACCATACATAGAAGGCAGCTAGTGTTTAGCAGCCCTGGATGCCGTCCCTTTTCAGCATGCAGCAAAATAAGTTACTTTAGTAAACTAGTGCAGCTATTATCAAATGCAACAAGAGGATTCCCAGAAAATCAATTTTTGGCTTAATTCGTAAGGTCACTAACATTCCCACAGAGGCTGCCCTCTGTCTAAACATCCCAGACAAAAAAGGGCTATTTAACACATCTGCCCTCCCCAAGCTACCTAGCATCAGTCTGAGTTTGCACCAGGACAACTCCTGCTCCCGCAAGGCACCTTCTCCCCTTCAGCAAACTCAGTCTCAAGCCCAGACAAAAACACTAGACAAAAATATCAGTTTATGAAGTTGGCATCAAAGCCGAAGCATCACGCAATGACAATGAAAGCCTGGGTGACTGAGCCCTTTTTTATACATGCAAAACATTATGCACATAACTAGTCACAAAACCAGCCTCGAATAGGATGAAAATTCCCCTAACTACAGTTTGGGGAAGTTATTTTGGTATTTTTTTTTTTTTTAAATTCAGGAGCCATCATGACTTACCATAGCACAATCCCATCTCCCACAGCTTTGAACAGGTCATCTGTATTTGGGTTCATTGGAATAACGTGCCTACAGTCGGGATCATTTTCCAGGGCTTTGTTTATCCAATTTACAAAGGCATATTTTTCTTCCTCTAAGATAAACAATTGCAAATTTAATACGGAGTTTTTCATAACATCGCGAAGATTTTCCTGAAAGAATCAGTGTACAATAGCCCAGGGAAATAAAAGCCCCGCTGTCATTACCATGCTATTTTACTAGTCACACAAAGTTTAAAGAAATACGACTTTCACTTCCAATTACTAGAATATTACTCGTTACTCAACAACTTTATTATATTCAAGTGTGACACAAGGCCTTCATCAGCAAGCACAGTTAAGAAAACAAATAAGCACACATTTAATTTACACACTGCTAATCTGGCATCACCCTCTTAATTCTGTCCTGCTCTCCCCTTGACCCGAGATCATTCAGCTACGGGAGAACCAAAACAGAGCGCATGGCAGGGCAGTAGAAATTCACCATTTTTGGGATACAGCCCTCCTCCGCCGCGCGGGCTGAAAGGCAGCACGGTACCTGAATAGGAGTGCTGCGTCCCCTCGCTGGAGAGCTCCGAGGTCCCCCCGATCGCGCAGATTCCTTCCTTCCTGTTAATTGCTTTTCTGAACGTTTTAGCGATATCGCTGCTTTTCACCTCTTGGAAAATCTACAATTTAAAGTGCTCTGTTAGATGGAAAAACTTGTCTTCATAAAATGAAAGGGCCACAGAAGAAGCTACTTCCTCTCAGCTTTAAAGCAAATTTTGTAGCAAGATCAGCAAATGTGAAGGGCCCAGCAAGGGCGTAGTGGTATTAAATTTAACATGGATAGTGGGCAGAGAGTTGTCCCACTCTCTCAAACACATATTGCAAGTGCCTACTGAAACAGAAGCATTAGGCATGAAGTACCTCGCATACAGTTACCTTTTCAAGTAGATTTCAAGAGACAACAACAAAAAAAATGTGAAACCTTTGCAGTCAGTCTGAGAGCAGGTACACATGCAGCAGTTTCCGCAGGACCGAAGTTGAGAAAGCTGTTGTGCAATTTTAACCTTTCTGTGTAAGCTAGATGCTCGTGTGGCTGTGTCTTTAGTTCACACAAAAGACTTTGTCCACAACCCAAGAAACAATTCTCTTTAAGTGTGTAACAGTCCAATCTGCAATAATGCGTAACAGCCAGCATTCCAGGTAGGGACTCCCCCTCCCTCAACAGCAGGCTTGGGCTAACTGACAAAACACCCTCATGTTTGAGGGCAGAAGAGATGCTTTAAGCGCAGGAAGACTGCATGTGCCATTGGTGCAGATTGTATGCTCCTGTTAGTGGCCCTGAGGTCCCACAGAACTGAGCAACTACCAGAAAAAAATACATCCAGTGGCTTGAAAGCCTACTGTAGCTCCCTCAAAACTTAACCAAATTAGTTTCAACCCCACTGAAAACACAAATGAAATGTATGAAGGTTCTCTAAACGCTACCAAAATGCAGAGGTGTCACTGCAGGGCCAGCCTGCTGGCCTTAACCTTCCCCGTCCCTTGACCACAGGGGAGGTGGCAAGTCAAGATGACGACGCAGCGCAGTTAAACCATCTCCTGATGGCACGCAGAGGTTTTACTCACCCCAGTGATCAGGCAGAGCTGAGTGAAGACTCAAGAGCCCAAAAGTTTGGGATTTTCTGGTTGGTTGGTTTTAAACTACGGATTTTGATACCAATTTATTTATTTTAAAGTTTGCTGGACTAGTTACTGGTATTGTGTAATTTGAAATCTTTGAAAATGCATGCTTTAATGCTGAGGTACCACTCAGTCACTTGGCCCCAGCCTCAAGTCAGTTCATGTCGTCCTTTGTACCATAAACTCCAGCAAAATTGCTCAGAGACAGAAAACAGCAACAGTTCTGTCTGTAAAAATCCTACAACTAACCATTGCTTCTACTGTATAGCTTAGATGTCAGTAAGATGTTTCACATTTACTCAATCATTGGCACCACTCAAGTGTGACAGAAAAGATCTATTCCTTCCTCCCTAGTGCAAAGTTAGAGTTATGGACCAGCTCAAACCACCAGTTGAAACATGCACCCAGCATGCAAGTGTTCACAAACTGCAGACAAGTTCCAACTTACTAGTTGACTCCGAACTCAAAAGTTCAGAGGGTCTGAAAACAATTAAGGAACAGAAGGTCAAGATAAATTAAGAAATATCAAGAAAAATAGCTGACATGAAAATAGCTCCCTCAATGTACTGCACATACTGTTATTACTCTTTCATCATTCAGTCATCAGAGTACGAAAAGGCTGAAGGGATGGATATTGAACCAGTATCTCAGAAGAAGTGTTGTGCTGTGTAAAAATAAAAAATTCTGACCTATTTCTATGGAAAAAGGCTGAAGGTTACACCCATCCTCCAGCTTCTCCTATCTCCTTATTCCTGTTCTTCCCTTTTAAGGAAACAAATGGATCTGAGTTTTCCTAGATCAGCATCTAGAACTAATCTGAAAGTGTGTCTTGAACTGCTCTCTCAAATCTTTAGCAAATACTTGTAGCCCCATTAAATTGAGAACGGAAATGATACTGCTTCATTGGGAAAAGCATTCATCTATGTGCTGGAAAAATTGAGTAGCTTCCAGTCAATACTGTAAGCTTGGAGAACTGGAAGTCTTTTTTCCAGTTGTCACCTCATGTGGAAATGGTCTTTAGGCCTCCAACAAAGTTTTCATAAAGGAAAAGCATGTGGATTCTTTCTGGTTTTCTGTTTAAAATCCAACATATTTCCCCTCTGTCCAAATCTAAAGGCTGGCAGTGACAGCACAAAACCTCATATGCAGAGATCTATACAAAAAACTGATTTTTACACAGCAAGTCCTGAAAAGTAATCACTTTGTAGAAAGAAAACTAGGATAAGAGTAAGTGGCTGAGAAGCCAGGTTCAACCTCTTTGCCCTCTCTTCCTTAGCTGTATCTAAAAGGCATCCCCCAGGCTGCTGGAAATGCAGAAATACAACTTACATAGACAAACTCTTCAAAACTAATCTTCCCATCTTTATTCTTGTCGCCATCGATCATGAGCTTCTGGATGATCTCTCTCACTTTGTACCCAGGGAGAGGCAGGTTGGCTTCCTTGAAGAGCTCGTGCAACTCATAGTCACAGATGAACCCGTTGCTGTTGAGGTCTGAGGAAGAGAAGGGACAGGAGGAGGTATAAGAAATGTGCCAGTACTCTGACAGGACCAGCCCCAGACAGTGGCGCAGAAACACAGCCCCCATGCTCAAAAGTGCTTTACGGAGAGCAACCTGCACACTGGGGACATCTACAAGACATGGAGGTAAGGAGGAATCTTCTAGCGTGGCCCGTCACAGCATACCTGTTTTGGGGCCACATCGCACAGACCATTCATCTTTGCTGAAAGCAAGATCCATGCGGGACACGGACACACAGCAGGATATCCACACCAAAAATACCAAGCCCAAGTAGTACACTATTCAACAGACATCACCAAGAATACAGCAGGAATCAGAGGCATGCAGTAAATACAGACAGCACATCCTCATAGAGTCCCAGTGCAAGCCATGAGATCTCTCTGGCTTTGGACAACGTCAGCTTCAAAGCAGAGCTGACCAGGACGGCTCTTCACCCACATGACTGATGTAAAAGTTTCACAACAGAGCATCTGCGTTTTCATCAACGATCTCCAGAGTGGTTTTTTTTTTTACATCTAACTGCAGCTGGCTTTGCATGTTAAAAATAGACGGTAATGAAAGACAGCACTTCTTACTTTCTGAACTGAAAGCACTAAGTCAGCTCTGCATTTACACTTTTTTATCATGTTGATAATGATGTTATCCATTTATCGCTGACAGAAAATTGCAGCCTGATTTTAATGCTGCCCAAGAATGCTCTGCAAGGACATATGCTTTGACAGTCAACCACCAAGCCACAGCAGTGCTGCATGCTTAGTGAGACGTTATCGCCTACTATATTTGGGAAGAAAGAAAACAAGAATCTAGTGAGAATCTGGAGCTTTTCACATCAACACATCCCAACCCCTTTGGGGACGTCACCACATCTATTGACTGCACAGGGCAAATCCAGCAGCCCTAGTCCTTCCTTCAGGCGAGTGAGGTTGTGCTGCCTGAACAGGCAGAGGCTGGGTGCCTCCTTCCTCAGGCTAACCAGGGACGAGCAGACAGCGTCATTCACTGCGGGACTGGTACCCAGGCTTCGGCAGAGTCGAGTCCATGAGCAGCCAAAGTGTTTGAAGCTGTCGAACGTCCCAGATTCACATCCTAAAACTAAGCATGACCCTCCAGCATGTTTGGAGAGACAGGGATTCAAGGCATGTTGTGCTGTTACCAGCTCAGTAGTGATGTTAAAATGCCTTTGCTGTAGGCAAATTGCCCAGGGAAGTTAATTCAGTGTCTAAGCTGCCATCTCCTCCCCAGAGCTGGGGCCATGGGGAGGTACCAACCCTGCATTACTGCTGCTGGTGGGGGACATCTGGATGGGCTGAGGAGGTGGAGATTTGGTGGTATCCTACCACTGCCATTCAACCACAGGCTCCACAAAGACAACACTGTGCCTGTACTGAAGACACCAGCCAAGCTCTTTAAGGCTAAACGAGAGCAGTCTTGGCATTTAAGCAGCTGCCTTACCTTCTCCCGCACCTCCAGAGCTGCTGGCGCTGCGATGGTGCGCTGCCGAGTGCCGCCTCACCGCTGCCAAACACACACCGTGCTGCAAGGCACCCGTCCCCGCTCGGCTTCCCCCAGCCACCGGTCCGCCCATATCCCCCACTGGAGGATTCTGCTACTATTCATAAGGCAGCCGAGTTAAATTCTACTCCAGCAACAGCTTCTGCTGCCCGAACACCCTGGCAGCCCCCAGGCTGCTGCCAGCTCCCCAGGCTGCATGACAGGAGAGCTGTACTTGCTTTTGTTCACGAGAGAATCCCACACCACAGCCACTGGGGTCAGTATTTATGCTTAAAGGGAGATGCTTTCAAGAACAAAAGAAGACAATCAGGAAAGCTCTAAAGTCTATTTTTTTCTAGCAAATTTTCAAAGTCAATTTACTTTTAATGAGATGTCAGTGGTGATTTTTACATTTTATTTCACAGCAATGCTCCAGCAAGCAGCACGTCCTCACCACCACTCCAACCTTCCTCGTTTTCCAGATCCATATGGGATTTTAAAATTCTTTTTATAAGTTAGCAAGAAAGTGAAATTCAAATGTTTAGTGGCAAACATCCAAAGTAACATAGAGCAAACCTGTACTCCCTCCTACACCCCAGGCCCTAGGTCTCAAACTAAAGAGCATCAATTCCAGTGGATTAATAAATACAATAAGCTATTTTATGAAATGTACGTTTTTACAATAATGCTGATGAAATAAAGTGGTTTGGGCTACTGATAGCAACAGGCTGCTGTATGGCCTTCAATTTTACAATTTTATTAAAAAAAAAATAAGCTTACAAAGGCAAGCTTTATTAAACAGTCCAGTCTGAGATGTCATCAGCAAACTATTTCCCCTCTAGATAAATCCCAGCTTATTCTGTTACAGCTTTCTTATTACTGTAACTCCACATCTAACTCCACAATATGCATCTTTTCCCTGCCTCACAGCCAGTGAAGAAAATCAGGCAAGAAGGGACTTGGTAATCTCCGGGGCCTATGGATCCGAAACAAAACTCTGCTCTCAGCCTCAGCATGCCTACAGCCAACATCCATTGCTTCAGCCTGTGCTTGACTGAACCAACCACAACCCTTTGCCAAATTAAGTGGGTAAATCCAGAGACACCCGTTCATCACTTCTTCCCACCAAAAAAACTAAGTTTTACATCTACCCAAATGTTAGTAGGCAAAGGACAGAGAACAGTAAGACTTCAAAATACATATTGTATCCTTGATAGGACCATGGGTGTGATTCTGATTCCGATTTGGTAAAGGTTTTCTTCTTGACATGTCTAGCTTAAGCATTCAGAACTGTTTCTGAACCAGGCTTGCATGTGCCATGTTTGAGCCTATTCAGAAGTGAAAGGGAAAAACACAATATATGGTACTTCACGAGGCAGAAGCCTGTTGGGTGGGACAGCAGGGAACCCAGCTCCGAAGTCCCCATCTTTAACACACTGGAGAGATGCGTGGGTAAAAGGATGCTTAAACCTGTTTAGAGCTCAGTTCTACATATGAAGCCCTGCATGTCTTTTAAGGGTACAACCTAGTTCAAGGAATTAATCCCTCACCTTCCTTTTATATTGGTTTGCTTGCAGAACAAAACCATAACTTAAAAACACTCACTGAAATGCAAGAGAGGAGTTAGACCAGGCCATTGGCTGGTCCATTCCCACTTGCTCAGCAGACCTCAATCTCGACCTGAAAGCATCAAACCTGGCTGCAGGGCAGGTATCAGGAATTTACCACAGTCTGGGTCAACACATGCCCATTTTGAGGGTTTCGTTCACCCCTGAAAAGCAGCATCTTCCCAGTCCTCCAAGCATGCCTAATTCAAAGAAGATTTACCTCTGCTCACCGAAAAAAAAAAATAACAAAAATTAGCAGCTCTGCAGCACAAGGAGCCATCTGAAACACACACTCACTGCAAGTGCATGCGGCTCAGGAGCGTGACACCAGGAAAGATGCTGCCCATGCGGAGGCGCTGCACACCAGTGGCTCTCAGCACCTGCACTGGGCTCAGGGACAGCACAGCATCAAGCATGAAGGACACACGCTGTGCAGTAATGCCCCTTAACTCACTCAAAACCCCTGCCTCTCAGGACCTAAGTTCTTCCAACTCTTAACAACATCGCAAATATCCACCTGGAAGAGTTACTCTTCCATAGTATCCTGGGAAAAAAATTAATCACTGATTTACTTCATAGATTAAAAGGGCATCTATGTCCCAGACACTTTGGGAGTGATTTACGAGGAAGACCGCTCTGTTGGTTCAACTGCAAGACCCCACACCAAGTTACTGTTTTTGCAGTAAAGATGCTCTCATTGCAAGTTTTATCTTCTTGGCCACAGAAGGGCAGATTTAAGTGCTAAAGCCTGATGGACATGCTAGCCCACAGTTTTGGCTTGGTAGCAGAGTCGAGTAACCTTATGTAGTGATGGACTATGTGGTGGAATATGGATTCATTCTTCTCTTAACATGTCCAAAAGCCTTTACCCTGTAAACACGGCAAACAGGCCTGAGATCCCGTCCCACAGGCAGCTGCTTCCCTTCCCACTGTCTCTGTTCCCCTCTGGCACCACAGTCAAATGTACAAAGCAGCAGCATCAGAAAATAAAAAGCAGTCACCTTTGCAGCACCAGCGTAATTACTTCCAGCATTACTGCAGGCCCGCCATATGGTGCCTTGCTGGATGTCCTGCAACAGGGCCAGATTTCAGACGGAAGGTGGTCTGAAGTCCCTCTCTAACAAAATCTGAAATGGTATTCAGCAGCTGAAGAGGCTGTCAAAATAGAAGCTATCCCAAATGAAATCCTTCGGCGTACGGCCCAGAATTACTAATGGAAGAAAGCAAAATTGTTTTAACAGACAAGCTGCAGCCTGGATTCATTATAATCTGCCCGATGGAAAGGAAACTACAGCACGTCTGAAGTTTCCTATTTCTACTGAAAGATGCATGCGCGCCAGCACACCAGACCCGGGAAACGTCACCGCAGAGATGTGCGGCACCATCTCCTGCCCATGTGCAGGTGGCGCAGCAAAGCCGCAATAAACAAAACCCAAAAGCTGCTTCAAGCTCTGGCTCAGCTTCCTCCAGACAAGTACTTAAAATAGCTTAAATAACAGGATGCAAGAGGGGAAAGTAACCCACACGTTTCCTTTTAAGGATATATGCTCGGCAGGACACACTCCAGCAGGATCACAGATCCCTGCTTGCCTTAAGCTAACATTTCAGAGCATTGTTCTACCACCTTGCAGCAGCGAACAAAGTGTTCAGCTGGGTTACCATTTTTCAGTACTTTGTGTTTCCAGAAAAGATGCTTATCTCTGCTATCAGAAGCAAGGAGAAGGAAGACAAATAAACAGAGCAAGTTTGCAGATTTTGTTCTGCCATGCCTCCCCTATGAAATGCCACTGTTTGGCCAAGCACATACCTACCTGTCCCACAGAACAAAGTCAGTGATCAGCTGAGATTTGGAGCAACCTGCTCTTCTCCCACTAACCTGCGGGTCAGTCAAAGCCTAGACAGTTCTTATGCCCCACTTAATTACTTTTGTCAGATGTTAAAATGCTTTTTTCCCCACTGCTGTTGACCACTTGGATCACTTCCCGTACAAATACCTGGTTGTAGGATGCTGGGAGCCGCCTGTCTGAGCCGTAGCTGACTGTAGTGCTAACCTCAAACCCTGGTTTCTCCCCGTGGACTGCTGCTAGTCAGCAGCAGGTTGTCTGGGGCCTCTTGCCAGCTGTCAGAGACCTGCACACTAGCTGCATGGGGGAGACGGGATACCTTCAAGTGGCATGGAAGGCAAGTGGTGACAGAGTACAAGGTAACGCACCTCATTGCCTTCCAGCATCACCAGATGTCTCAATCTGGTCCAGCTGCATACAGAAAAGCTGGTTAAACACACACCTTTAAAGTGCCCTCAACCTACACATCCAGAGGAGCACCCTGCCCCACGCTAGAGTTAGAGCAGGTCTCCACGAAGCCCATGCAGGCGCGCACTGGAGTGGGGCATGTCTTGGTGAGCAGAAACGACCCCGTGGGATGCTTCCTCCTCCCCACATCTGCTTTATGACACCCTAGAAGCTAACCAGCAGAGCTTTGCTATAACCATGCTCCTCAGCTGCGTTCCAAGTCTTCCAGGTAGATGGAAGACGAAAGAAAGGCTTAATTTAAATAGCAGGCCTTGGTCCAACTTTTCTTCACATCCAGTAGAGAGAGCATTAGAAGTTCCCAGTGAAAGTCAGTCACCCAATTAGTGACCAGTTCTATATCCCAGGGCAAATATGGCTCCTTTAGGCAAGAATAAAAGGGATGAGAGCGTTAAAGACACTCCTGACAGGCTTGTCCCACAGCAAAACTTGCGGGCTGTACCATGCCTAAAGCACACAAAACAAAAGGCAGCTGAAAAGGACTAGCAGATCCCATCTCACTTGTGGGTATGTACAGGCTAATTATCACATTTCTCAATAATACCTAAGTTTTGACACTGCTTTTATTATTTAAAACCAAACAGGTTTGCACCTCCTGAGCAGGGTGAGCTGGTTTCCTGAATCTAACCAGGATTTGACGTGGGTTTCTCCGTGTTTCCAGTGCAATGGCAGCCAGCCATCCTAATCTCGATAACTTCCCCACACATTAATGACAAAAAGCCACCACATTCCAGACAGGTTAATCATTTGAAGTTTATCCAAGGACAGGACGGGCTGCCTGCATCCCAGCCTCATTAAGGTTTGCACCCCGAGGCACGTCAGGCAGCGAGAAGCACAATGGTCACTCATCTCCCTCTGCGGCAGCTCGCTTCCACCTGCTGGAAACATCTCGGGAAGAGCGAGACAGGAGAGGGAGCTGCCTAAAATGCAAGTTGCTTCAAGTCCCGATAGGGAATACTGCTCTGTGACAATCAGTTGTCTTTGAAATTCATATTTCTCTCTGCCGATTGCAAATTTAGAGCAAGTGAGAGCTTTAAGAGCCACCCTGCTCTAGAGGGCAGCTTACCCAACACAGATGCAAGGCAACTACCAATTTGTATTTATAGCCAGTGCTCAAGTGACAATGATGTCCAGTTAGGAAACCAAAGCACTGGCTCTGATCACTTGTGCAACTCATTCCCGGCCGGTGCCAGTCCCGGCTGTGGCTCCCAGCTGCGCACACCGCCCTGCCCGCATGGCTGCGGTCCATCTCCTGGCCCAACCCTCTCTGGCCATTCTCTCACCCTCCAGTAAGCTGTTTCAGGAAACTAAACCAGCAGAAAACAATTTTTCTCCATGATGTCCGTTTTCTGCCCATTGCAGCTTCCCAAAGCAGCCTGCCAGAGGCTTCTGCGATGCCAGCGCAGTGGAAAGCTGGAAGGCAGGCAGAGCAGCTTGGGCTGTGCAACCCCTTGAGCATCGCAGGCTGGTAGGGAGGTGAGGACTAGAGAAGAAACAGAGCCACCAGAGGGCAATGCACATGCACGGCAGCTGCAAAGCATTCTATTAGCACCAGAAGTTGCTCCATAATGGCCAGGTAAACAGACATTAATTAGGTTTTGCCTACAAGCTCACCAAAGCGGTGCCTCAAATGCACCCACACAAACCAGAATCGTAGCACCTACGCACACAGCTCAGCCAATTTGCCAAACCCAACATCATCAGAACCCAGAACTGTGCAAGCCCTGAAGTGCTGCCTGGGCCAAAGTAATGCAAGATCCGTCTGGATACTTCTTCTGCCATCAGGAACCACACAGCCCACCAAGGCTGTCTGCCACTGCTAGAGGGGTCTGGAGCACAAGTCCTGTGAGAAGCGGCTGAGGGAGCTGGGAGTGTTCAGCATGGGGGGAGACCTTCTCGCTCTCTACAGCTCCCTGAAAGGAAGGTGTAGCGAGGGGGGGGTCAGTCTCTTCTCCCAAGGAACAGGCAATAGGACAAGAGGAAAGGGCTTCAAGTTGCGCCAGGGGAGATTTAGATTGGACATTAGGAAAATTTCTTCACTGAACGGGTTGTCAAGCATTGGAAGAGGCTGCCCAGGGAAGTGGTAGAATCACCATCCCTGGAGGTATTTAAAAGACATATAGATGTGGTGCTGAGGGACATCATTTAATGGTAACTTGGCAGTGCTGGGTTAATGGTTGGACTTGATGACCTCAAGTGTCTCTTCCAACCAAAATGATCCTATGCTCACCAACAGCCAAACTGCCCATATCCCTTCCTTTGGGCTCCTTGGCTAGAAGTGACAAGCCAGAAGCAACAAGGCTGCCAAGGGACTCCTTGGCACAGAGATCACCACGAGAGCAGCAAACTGCCCACATCCTGCTGGCACCACTGCTCACAGGGGTGGGATAAATCCATT
This sequence comes from Stercorarius parasiticus, assembly GCA_013396915.1. Classification (NCBI taxonomy): domain Eukaryota; kingdom Metazoa; phylum Chordata; class Aves; order Charadriiformes; family Stercorariidae; genus Stercorarius; species Stercorarius parasiticus. Next base: position 108,480 of record VWZL01003169.1, read on the forward strand.
TCAAACGTACAGCAGACAGGAGCAAGGTGCCCTCCTCACTGTGACTTACCAACTTTGGCAAAGGCCTCCTTCAGTTCCTCCAGCTCATCTTTGGAGATTTGCATGGTGTTGGCCATCTCATGAATTTAGGGAGTACCTAAAGAGAGAAAAAGGACACTGTGTGAAACCAGGCTGCATTCAAATGCCTGCAGTTTTGAACAGCAGTATAGCAACAATCAGTACCAAGGTCACTACAGTTCTTGAAGCCACATTTACCTTTCCACTAAGAAAACAGATGTGTGAAACTCAGAAGGTGGGAAATGCACTCCTTAGCAAGTCAAAAATCCCATTAGCCTTGTTAATATTTAGCTCTGTGTATTTATTTTCTGGGCTATGCTGTTCTACACACATTAAGGTACCTGCTACCAGTGTGTTCTGTAGGTCAGAAAAGCTCACATCTCCAGGGATTTTCCACAACTTTGAACAAAATCAGAATCCGGGGTTAAAATATTAATGCAAGAGATACTGAACGCTCTGCCTGCTTGTCTGTCCCCCGAGAGCACACAGCTACCACACCCAAATAATAAAGATTCCGAACAGTACCTAAAAAAAGTCTTTTTGCACAAAGTAGTGTATTTGATATTGTTTGCAAAAAGGAAATAGCCTGCTTTTCTACAAGAAAACTGTTTGAATAAACACCTGTCTATTTCCCTAGAGTCAACCTCTCAATAAACCATGGAAGCTAGAGGCTGTTGGCACAGCCACTGCCTCCTCCACCCTGCCGAGCACGGCATGGCAGGAACACCACAAAGCCAATACGGAACAGCAGGCATCTGCCATGCTCAACCCCGAGCACGCAGACACTCCGCTTGGATCAGATCCTCTTGGTGTTTAAGAAACAGAGAGGATGAAGCACGCAGTTCCTACACCCATCTGCTATAATCCTCCTTTCCAAGGACTGATGAGATGCCTGGACGGGAGGTGTCACCATAAGGATGGGAAAAGGCCAGTGACCTGCCCACATCCCCTTCCCATGACAGTCATGACAGCAGCATCAGACGCCCTGTTGGCACTTTGGCCAATACTACCGAGAGATATCAGGGATTGATGGAACAATGCAAACAGGGCAATCCCAACAAAAAGGCAGCGATAAGCACATTCTCGCACACACGCTGGCTCTAGCTCAGGGTCTTTAACAGCGGGGATTCGGGCAGGCTCAGTGCAACTTCAAATGAGATTTGCATCCCAAGATTTTCCAGCTCCCACTTTGTTAGCTACAGTTGCTGTAAATTGAGAAATAAAAGGTTCCTCCTCTGCCTATGGGAAGAGACACAGCTGATGCCTCCTCTGTAAGCAGGGGGATGAGGTAGAATCCAGGCTTACCAGCAGGATCCCGACCGGGCTGGCTCGCTGCTCAAGTGACAAGAGGCTCAGTTCGCAAATGCCTGTGCTCTGATTAGCAAGCCCCTTTTGTCTGAGGCTCCCAGCTGCCTTCACAGGCACTTGTAAGCTTAAGAACACAAGCTTGCCTGTAGCTGTAAATATTCATTTTCTGTAACACTTCACTCAGTCTGGAAAGAGCAAAGTGGTTGGAGACGGGAGCGATGGGGAGGTGTGGCAGCCTGGGAAAGCAGCTCAGGCAGGTGCCAGCAGCACAGAAACTCAACAAGAAGTTGCATCACTGCAGAGACATGAAGGAAAGCACATCAGACCCCAGCTCCCAGCATCTGCAGAACTGCCAGTGGACACGACGAGATGTTTAACAGTCAGTAAAAGCCACCACCAGCAAGACAGCCAACTTCATCACTGGGCTCGTACAGCAAGAATGGGGCAGGGGGAGGAATTGCCCCAAAGATGCATCAGACTGACAGAGGGGAAAGAAAAATAAAAAGCACCATAGTAATCTGTGAAACAGTATAAAAAACTTACAAGTTAGGCTAGTTGACCAAGGAGGTCCTTGGAAGATTGAGGAGCACTGCGTCCTCGCAGGATGCCCAGTCCAGGACTGCCCCTTCCCAGCAGCACTCCCACGGGCACGCCGGTGCCACCAAAACCCTGCTGCTGCTTCCAGGGGATAAAGGAGCGGCTCAGCCAGAAAGTCAGCTCTGAGCAGGCTTGGTGCACACTACAGAAGGTGGATTTCCCAACTGGCAGAAGCACCTGGGGAACGCAATCGGGACCAAAGCCAGTTTTGGCTGCGCAGGCAGGCGAGCGGCACGAGAGGCCGAGTTACGAGACTGACAATTCAGCCAACCCTCCTTCACAAGTTCTGCCCTCTTCCTAATCCTCATTCGCACCAATTCATTTTCAAACCATGAGGATTTCCCTTATAAAGGGATTTCCAAAAGCATCATTACCACTTCATTGGAATTTAATTTGCTGCTGACTATCTCTAACATCTTTAACACCAGAACAAGCAGAAAACGCCACCATAAGCCAAGAGTTTGTAAGAAAGCTGCTCTATTTGACTTTATTGGGGAAATATCATGCCCTGGATATGCTCTGCAGTTGTTTGTGTGGGTCTTCACTTAAAAAAAAATTTCCCTTCCAGGCCTTAGGCTGTTCACCTCCGTCAGTAAGTCTATAAAACAGGTTTACTTCTCAGTTGTCATATCGGTTCTTCCTTCTCCATTTCTCTGCTTGAGGGAGAGAGGGAGAATTTGAACCAACAGAGAAAAAGCAGACACTTGACCTTGTTATAGCTGTCTGGGAAGGGGAAAGAATGTTATGATACAACAACACAGTATAGGAAGAGGTTAGTGGGCCACCAAGTTACAAGTTGACAGGGACTGCTAAGCTCCCAAAGCAATTTTACAGAGTTTTTTTTGCAGTGGAGAGGTATTACACCAACACTGGCATGCTGGGCTAGGGGGCAGGGGAGCCTTTCAGTTTTTTGTTGTGTGGGGTTTTTTGTTTGTTTGCTTGTAATAGCAGAGTCTAGGGCATTAAGAATCGTGCTTTTCATTCAGTTGCATTTTTAAACGAGAGGCTTTGTCTTCAGGGACATAAAAAGCCCTTTTAGGGCACTGGCATGGGGCTGGCCCATCAGCTGGCTTGCTGGCCGGCCACGGGCCGAAGCCCCACGCTGCTCACGCCTCGCCACCACACACCGCTCCCACACAGTGGAGCCGCTGCCAGGGCACGCAGTGACAGCCATAGATGAACTCACATGTACAGACCCGTTTTAGAGGGAGGGAGAGAGAACGAGGGGAAAAGAGGAGACAGAAGTGAGGCAGTGATCCCATATGCATTTTACACCCTGGCGGCAGATGGCACGTTGCTCAATGCACACATGAACAGTGTATAAGGAAGCAATTCCTGCTCCAGATCCCTTTCGCTCCTGCCTTCATCCCTCAGCAAAGAAAAGCAAAGGCAGTTCCATAACACACGGATGCACAAGAATCATAGCATTGTCTAGGTTGGAAGGGACCTTTAAGATCACCGAGTCCAACCACCAACCCAACGCTGACAAAACCATCACTAAACCATGTCCCTCAGCACCACGTCTGCCCGTCTTTTAAATACCTGTTTCAACTGAAATCTCAAACACAGATGACACAGTAATTGCAAGCACCTGCCCCACAAGGCATGTTTGCCTGACACAAACACGCACTGAGTCCTATGAGGGGAATGGGGCTGTATCCATTCCACATGCTAACATAATCCGGGATGTGATTCAAGACTGTCTACATTGTCAGTAACAACTCTGGGAAGAAAGAGGTTTTGAGCTGCTTTTTGTTGACACTCACCTCATTCCACAGCTCAGCAAAAATGTGCGCAGTTGATACAGCCAGCCACAGAGATTTTTGTTTTCTCTAAATAAGTCTGAATAAACAATAAAAGGTTAAGTGCTATTTTTTTCAAAGCCTGAAACACAGGCAAACAAATTGAGTGTAGAGAACTCAATTATATGAAGTAGAAGCTACCAGCAGTTACACTCAGTAGAGCTGAATAATTTTCAGTTACTCTGGGAGAATGACAGAATTGTCTAGGTTGGAAGGGACCTTTCGGATCACGGAGTCCCAGAGCAGCTTGACGGCAGAGTGTGGCTGGCAGAGGTGCGGCCTGTCTCCATCCTCTGAAGACGTGGCTTTGTGCCACCCATCAGAGCTGCTGTGAGCACGTCCCAGGTCTTCCACTATCGACTCCCTTCCCAGAGAGGAGCTGTACAAAGTTTCTCTGCAAACAGGTTTTATAGCTTCTAAACACGCTGCAGTCACTGAACGGGAGTTAGTTTATTTGCTCTCCAGAGAGAACTGCAATACAGGCAGGTCAAACAGAGCTGCCCCAGCCCATGTTTTAACAGCTGCGAGCCACCTGGGGACAGGCTGCTGCAGCAGGGACTGTCACCGGAGGGATGCCACCACCCTCAGCACTTCCAGCACAAGTGCCAGAACCTAACCAGGACATTTGGGTGGATTAACTGCTCAGATAGCAACTTTAAAACACTCAAGCCCAGAGAAAAAGTCCCCAAGATGCTTCCCCAAGAGGGGCCGCCCTGTGAACTGTGTCCTGCACAGAGGGTCAGTGGGAAATGGCGAGGGGAGAGGAAAGGAGCATCCAGGCCTTTGCACATCTCCTTGAAAGCTGGAGGATTAATTCGATTTTCAAAGCACGTGGCAACCAAACATTTCCTGACAGCCACTTGAACGCTTCCAACAGAAACAGAGCTGGAATTTGCTGCAGATCCAAATGGCAGCTCCATGCTCCTTTGAGCACCGAGCCGCGCCGTCCCTCCCCGACCCGCCCTGCTTTAATATCTCTACAACCGACTGATTAACAGCACCCATTTGTTTACTCAAACGGGCAAACACAGAGACACATTAAAGTGTCAACAAAAAGGTATTAATATGTTCTTTTTCCATATGATTTAAAAAAAAAAAAAAAACCAAAAACAAAAACGCAGGCTAGGCCTCGTCTGGAGCAGTGACTCACCCCGTGCGGATTCCCCTTTTCCAAGGAACCTGTGGTTTTGCTGCTTTTTCATGACAGAGGCTCCAGACATGAGAAGGCAAATCAGTCAGCATTAGCTAATTAAAAACACCTCACAACCTGTGTGTCTCCAACCACTAACTCAGCACGTATCAATCTTGCTTTAGGAATAACAAGCTGGACAACCGGCCTCTTGGTGCCCTGCTGCCCAGGGCAAGTGCCAGAGCCCCAGGGCTCGCAGCACGGGGGACCAGGGGCAGGGACCAGGGGCAGGGACCAGTGACGCAGCTGCTGGGCTCATTTGGAGGGAATCCTGGTGACTCAGCTGAGGCGGGATCCAGCCCCATGCTTCCTGTGGCTCACCCCATCCTCCTCTTCCTCCCTGTTTTGCAGGCGGTGCTGGGCCCTGCCACGAGCCACACCAGAGATCAGGGTGGCCATCCGCACCCCCTGACTCCCTCACCCCATTCTGCCCCCCCTCGGCTCCTTTTGCAAGATGTGTGAACCTTGGTCACCTCGAAGTCCTCCCCAGCCCGCTCCTGCAAGGGCCTGTCCCCCACCACCACACAGACCCCCTCGACGGGGCCGGCAGCATGGTGCCTACCCTGCGTGGCCATGCATGCTGCGGAGCTGCTGGGCCAGCCCAGGACAGCCACACTACTTGGGGAACAGCAGGGAGGGAAGCGAGTCACAGGTGAGGGCTGACAGCCTAAGTTATCTTCACATCCCTTCCCAGGTGACTGGGATGCTGCAGAGGATGCTGCAGGGTCTCCTGATGCCACAGGAGCCCTCCTCCACGGCCAGCCCCAGGTTCTCCTGCATTTGGGAAGGCTTGCAGGTGGGAGAGGGCACACATACCCCCCAGCCCATCATCAGGTGCACTCAGCACCTCTGCTGGCTCTTTTTTCTGGTACAGTCCAAGCAAAGCCTTCGAGGTTTTACAGACAACATCTTCAAACTTGACAGCAACAGGAGGAAGTGAAAGCTTGCAGTCTGATGAGTCCTCCAAGATAAATACTTACTGACGCTTTGCGGGGAGGCAGGGAAGTTTAGGGATTTATGGCCTGTAAATGAAGACTTATCATGTACTCCATCCTCTCCTGTTCATAATCAGTTTGTGTGTTTCATCAAATTCCTCCAAGACAGCACCCACTCGCTACGTGTGGTTATTAGCAAACACCAGGCTGCTGGAAGCACGTAAACTTTCATTTGGCAATTACCTTCCAGACAGTCACTGGTCAGAGGCACAGGCCGAAACCAGACCTTGGCCGCACTTTCGTCTTTCCACCATGGCGATAGGCGTCATCCTGATGAGAGCAGCAATTAGGAGACACTGCCCCATCCGCAGGGACTGCAGTCTCTAACACCTTCCCCACAGTGTGATGCTGCTACAAACCACAGTCCGCCAGAAATTACTTTGCTGTGCTCTTTGCACGAAGGTGGTACTCATGCACGCAGATCACAGAGGTGTTCCTATCAATTCAGTTAGCCATTTCCCCTGCCTCAGGAGGAAATGGGCACATGAAGCTTTGGGCAGGTATTTCTTTGCAGTGCTAGACTTGGCCGAGTAGCTGCATCTCCCATCTGTGGCTCTTCCCTTCAACCAAGATTTCCCAGCCCCATGCACAATGGGCTCAAGACGGATGAAGCTACAGCTCTGCAATGCTCTAACTATAGAACAGCACTGGGCAGTAACACCTGCAAAGCAATCACCCAAACCCAGCTTTATTTCATTATTCATCCAGCTTTCCTCAGCCATGCACAGCACCGAACAGCTCACCTCAACAGGCCAAGGACCAACTACACACAAATTCAATTTTAACACTGGATTTCTTTAAGCTTGTCTTGCTGTTCGAATTGACTACCTCCCACCCAACTCTCCAGCTTCCTCAAGCTACTGCCTTTACCCACAGTACACCCAGTGCCCACAGAGCACATACACAATGACTCCCCCGCACTGGCTGCGTAGCCCACCAGCCTCTTGCCGCATCGCAGGGAGAGGACACAGGACCTCAGATAGCAATTCCCACTGCACAGGTACCGTACAGCTCACTTCTTCCCAATCCCGTACAGAGATTACCCCCAGCTGCTGGTTTTGAAGCACCTCTAAATCAGGAAAAGTCCCATTAGCAGGATTTGCTTTATATTCTTTTAAAACCCTAAAACTAACATGCTGGGAGAGACAGGCTCCCAAACTGTGAGACTTTGCTCCTGTTGTTACACAACTCACCGCTGCTGCGGGGGAAAAATCTGTCAAATCCATCAGGAGCAGAGACTTACGCTGGAGTTAGTCACTGCACTCAGCTTGCCAGTGGCTCTCTCTGGATTTGGAGACATGCCTCTGGGATATCCACGCACTTTTCTCCAGCAGGTCCAGGTTAAAAACCCAATTTCTCCTAGCTAAAGCTGGGTAGAATGATGCCAGAGATTTTTCCAAGCAGCGTTTGGGTAGATGCCCAGCAGGAATCTGGGCTGCACAGAGGCAGGGTCTCTCCAACGGTATGGGAACAATCACAGCAAACCAGTTTCCTATGTCTTTTGCTTAGACTTTTAATTGCTGCCCCAGCACCCGTGGATGGCCTGAACAACCTGATCCTTCTGCTTTTTGCGTGCTGGTCAAAGTGTTTTCTCTCCCTTTGAGACAGAACCAGATTCACTAGCTTAGATCATCTTAAATCCTTATTAAAACAAGTGCTGACCTATCAGCACCTGACTCCCCTGCATAGCCAAGGAGGCTTTTTGGGGTGCAGCAAGGCCCGGGTAACAGTCAGCATATTCAGCACCCAACCCAGAAACGAGCTGTAGCCAGTATCCACAGAAAACCCCAAATCAGCATCAAACCTCCTCACGGCATCAAACAGGAATCAGCCCATTGCTACAAGCCCAGGAAAGCCATGCCCTTCAGGGCAGCATCCAGAATACTGAAAGCTGTGGATGTGACACAGAAATTTGTAGGGGTTTGAGTACACAACTCCCTCTGTCTTGCAGATACAGAAAACAGAAAGATAGTGAGCAGCTGAGGATGCTCGGCCACGTGATACCCAATCGCCCAAAGGCTGGAGGGGACCAGAAGTCAGCGTGACACAGATGTTCCATTCCAGCTGCACATGGGAGGGGAAAAAAAAAGCTTCCCCCGTCCTCAGTGCAGTCCCCCCAACACATCCCCATCCAGCCCTGAAGGACTATGAGCCAGAGCCGCCTCTGATGCACGTTGAGGGGTGATGTGCACTCCCAGAGTACAGTCGATGGACGCTTGCTCACTCTCACAGCCCAGCCTTTACTGTGAGGAGGCTGAACCGACAGAAACATAAAACTGGCTTGGGACTCAAATGGAAGGGAGAAGCACAGAAAGCTTTCTGCAGACCTGCACTCTTCTCTGAAGGCTCCTAGTGTGGAACACCAGGGCCAAATGGCTTGGATGAACGGTGAAAGCAGAGGCAGCGCTGGCTTTGAAGGAGGAGGGCAGCTGCCCGCTGGACCTTGCGGCCGCTCTCACTCCCACACACCCATCAGCATCCTGACCTCGCTGCTCCAACTCTACTACATGCATCTACAGACTACTTATCATCTGCAGGGCACAGTAGAAACCAGATTACTCCTCACCAGGCTGCTCGAGGCACCGATGAATCAGTCCTTAAAAGCCTCTTTGCCAAATACTTCTAAACGTTGCATTTTGGCACACCTCTACTTCTAGCAGAGCAACTACTCCAGGATTAGAGCACATTTAAGATCATAACCCGCTAGATTGGTTTAACTCACTTTTGAATTTCAATAGTTTGTTCACATCAGTGGAAAGAAAATGGCAATATTCCCCATTAACTAATTAGTACAACATGAAACAGGTGATCCTTTCAAGCCCTCTCAGAAAGGAAGAGCTGAACACCCATCCTGCCTGGAACTTGCAAAAGCAAGTAAGATTCAGAGATAATTTAAACCTAAGTGCATGAAGGTAAAAGAGAAGAGAGGTAGGGGTCAGATGTTAGTTTACGGACTGAGACTCAGAAGGCTTAATTTAAATTCCTGGCTCAGGCACAGAAAAATCATGCTAGCCTTTCAGAAAATTCTTATACTGACAGTAATTCTTATTCTTGTGTAGTCCCCCAAGTAAAGAGCAGCATTAAACACTTCCTTCTGCTTATTCTGTATCTTAACCATAAATTTATAGCAGAGACTTCAGAGAATTCAGCGACTTTAGACTTCAAGAAAGGACCCACCTCTTACTGCCCATCACATCACTTGTTTTATGACAGGACCCTGAGGGCGATGGTGGGAAAGCCATCGGGCTCCCTGCCTGCATAAGCGAGGAGGGATGAGGATCACAAGGCTGAATCAGCGCTAATTTCCTTCCCCAGAAGCAACCAGGACCTGCTTGCTGAAACCTGCAGGTTACCCTCAATATGCTTTAAGCATGTGTCTCTCCATTTCCCAATATTCAGCCCAAAAGGAGCCCAGTTCTTCACGGGGGTGAGACTCAGACCTCCGCCTGTGCCCTGGCTCCAGTAGCTGGATGAAGCCCTTGAAAGGCTGATGGGAGCCGAGGCCCCACAGCCCCGACCCATCTCAACCCCAACAACCTCCAGCCACCACTCTCAGAAGCCGGGGCAAAGCCACCGTATTCAATGTGCCGTGATAAAGCATGAAGCGTTACTCTGTTAAGCTTCCTTCCCGCCCGGGCAGCGGAATCAGCCCGATCCCTGAATTAAATCACAGCACAGTCACTGCTTATTCAATGCCAGCAAACAAGCTCCTGCAAGCCAAACACCCAGCATGATGGTGCCGATCTGGGAGACCTGGACAATAGGGAGTTTCAGCAATTAATTTTGGGAGTGTGGGTTTCATGCAACCTTTTAGAAGAGGTACAGCTGCGGTACAGCTATTTCACAGACTGTTTTATCAGTTTGAAGATAAACAGAGCTGTCCTGAAATGGCAAGGCCAGGGCTGAAATCCCGGCAGCCCAGCGACTGTTGGTGATAAACATCCAGAGAAGCGTGTCAGTGAATGTCTTCTTAAATGAGAAACAAAGCACTAGAAACTACAAACCATACTCTAAGCATTGGAATTATGTTTCAAAAGTCTCTTAAAAAAGAATTTCAGTAACTGATCTCTTACTAGAAAGAGCTACTGATAAAAGAAAAACCTTTTTCCATCCTTCCCCCGCTGCCTGTAATCTTGTTTAGAAAGCACTTGGGAAAAAGGGAAATCAGTCAAAATAATTTGATTTAGAGCAAGAAAGCAACACTAGACTGTAATAAATCAGCGTCGCTGCATAGCTGTCCTAGCGGCTTTTGGAAGTAGAAAAACCCCCTGTAAATACAACGCTTACTTTCTCTAGAGAAGATGGTACAGATCCTATCTACCCTTAACAAAAGCAGGAACATCAGTCTCAAAGATTAATGTGAAACGTCTAGAAGAGCAGGAAGCTGCTGGTTTTGCCTCCCAGGAGCCTGCCACAAGAGTGAAATCACGTTCACTGTGACAGCAGGGTCTTCCCCACGCTTCTCTATATTTTAACTTACTCCGGGGAGGAGTGACCAGGAGCAAGAGGTAGCGGTCGCCAGTCCAGGATCAGGCAAGCTCTACTCCCTGACTCTGGGATTTCAGACAAGCATTCATAATCTCTGCAAAGTGCACCCTAACTAGCAAGTTTCCAGGCCAGGCAGGATCTCCAAGATGCATCCAGCAGTCCCGGAGCCGAACACTAACATCTCCTTGGGTCCCTTCAAGCTGCTTTGCCTCCTCCTCCTCCCTGGGTTTAGCAGCTCAGTCAGTGCCCGAGACCGCTAGGACGGATGTCACGGTTAGAGAGATGCGTGCACTGTGAACAGTAGGCAACCTCATCCCCATTCCCAACTTCAGGAGGGTGTGAGAGTCCTCCTGCTGTGGAAATCACTCTTTACAGCCAGATGTTTTGCAGAATAAATGCAGGGTAAGAGTAAAGTATAACTTAAGCAAAACCTCAGAGCGACACATTCAGTATAAATAAAATCAGGACAGCAAGAGGCTACACTAGATGCATTTCACAGCTTTTCAGACATGTTAAGTCTAACTTTTTCAGCACAAAAAATTCAGCATTTCAGTCCAATACCAAAAGTATTTGGTACACAAGTGTTTTAGCCAGTAGCGCTGCTAAAGCATTTGGAGAGTGTCTTCCATGCTGCTTCCAGCATCAAGCACAGACAGCCTTCCCCAGAAAACACAGCACGCAAGATAAACTCCTCAGTTTGGAAACAAACTCCTGCCAGGCGTGATGCCACATTCCCACTGGAACAGCAAAGCAGCACGCAGAGCCCAGCCTCTCCAGGCAAAAGACCCCGAAAGATAGGCAGCCACCACGGCCACCAGCCTACAGACACTTCCCAAAAGTACTGAGAGCTCCTCACGCTTTCTGCAAGGCAAATGTTTAAATATTTAACACTTCTAACTCGCAAGTTTAAGCAGTTCTGCTTTTTAAAAGCCTGCTGCAGACAGAGATGAGGAAAGATGTGCCCCAGACCGAGACTTCTGGGAGGCACACCCTCAGCCCTCATTCCAAAAATTAAACACCGGGTGATGCAAAGCCCGTTGCAGCACTTGCTGCTGCTCCGTTTGCATGCACTGCTCAGTCAGGTGCACAGATAAATTCCAAATTTAAGACGCGTTAAAACCTGAAATTAATCTTTTTCGTTCCGCCTAGAGCTATCTTCCTTTATGTACTACAGCGTTAGGAAACCCTAGACATTTTGCAGAGAAAAATAAAAGCACAACAAGTTGTTGCAGGGCAATCCCTGGCATGCACTCGCATCCAGAACCCGAGTGGCAGCCAGCAGAGCAAGTGGCCGGAGACACACTTACCTCTCCTCCCCCTCCTCCTCTTCTCTCCTCCCTTACCTCTCCTCCTCC
>VWZL01003169.1:120420-140269 GCA_013396915.1 Stercorarius parasiticus
CAAACAAAAACAAACCACCCTAACAACTTTTACCTTTAATGTTTTAAATTAAATGCATTTTGCATTGCTAGCTCTCAGCTGGTCCACCCAAACAGCGACACAGAGCTTGTATTTTGTTTTATGTACTTATTTTATGGATGTCTTTAAAACCACCAGAAGCTCACGAACAGAGCAATGAGGATCCAGATCTATTCAGCCTTAGTCTGTGCTGAAGGAAGATGCTGCGGGCTATTTCACCCCACAGTCCCTCCATAAAAAAAAAAGAGAAGTGGTCTGAATGGGTGGTAAACACAGAGCTCAGAGCTGGTCCATATTGTAATATATTGCATTACCTCGACAATTAATCCCTGTCTGCTCAAGAGGAAACACGGACAGACATCTGCTACCAACCGGGAAGGCACAAGCCACAGAAACATCATGTCCTATGTTGTTGCTGATGCAACGCACAGGAGCAGAATCAATCACCAAAAAGGTTAAGTGGTATTTCCAAAACATAATCACATCTTTCAGAAATTTCTATTCCTCTAAGTCCATAACGTTTGAGCCCTCCCATAGCTAAAAGGAAAGGATGTCACTTACTAATAAACACAATACTGGTATTAGTGAGGAATTTGAAGAACCCGTGACTTTTCGAAAAATTAAAAATACTTGACCAATAGGGTCATTGGGTTTTTTTGTTTCTTTTCAAAAATGACGTCAGCTAGGAAAGTGAGTCATCGCCTGGTCCCATTTCTTGAGTATCACCTGAAAATTTAGCTTCCAGCTGTAAAGTTTCAAGAGAGGTATAAAAAAAAACCAAAACAACCCACCACCAAAGCCACAACCTACTCAGGATGGTAAATATAATGAAAACCAAAGTAGAGGGTTTTATGCCCAGAATTGCATCTGCAACTTAAAAGGAAAGAAGCTGGTTTGAAAAACACCTTTGCAGCCCGTGGAGGCCAGGCTGCCTGTGCATCAGAGGGGTGTCGGGGAGAGCAACTCTGACTCCGCTTCCACTTATCACACCAGCCCCCGGTGCAGGGAGCCCAGCCGCTGCTCCGGCCCAAACCAGCGACTGCCTCCAGCCCACCCGGGCTTGGGGCAAACATGCAACAAAACTGAAGAAAATTTTCAGGAAGTTTAGTCCCTCCACTTGTTGCTGTAGGAGTGAGCACGTTGCGCAGTATAAATTCATCCTGGAAGGTTTAGGAAGGGCTGAGGCTCTGGGGATTGGCGGGTCCTGGGGAGAGCATGCCAAAGCCCGGCTCCCGAAAGAGGTTGTGACTTCTGTCAACATCAGAGCTGCTGCAGGAGCAATGTCTGCTTTTGGGAGGGAAAAGAAAAACCTCCTCTCCATGTCTCTGGGGCAGAAAATCAGGACCTGCAGGTGTGCAGGTGGCAGATTCACACTGCAGAAGCAGACACCTAAAAGCCACCAGCCTTCAAAAGCCACCAGCTCTTGACACCTCCTCTTAATCACTTTTTCCAGGTAAGTGTAATGCACCCTAATAGCTAAACGCTATTGCCGTTCCCTCTGCCAGGAAGGGAAAGCGCATTCCTACCCACTGTCCTCGATCAGCACAGTGAGAAGTTTAACCGATACATGCACAGGGCATGTGAAATACCCGTCTTCCTCATTTGCAAAGGATCAGCGATAGCCAGTTTTTCCACAGCTTTCAGAACACTCTGCTCTCCAAATACTCCAAATCCAGTCCTGTCGGTCCAACCTGCAATTACACTCAAACCTAAAATAGCTCTGCGGCACTGCCAGCACCACTCATCCCCACGTCATGCCCCAAGACCGGCCGCGCCGGGGTGTGGTGATGGCAGGCAGCGGACGCGCAGCTCCCCGGGCACTCCCAGACCACTTCCTCCAGCACGGCCCGTCACACGCTGCTCCCCACACTCTTCCAAAATAGGAAGTTTTATGGTCAAACCAGTGTACCAGTGCATTTTCCCCTTCCTTCCTCTTTAAGAAAGCCTTTTAGGGAAGCACAAGATGCCTGAGGTGCTCAGAAGTTACTCTGCTCAGGTGACACATCCCTCCCCTGCACGGAGAATCAGGACCAACATTTACGCACAAGGAGGACTTGCGGCACTGACAGGATCCCTCCAGCATATCATTGCGCAAGGACACATCTCCTCCCCAGCTCCAGCTGCCAAGTTTCACTGGGAGGCCACTAATGCATATTTGCCCTCCAGAGGTTACTCAACGAGGGCTGTGGGTGTGGCAGCCACTGCTTCCCAGGTGACGGGGGAGCAGAGAGGGTAAACCCAGGAGTCACCTTGTCCCTCACTTCTCACTACTAGCCCTCAAGAACAGACCCTCTGGCAAAGCTCTGGGGGAGGATGGGAGCACATCCAGTCCTCGGTTTCATCCAGCTTCCGCATCCAGCTTCGGCTACAGCGGGCTCCCCAGTGAGTCCCACCACCCAGGAGAAGACAACCACCTGCTCCTGGACACCGGGATTTCCTGCCCACTCCAGAAGCAGTCTTTTCCACCCCTAGTTAGCAATGCCAAGAGATGCCATGCTGATATTGTAGTGATAGGATGAGGGGTAATGGTTCTAAACTGAAAGAGGGGAGATTTAGATGAGATCTGAGGAAGAAATTCTTTGCTGTGAGGGTGGTGAGCCCCTGGCCCAGGTTGCCCAGAGAAGCTGTGGCTGCCCCATCCCTGGAGGTGTTCAAGGCCAGGCGGGACGGGGCTTGGAGCAACCTGGTCTGGTGGGAGGTGTCCCTGCCCAGGGCAGGGGGTGGCACTGGGTGGGCTTTAAGGTCCCTTCCAACCCCAACTATTCTATGATTCTATGAATACTGGAAGCAGTACAAGGCAACTAACGAAACCCATGGCAATGCACAAGTCCCTGGGCATGCTACGCCAGCTCTAGTGATTTCTGTGAATGGTTTTGCCTGCAGGCACCTCTAGCTCCTGCCTAAAAAAGCTGTTTACTGGGATATAGCCAGTTCTACTGCCATCCAGCCAAAGGGGTGTAGGAAATGCTGGCCCCCTCCAGCATCCCCATGCTAGAGAAACCCCTCTGGCCAGAGGGCTGGGCCACACCAGCCTCAGGAGATCCAGGAGGGGCAAAGATAGCTCAACCTCCTGCCTCCGCCCAGCCCTGCCTGCTCTGGTGCTGCATAGCAAGCATTTTCAGGAGCATCTCCTCTCCTTTAAAAAGAAAACAAAAAAAAAACCAAAAAAAAGTACCTAGGTGGAAGAGAAACCAGGTAACCACAATAGTCTACTCTATCAGAAAGAAAACACCACACTATGAGCCAGGGCTTTAGAGAACAAAGCTGAGTGTCCAGTCACCATCCCATTTCGGAGAGGGATCAGCGACCATTTACCATGTGCAAGATGCTCCCCTCCTCCAGTTCTGCCCACGTTGGCTTTTAAAGATAAGGATTTTAATGAGATTATGCACAGATGGATAGAAGCACTCTCCCCTGTGCTTTTTAATACAAGCTGAGGTTTTATGTGCCTCTTGCCTTCACCTTCAGTTGTGACCAACTGCAGAATGCATTTCATCAATGTAAACAGCTATGGAAGCATTTGTCAACTGAGGATCAGGCATTTGACCTTCACTCCTCAATTTATCAGTCTTTTTAAAGAAAAAAGATCCGCCTTTGCTAGATTTCCCCCCTAGAAGCTTCCTGAGCTTCTCTTTCAGCGAGCCTGTCATCAGGAAGAAAGCAAGACATTAGTCAAGCTCATATTTATTTAATAAAAAACTTACATATGCAGTTGGGACTGAAAGTTAGTCTTTATTTAAAAAAATGCTTGCAAACTAGAGTACAATTTTGCAGTGCAAAACAGATCTGAGGACCCGCCTGATTTACCCTGTACTCCAACAGTGCTCAGCTTAGTAATTAACTGACTCGTTATTCACAGCTTGGAGCAGGGAGCCTTGCAGGCACCAAAGGAGCCAGCTAGTATGCCCAGAACACCCGGGAAAGGATCTCTCGCATCTCGCTATTTCATAAGGACATCGGAGGCTCCACTGATGTCAGCTCCAGGAAATGAGCCACCAGCAGATGATGCCGGAAGCAGGCTTTATATTTAGTACTGAGTCACCCACTTTATTAAATTCGAAAGGCACAAAAGGTGGGTGTGGAGAGGGAATACGTGGAAAAAAAATGAACAAGTTATTCCCCTGAGATCACGGGCAATGGGGAGTCTAGGGTTGAGTGGGTTTTTTTTGTAAAGGGAGAGAGAAACTAAAGATGACCTGGGAACCCTTTCTGCACTTTCACTGGAAAAGCAGTTGCCGGATCTGCTGCACTGCCCAGGGCAGAAGCCAGCACCGAAGGCGCTGCCGGGGTTTGTGGTACCGTCAGGGTTTGCTAGCGTCGGTGCCACGGGCAGGTCTCAGCCCGAGCAGGGCACCACCAGTTCCAAGGCGCTTCCACAGCCTTTCTGCTACGTCACCTTTGAGCCAAAACAGAGGCCACCTGACCCACCAGGGGTGCACCTTGCACCTATCATGCCCCAAAGAAAAGACTTTTCCTTGGGTGATGACAATGGCTTGAGGTGAAAGCTGATGAAGACAGAAGCACGCTGACGTGAACACACAGTAAAACTGCACCCAAGTAGGGCAGACATCACTGCAGGCTGCCATCCAAAGGCCACCCTGTCCCTGTCCCTGTCCTTCTCCCCCTCAGCATTTTGGTCCCCCATCCCAGCTCACTGTGGGACCAAAGGGGCATCATCACAGGGAAGGAGGGACGACCCTTGCGTGGCACCCCAGTTAGACCAGCTCAGCCACACCACAGACCAGGCCGCTGGAGAAAGGGTGGTATTAGGTCTGGTAGGAGGGTCTTGCAGGCACAAACATACCTTTCCATCTTGCACCTCAGCTGCCCTGTTTGTCCATCACCCAGGCTAGTCCTTGACATGGCTTAGGCAATCCTCTGCTCACCTGGAGAAGATGCTCCACAGAAATACCCACCGTAAGTCACTACTCAGTGACTTAATAGTGCTTTACACCAGAATTGCGCTATTGCGGAACACAAGTGACTGATCAAGATCTCTGAATGGGGAAGCTGTTCTGATCCATTTTCTGGCAACATCCAGTTTAGACACATTTACAATTGAGAAATACAAAGCATTCACATGGAGTGCATCCTCATGGAATAAGCTTCAGAATAATTTGCAAAAGCTGCAATTAATAGGAATGTAGTTCTTTGTACTATGGTGTCTTCATATGCACAAAATGGAAAGTTTTAAGAGACACCAAAAAACAATCTGAACTGCAGATTGTACCACAATGTGACAGGAGTACAGATTTGTTCACAAATTTTCATACAAGTCCATCACAAGCCTTTTCACTTTTTGTCAATGATAAATACTCTGCAGCCTGAGCAGCAGCAACAGCTCTGCAAAGTTTTCAGCTACTTGAGCCAGACTTTTCCCCTGAGAAGACTCACTTTCCAAATACTAAAACATAAATACTGTTACCAAAGCCAAGCACTGTAACTCCAAACAAGAGCTATCTCCAATGCCAAGCACCACCAGTGACTTGTGTACAGAAGCAGCCTATTAGATTACTAATAAAACTGGTGTAATCTTCAAAATAAGATTACAACAGCAAAAAGGATGTGGCTTGAAAAATAAATGCGTGGACTGTAGCAAGACTGGCAATTATGCAGATACAGAGGTCAGGGACTGCTTAATATCTTCCACCTGTGCAAGAAGAGGTTATACCACCGCAGTCACAACATGCCCCAACCAGCAAATTTAGCCAACTGTTGACCATTGTCCAGACCAGTCTGCTGCTGGGCTAGTGGGGAGGCTGTGGGAGACTGCCACTGGGTGGCTCTTCGGTCCCACGCAACTCACCTGCGGGTCACCTCCCGCTATCAGAAGGGTTTTGGTGCTGGGGAGTCAAGGCAAATCTGGTAGTCGCAGCCTGAGCTGGGCAGCAGCCCATGTGCCCAGCCCGAGAGGGTCTTTAAGGAGTCACTGGTATCTCATCTGGACATCCTGACAGGGGCTGGAGGTAGAAGATTTCGGTACACAGCTCATCATGTTATGCAAGTAGGCCTACGAATTTAGTGGGGTTGAACTAGTCCAGAATCTCCTCTCAAGGGACCTTGACCTTACTGTGTCCAGCTCTGGAGCCCTCAGCATAAGAAGGACATGGACCTGTTGGAGCGGGGCCAGAGGAGGCCACGAAGATGATCCGAGGGCTGGAGCCCCTCTGCTGTGAGGACAGGCTGAGAGAGTTGGGGGAGTTCAGCCTGGAGAAGAGAAGGCTCCAGGGAGACCTTAGAGCCCCTTCCAGTCCCTGAAGGGGACCTACAGGAAGGATGGGGAGGGGCTGTTGGCAAGGGCATGTAGCGATAGGACATGGGGCAATGGTTTTAAACTAGAGCAAGGCGGGTTTAGATGAGACATTAGGAAGAAGTTCTTTACTGTGAGGGTGGTGAGACACTGGTCCAGGTTGCCCAGAGAGGTGGTGGAGGCCCCATCCCTGGAGACATTCAAGGCCAGGCTGGATGAGGCTCTGAGCAACCTGATCTAGCTGAAGATGTCCCTGCTTACTGCAGGGGGGTTGGACTAGATGGCCTTTAGAGGTCCCTTCCAACCCAACACATTCTGTGATTCTATGAAGCTTTTCCTAGTATTTAGCTCATGCCTGCTTTTGCTAGCTTCCCCACAACTCCTCCTTTTGTCTCAGACCCCAACAGAAAATCTTCTGTAGAATGGACCTTCTGGAGAGGCTAACGTCAAGAGCTCCCGCCACCACGGCACTCTCTTCAGGTGTGTAGGAAGGTGAGGTAGAGCTCACGCATACACTGCAAATTGTCACCCATGGCCTTCAGGTCCCTGGAGTGCAATCTGAATTCACCATACGGCTCATTACACTGTTAATGAGTAACCTGTCTCACATTTTCCAGCCCACAAAAACCAGCTACTAGTAGCAGACTGATCTCCATGCTGTGAAGCCAGTCTTTGTTCTGACTGCATATTTCTTGCACTCTCAATCTGTTGCTGCCGCTGAGTTTAATGGTTTATGAATTAGTATTAAAAAAAACCCTCATCCTTCCAAATTAAAAATAAAAAATAAAAAAAAATTCTACATAAAAAAAGATTCTACATAAAGCCAAGACTAAGCAAGGCAATGCCACTGGATAGAAGGCACGAAGCAACTTTGTAGGTAGGAGGGAGACATCTCTAGCTGGGAGCAATACCACCACAAGGTATAACACGAATTACACCAGAGGTCCACATGCTGATCAAGAATATTAGCTACAAGAGTTACACGTGAAAGTGCAACACCTTGCCACGTGCCAAGTTGCTATCAACACAATGCACAACCCTTAATTGCTGAAGTGAATTATTGACCAGTCCTGGTTGTCAAGGCTCTTGCCTAACAGGGGGTTCCAAGGGCACCAGTACAGGGCAGAATCTTACTCCATTTCACGGCTTTCCAAGACCTTCAGAAGACAGGGAGCAAAGGGACCAACTAAAACAACCCCATATAACCCAGAAAAAGGGTATATACCCCCTAGAGAAAGGGGAGACGAGGAGGAAGGTATAAAAGGTCTTGCCATTAGCGGTGGATCTAACTAAAGCAGGCTGGGCGCTGCCATACCCAGCTGGCCTCTGGACGGCTATGGTAACTTCCAGGAGCTTCTTAGCTGGGCAGAAGCAATGTAAGTTTTTCAAGTTTTGAACAAGAAGTCTGACCATGCTGCCTTTGCTTGAGCATTTGGTTTATATAAAACGGTGGCAAGAGCACAGCTGGAAATGAGATCAACAAGAACGTTACAAAGGGGTGGGCAGCAGAAGGGCAGGATTGCATTGGAACCTCCCATCCGTGTCCCCAAGGAAAACTCAGTCCCAACCTCTGCCAAACAGTGCAGAAAGGAACAGGCTAAAGTTTAGGTCAGACATTAATGAAAATATTTTGAATAAGTGGCCTTAACGTCTCTATACTTATGGAAAGGTGAATTCTACCTCAGTGAGGATTCAGAAACTTGCTTATTACTTCCAGAACCACTGAGAAACATGAATGCATTTGTAAATGCATTTCCATTTGTTCTCTATTGACCTCCTTCAAAGCGTTGCTATCTCAGAAAGTTCCTAAAAGCAGGGGCCAGCCTTCTCCCTGCTTGTCTGCACAATACCAATCATAATAAGATAACTTCACATACACCTACAAACACCTTATGTATTCCCTAAGATAAAGTCCTCGCAAACCATTCTTGGAGGCAAAAACGTTTTCTGCAGAATTCAGGAAGAGAAAGCTTAATTGTGATATTGCTTTGGAACTCACTTCCTTTATTTCTGTGACCAGATGGAGACAAGCACCTTGTTCTATGCTGGGTCAAGGAAATGTTTAACTTCAGGATTTATAGTGGAATATAGATATGTATATAGCACTGCAGCTGCTCGGCAGTTCCAGTGTAGGCAAACACTGTTTTAACCCAAGGAAAACAGCGCCAGGCTGGAGCATCAGCCTGCTCATCACCATCCTGCTGCAGGGGTTCCGAGGCAGGAGAGCATCCAAGCCTGTCCCTGGGACCAGACTCAGCATCCTGGAATCTCAAAACCACAGCCCTGCTCCAAACCCAAACAACGCTCCACAGACCCTTCCCGGCTGATTAGCAGGAAGGAACACAAGATTGCGATGGCAGTGTAAACAAGGACCTGGGATTTATGATCTCTCAGACGCTGTTGAGCAAGCGACCCAGCTGAAGCACTGCTTCACAAACTATGAATGCCAATTACAGGGATGGGTAGCTCGAATTCAAGTTTCCACTTGGTTAGTGCTGTTCTGGACACACTGAGAACTTTGCTGCTGGCCCAGCAGTTTCGCCTGCTGGGAGGGGCTGGGCTGAGCTCTCCCAGAAAAACGGGGACGCACGGAAAACCTCATCCACCATCCCTGTCCTTCCCAGCAGGGCAGAGTCAAAGGCAGCAAGGTCAGTCCGGCTGTGGGTGAAAGCAGAGCAAAACACTCTTCTACCATGTAGCACCAGAGAGGCAGCGTGAGAAGCTGCTCAGCAACCCCCCTGCCCTGTTATTTTGGGGGCAGCCCATCGACCAGAGCTGTTGGGACCCTGGGCTTCTGCAACCAGGGCTGGGACGGTACCATCTATCCTAGCAACATCATTGGGTAGGGTACCAATGCAAACATTAAAAAAAACCACAAAACGTGACCAAATTTAGGAAGACACACACATTGCTATGAATATGGTAACTCAAAGTGCTCCAGTCTCCAGTTCCCATTGGAAGCCAATGGGTACATCGGAGGTGGGAAGCTCTCGTGAAACAAAAGCACACCTTTCCCCACTCTATGTTGACACAAACAGCATCACCTGTAGCCACTATTTCTGGCAGTATCAATGCCGAGCGTTACGTGGTACTTCCAGCATGCAGAGTAGGATCGTGCCTCGCTCACCCACTCAGCTCCAGCAATCCAAGCCGCAAATATACTTTGAGGGAAAGAGCGTATAGAAAAGCAGGACTTTAGCTACAGTTTTCAGATTCCAACACAACAGGCAGGGAAGAACACGTAAATGGCACACAAGTGCAACCCTGTTTCAGTAACCCTTCCATCACCTTCCATCTAACCCAGAGCAGGTACAAGCTTCTGTTATCCGAGGTCTTCAACCTGCATTTTAAACATCTTGTGCATTCAGCTCTGGAGAGCCCTAATTTAATCCCAAACATATTGTCAAAAAATGAGTCCCATATATATAAGTTGAGTGCAGAATCACATGCCTTCCTATTTTCCTTCTAGCATCAAAACACTTTTCATATGTTGATCTTCAGGAAAAAAAAAAAAGCGAGGGGGAACAAAGGGGATTTTTCTTAAGTTTTGTTTCACATCACCTCAATGAGACACAACAATTTCAGTATGAATCTAAGAGGATGTCCCTAGAGCTCTGCAATTAATTCTTTTTTTTTTTTTTTTTCCCCTAGCAAAACAGTCTCCCCATCATCTGGAGCCAAGGCAACAGAAGCAGTTCTAGCAAACAGACCTCTGGCAGGAGCTGCAGTGACAGGACGCAAGTCAGGGGCAGGATTACCAACTGCCCTCTCTGCCGCCACCCTGGCAGTCGCCAACACATCCAGCAAAACACAGTATCACCTCCGTCAGCACACGATATTGGAACCACTGACACAGGACAGCAGCACTTCTGAGGATATGCAGCCTGTCTCATCTCCCAGAGTATCAGATTTTCTTCTTTATGCTTTTTCCCCAAATCAGTGTCTTGCAGGTTTTTCCCTGTCTTCACCTGACCCTGCCACGGGCTATAGTTAACACTGCCTTGTTTTTATATAGTTCTTGTATTTATACAATTTTAAAAAGCAGCCTAGCTAACATTTTTTCAAGAAAAATTCAGTTTCCTCTAGCAAAAAAATGTCTGTAGTAAAGATATAACTGCAGGAGTCAGTTTTTTCACTTTAAGAATTTGAGATATGAACAAATAGCCCCTTGACTTGCAGCTGAAGTGAAAACATGCAGCCGAGTTAGACAAAGGCTGAAGGCTCTGTCCCTAGGATTTGGGAGAAACAAAATCCTTTTACTGTCCTCCTACAGCCATTTTAATGGCTGTTTACAAAGGTTTTATAAGACAGACAATANTTTTTACAGTCTAGTCTAGCACGGAAGAACCAGAAACAGAACAAGCCAAGGCAGAGTCTCCAAGAACTGGAGAGAAAAAGGCATTTTGGAGGAACATTTGATCAACAAGGTCACGTAAACCGTTCCAGGCACACGGAGCACGCTGGTCATCAACAGTCATGTAAGAGGCAGTGGGCAGAGGCCCCCTGCCCTCCTCCCATCCCACTCCCCTGCTCATTTATTCCCACCCCGGCCCTAAACAGCCGCAGAGGCTCACGGCTCAGCTGGAGCAGCACCGCCTGCCTCCTGTCCCAGGGGAGCCTGCCAGTGGCTGCCATTGGCTACCAGCCTGTAAAACAACTTGCTGCCTCACACAAGCGTGGCCACGGACAGCGGAAAACAAATTAAACAACACAAGAAGTCAACAGTTGAGGTTCAGGAGGCAGAGAACAGATGCCCAGAGCGAGGAGACACTTGACTCTTCCCTTCTGCTATCCCATGGCCAACCACTAAGACTTGCCCGAGAAGGCTTGGCTTTGAGGCTCAGCTTTTGCAATAGGCAGTGAGGGAATGAGATCACCAGACCAGATACCAGTCAACCGCTTGCCCTTAATGTTTTTTTCTGTTTTATAAGGAGAGGGAAGAGTGTGGAGCTCAGGTCTGGACAAACAGGGCTGAGCTGTCTCCTGGCCTTTGTACTTCTCCCTGCAGCGCTTGAGCTGGGACATACTCAAGCTGGCAGCCTCATGCCTAGTGCAGCCCCAGAACGTTGCTGTTCTTTTTGCTGGGCATCAAAACACTGGTCAACATGAAGTCAAGAAGAGAAAAGGCTGTGTTTTTAGGCCAGGATTGCTATCTCCCCTTGAACGCATGGCCTCCAGCCATCTGACCAGCACACATGCCCTTTCTCACGCAGCTCCCTGCCAAGCTCATACAACCAGCTAGCAGAGTAGTTGTAGGAAGCACTTCCCTTCCTCTGCCCTTTCATCCTAGAGCTAGTGACCTGCAAGCCTGCTGGACCTTCCTTCGTGAAAGCACCTCCCCATCCAGGAACTCCTTCCATCCCCAAACACTCCCCTCCAGAGAGCAGAGCCTCGGGGTCCTCCTGCCACCCATGAGACACCTTGCTGTCGCTCTAAGATGTTACCATCACAGCTAATGAAGCACAAGAGCTTCTGACAGTATTTTCCTAACAGCTGACTAAGCCAAGATAGACATTTAAGGACTCAAAAAAGGCCTTGACTCCTTCCTGCCCCTGAGGCTCAGTGACACGGTATCCATTCCTCTCTTCATCCCATCCAGCCAACTCTCTCCGCTAACAAGGATGGGCCATGTGTGACCATGGGTCTTTCCAGGCCGCTGGACTACAGAGCCTGTGGTCTACAGTTTTCAACTCTTTCAGGTTCAACAAGAAGCATGGCTAAACCTTTACTCAATATCTATGAAGACTCCATGGCTGGCAGTCAGACAGTTGGCCGTACACCTCCCTGACACCGGTCACCTTAGCACTTTTGGATTAATTAGCAGCAAACAGATTTTCTGAGGTATTTTACAGCTGAAGGGCTTCCCATGGCTGCCAGTGCCCCAGAAACCAAGATGTAAATATGTTGTGTGGAGTTTTCAGCCTGCTGAAAAGAAAGGCTATTTTTAATCCAAGCCTACGTAGGGTGGGGCTCAGTTTCCAACCAGGCCAAAAAGCCACTATAATCCACAAGACCAATGTCTGGCAACCTTCGCTTGCAGGCTGATGTCTGTTCTATTTTGGGGATAGGAGGAATTTAGAATAAAAAGATATATAAATTAAAAACAAAGGAGGCTATGAAAAGTGAATAGAGGGAAGGGCCAGACTTATCCTGTGTATTTTGGTCTAAAGCACAGGGCTCTGAAAGAACACAAATCAGAATTACTTTATTTTCCATTTCCTATAAAGTATAACATGGGCTGAGAAGAGTAAAGCCCCAGTGTATTTTGTACATGAGGAAAAGCCAACCTGTGGCTCCTTGCACAGCAGTGAGATCCTTGAGAGGACGAGGCAGGAAAATGGTCACCAGCCATGAACGCACCACCAGGATCCTATATGAGAAGGTTTCCTATCTCAGACACCAATACAACAGCTGTTGGGACATCTTGTTCTTTTGTGATGTTGGGACTGCAAAAAAGGCAAAGCAGAGCCACCAAAGTCACCTGAGGATTGTAAAAATAAGAGAAGTTTTGCTTATTTAGGGTTTATGGCTCACAGGCAACCAACCCACTAAGAGCAGAGAGGTTTCATATGCTCTCAGCACCTAACTAAGCCCAAGATCACACAGACTTCCTACATAAATATACAACTAGGTTTTATTTGTTACAGAGACTGTCTCAACTTGGCATTCAAGCCAAGTCAACACAGCCATTTACCTCACCATATTAACCCCACCTTCCTTGCAGCACACAGGTCATTGGGCTAAGAGGGTACGTGTAGCTTCTCTCACTGTCTTCAGACGCCCCTTTAACATCCACCCATCCATAAACTGTGAAACACACATAAAGGCATCAGCATCTCTAGAGCACCTTCTCCACCTGACCAGCGCTGGATTATTAACCCCACTACAGAAGTCTGCAACAACTTCTCTTGGCAGAACGCAGAAAGGGCAGAAGAGAAGAGACGGCACACTGGGCTAAGTGGAGGACCAGCAACGATCACCCTCAAGCACTGCTGTCATTTCAGCCATGGACTTCTCAGGAAAAAAGCCAAGACCTAAGCAACACTGTGAAATTCAACCCAGATTTTATAAGCACAGCAGCAAGACTAGATGCTGAATGCCTAACACTAGATAATAAGTTCATGGCCAACATCACTTCTTCCTTCCTTGTTCCACCAGTAAGCGACAGCACCAACTACCTGCTCGTTCACTTCCACCACTACGAGCAGTATGTGATGAGGAAACAGTGAATGAGACAGCAAACTCTATTTTCAGCTTTAAAAAGAAAAACCAAAAAGGCTTACTTCAAAACATCAGAAATTAGGCCTCCTGCAGAGACACTACACCTTATCTTCTCTTGAAGATCACAGTAACATACTCTCTTCCCAGCTATACAGTGGGGACTCGCAGCAGCAGCATCTGTGAGCTGTCACTCCTTTTACAGGAACAAAAAACCTACCGAAGAGGCAGGAGAAACAGCTGTAAGCATTTCAGAGAAGGAAATGAGACAAGGAGAGTGGTTAGAAGCACATGGCCTGTATGGATTAACATGAGCAATCAGCAGCAGTCCTAACCAGAGCTTCCCATTCTGACAGTTGTCCTGCTCCCCACATCCTCAGATGCATGTCAAACCAATAATTATTTTATTTCTTCCATGCTGAATCCCAAATGTCAGCAGCGCACAGGCCGCTGCGCCCTGTGGAGACAGTCTGGATGTTGCAGGAAGAGCCGGTTCTCCCCCAGGAACGTGCACGTCACCCCACAGCTCCGGGCGCTGGAGAGCACG
The DNA here is from genome assembly GCA_013396915.1 of Stercorarius parasiticus. Lineage (NCBI taxonomy): Eukaryota > Metazoa > Chordata > Aves > Charadriiformes > Stercorariidae > Stercorarius > Stercorarius parasiticus. The sequence continues at coordinate 134,454 of VWZL01003169.1, forward strand.
GGCTGGACGGTGCAGGGGGACACAAGGAAGGGGACATCAGGCAAGCAGCCCACCTCGCCCTCCTGGCTCACGGCTGCTGAAAGGTGGAGAGGAATCAATCAGCAAAACAAGCAAAAGGGAAAGAATCTCAATGGCTCCATCTCTGCTGATAGCAACTCTGCTGGGGACACGGAGGCTGCCTCACCTCTTCATCATCACACCACTCGCAAACCCAGTGACAAAACCAGCTCTGAGCAGCCCGAGCGTTACCCCACAAAGCCCAGACGTGAAACACTAGCTGTTAGAGGAGCACACACGATAGAATTCTTCCAAGCGGGCCAGACAGGACTTGCTTGTCATTCTTGGCATTTCTAATCTGTTACCAAAAAAGCCAACAGATTACAGATTCCCAGAAGACCGACGGATGCCACAGCGACTGAGCACGCTGGCCATGCACAGCACCGGCCACCGCAGCTCAGCACCCCGTCCAGGGAGGTCCAGACCCTTCTGATGGGAACAGAGCTGCCGGGAGAGGTGGATCAGACAGCACAAGCAGCGCTGCTGTCAGGGCAGCTGCCATCAGCAGGACCCACGTCAGATGTCCCCACCGCAGGGAAGAGCTCCATCACCTCCAATGCCACCACCTCCAGATCAAACAGCGCGGTATCAGCAGAGGGCAGATGGGCACGTCCTCTTCTCCCACCTCCTCTCCAGCCCTTTTAAGTGCAGACTTCTGCCTTCCAGCTCCACCAATTCATCATGTTTTCTCACTCAGCCAGTGCAAGAAGACGGGTTGCTTTGTACACGGCTGGCAGATCACAGCATGTACACCTACACCTTATCACCCAGCATCGCACCAAATACCTGGAACCTCAGGGTTGGGCTCCACAGCCACAAACACTCACAAGTCCCATCTTTTGGCTGTAATCAAATCACCTCTTCGATCCTCAATTGGAAGGGTGGGCACCCATCACGGCCCATAGGCAGCACCCCCAGCCCGGGAGGTGTGCCACAGAAGACTGGGTGGGCTGGGGGCTGCAGCACAGACTGGGCAGGAGGAGTTCTGACAGCTGGGATGCCCTGTCCCCAGCGTGATGGCATAGTGTGGTGATGCCACCCAACCAGGCTCATGCTGCTTGCTGGTAAAGCAGAGGAAACCTACACCTAACCTAGCCTTTCCCTCGAGAAAGGGACCTGCACAAGCCAGGAGACTTCACAGGCCATGCTGCAGCTCTCCAAGCGAATCTCATAGCACAGAATGTGATGGAGAGGCGTTATCATAGTCTCCACTTCAGAAAAACCTGGCCTAGAGGCAGGAAGCACATCCAGGGCAGGAACACTGGTGAGGATGGGCAGGACAAGCCTGACCCATCACCTACAGCGTCAGCACTGAAGAGCACGAAGCAGGCAGCTGCTAAGACTGACGCCGTGCTAAATGCTGCTGTGCCTGAGCACCACCCGCCCCACACCCGCTCCCGACATAGACCACGCCAGGGATACCTACTCTTAGTTCCCTGCCATCCAATAAATCCAAGAGGGACGGTACACCCATGTGGACGTCCAAAGTGTGCGGACCAGGGAACACAACAGTAGCACATTCATGGGCAGCGGTCACATGGCTGAAAGCTATTACAGCCACCCAGCCACTGTCAGCTGAGCCGCCAGGAGGGACAGTCCACACCGTTTCTCCCAGGCAGTGCCCAGACATGAGGCCATCACCCTTCAGTCACGAGATCGCACCTCTCACCCTTCCCACCTATTCATCTACCAGCAGCAAGAGCAGCAGGTACCTCCGGACATCCTGGGAAAGGGCTTTAATCAGGGAAAGCGGGTTGCGTGTTAGAGCCTGAGCGACTCTCTGGGGTGGTCAGAGGGGAAACAGTCCTTCCACGCCCCCTCCAGCAGCACTGCAGGCAGAGCTCAGACAGGACTTCCTCACCACCGCCACGGCCGCTTGTGCAAGCACCCAGTCCCCAGGTGCCAACAGGAACATGCGTGCAGAGATGCCAAGAGATGCCTATCGAAGGGTTTGGGGAGCAGGGACAGGAAAGAGCACGGCGATATTGTGACATTCATTACAGTAACCCAACAAATACTGATTTAATACCACCTTGCATCACCCTCATCAAAAGAGTTGGTCCAAGTTTTGCAATGTACTTGAAATGAAAAGATATTCAGGAATGTTTTGCTCTGCATATCATAGAATCATAGAATGTGTTGGGTTGGAAGGGACCTCTAAAGGCCATCTAGTCCAACCCCCTGCAGTGAGCAGGGACATCTTCAACTAGATCAGGTTGCTCAGAGCCTCATCCAGCCTGGCCTTGAATGTCTCCAGGGATGGGGCCTCCACCACCTCTCTGGGCAACCTGGGCCAGTGTCTCACCACCCTCACAGTAAAGAACTTCTTCCTAATATGCATTATGGTTATTTGGTAAACTTTTTAAAATCAGTATTTAACTCTACCTTTCGCACAGATCTGCTGGTAGAAGTTTCTGGATTCATGTTTGGCTTTTTGGAAATAATAAGCAACTTTAATTACTCCATGAGCAAAATGTCCAAAAAAGATACACAGAATACTTAATACACAATAGAACTTAGTTCAAAAAGCGCTGAGTATGCAAAGGTCAGTAATTAGTTAATAAATATTAACACATCATATTGTGGCTATTCCCAATATGTCAAGGAACTTCTCAGTAGCAACTAATAAGTTAAAAATTAATATCTGTTATTGCACCATGGAGGCTGATAGCTTGTCAGTCACATGTTTAAACAGCTGGCGCTGGGAGAATCTGCTTTTCTGTGCTGAATTACTGCTCTAACCAACACGGAGGCAAAGCTCACATTCAAAGCCTGAACAAAACACTCGCTCAAACCATGTTTCTCTTCTGTTTATTGCTACTCTGTGGCACACCGATAAAAAACAAGTTGTAGCCACATAAATTTCCCCGGACCAACTCTCTGCAAGCTGCAAAGCAACACTGTAGCCGCTGACATCTCTGTCCTTCCTTCTCGACCTTCCCTTCCCAACTGTTTTCTTGACCAGAAGCAGCATCCCCGTGGCTCTGAGCAGGGATAACCCTGTTAAAATTTGCTATAAAGCAGAACTCGTTGGGCCTTTGGTTTCGCTGAAAACACAGCCTCTTTGTGTCCCGCCACCTATCGCTATTGCTATGTAAAATAGCTTACCAAGAACAGAGATAGGCTGTACCTGGGAAACATCACCAAATAAACTATTACCACCTGAAATATCAGCACAGGGACAACCTCAAGTGCTAGATGAAGCTCTCGTAAGTGATCAAGTGTACTTCCTACTGATCGCTACCATCTACTTTGACAAGGAAGTGGATTAAAATCCCTATACAGAAAGATGATGGGCACACCCTCCCTAAACTCACTGCCGATCATGCAAATTGAAAGGCATCTCTCTCCTCCCGATGCATTACACTACACACATTAGCAAAACCACAACTCCTGCACTACTGCGCCAAGAAGTGGAGCACTTGCAGTTTTACTACACAAAAGACAGAGACAGAACGTCCAACATGAAGGTTTCCTATAAAGCTACTCACAAGGCACTTGGATCACTTTGATCACTGGCAGCTGCTTAAGCAAAATTACTGCATTCCCGTCCCCCCCATCCTTTCCCATCAGTCACCCAGGAGCACTCTCCTCTGCTTCCGCCAGGCCACAACTGCTGTGTCCCACTTCTCCAAAGGCAGTTCAGTTGCTGCACTAGAGAGTGAGTAAACACAGGAAAGAGTTACTAGAAGATGCCGCATGAGTGGATTCATCAGCAAACCCATTTAACGAGGCTGCAATTCCTTCACTCACCATCTTAATCTCACAACAATTGGGACCCCGAGAAGAGAAGTCAGCGAGGGAGCCCCGGGGGAAGGAGTTCCTCTGCATTTATCCCAAATCTGAGCCTCCATCAGCCAAATACCTAATGAAGTCCTCAGTCCCCAGAGCCCTCCCCACTGCGAAGCTAATCTAACCAAAACTAGTAAATAGGTTTCTGGAGTTTGGGGCATTCTTTAATCTGGGGAGATGTTTGCCTACTTTATAGGAGGGGAAACTTGGTCAGATTAGCTTTGATAAGAGAACAAAGACCCTGGTTAAGCATAATTCTTTATATCTAGCACCAAGTTTAATAATCACATTATGATCTCTTAACCCAGACAAAGAATGAGTAATTCATCTTTCACAAGCAGAGAATTCCTTCAAAGGAGCCTGGTTACAACCAAGCAACATCCTCAAATTGTTAAACTTTTGGCAAGATTAAGGGGCTGTGATAACAGCAGTGTTTCGAAAAGATTTCTCTTAGCAAATTATTTTAAAACATACCCTTTTTTTTTTTGTTTAAAGAGTTATTCACATGCAAACCAGCAGATATGGAATTTAAGTTCTCTGTGCACACACCCCACAGAAGGCCGTCAAGCAGCCCTGGGGCAGAAATTGGCTGCAGAATATTGCACCCAGGGGACTCGCCTTGTGTCCACTAAACCCCTGAAATGCTGCTCTCCGCTGACAAACTACCAGCGGCTCCTCTTTACACAAGATTTCTTTTCAAAACAGATTGAATTTCTGTACATCATTATGCACAGCACTAACATATGTTGATCTCTGTAACTATTCCCTCTTTATATCCAGGTTCCAGCTGTTGTCTTTAAAGTTACCCTGAGCAAGTCTCCCGGCATTAAGGGGTTTTTCTTCTCAGGTTACCAGGCTTACTGGAGAAATCACAAGTGTTACTGGTTGAACAATGGCTCCAAGTTCTCATGCAAAAGCAATTTATCTGAGATATCTATTATCTTTTATAGTCTCTTCTACAGACTGACCAAAAACAGGAAGCCCAGCTCTCCTGTGCACACGCATTCCACTGGGATTGTGTAACAGCAATAACAACCTCGGAGGCTGATTCAACGGCATTTGCTCAGAACCATACCAACAGCTCTCCTGAAAAGAAAGGAAGGAGTTCAAGTGATGTCCCGCTCGAAGGAATGGATGCTGTCGCAGGGCAGACACATGCAGCCTGTCCCGAGGCAGCATTAACTTGGGGTTAGATTCCCATCCACATGTCTCGCCGCTGTTTCCACTTAGATAAAACCTTACAACTGGAGCAGAGTCACGTCTGCAGAGTTTGTTACCTCTGCGAGCATCGGGGCTTGATGCCGCCCGTCCGAATACTTACAGCCCGTGCCAGGGCGCCCCAGCCTTTCCTATGCAAAGGCAAGTCTAACGCTTCACCTCCTTCTTCGTTCCCTGCTCTTCCCCTTCCCTTCGCAGGCTCCCAACAAGAAGCCATTGTTCGGGGGAGCGGGGTGACGCTTCCTCTCACAGTCCGAATTAGAGAGGTATAAAAATAACCCCCCGCAGCTGTCCCGCTAACTTCACTTCACCCCGCTCCATTTAGACGAGAAACCAGCTCCGATTTCCGCACTTTTTCTGCTTTTTGGGAACAACATCCCGCACGGAAGCTGGAAGTTAAACGCCGACCCCCCTCGCCCGTGCCTCCCCGCGCTGCCGCCGGGAGCTCGCACGGACCCCGCGTTCCGCGCAGCCCGGGCTCCCCCTCCGCGCCGGCGGCGGGGCCAGCGCATCGCCCCGGGCGGCGAGGGGAGGCTTCCAGGGCAATGAATCAGACAAGCGCCTTTTCGTCGCCGCGGGGAGGCTGGAGGGGGCGGCCGGAGCGCGCCCGGCGCACACAGACGCCGCGTCCCGGCGGGCACCGCTGGCTCCGCGCAGGGCTCCGCGCCCGTCCCGCCGCCCCACTGCCCGGGACCCCCCCTCCCCGGGGACACGCCTGGCCGGCAGCGGAGCCGGGCGGCGGCCAGGGC
>VWZL01003169.1:140438-202263 GCA_013396915.1 Stercorarius parasiticus
CCCTGCCCGCCCCGCCGGCATCCCTCCCTGCATCCTTCCCTGCATCCCTCCTTCTTCCCCGCAAGCATCCCTGCCTCCTTCCGTGCTCGCATCCGTCCTCCGCGCAGCCCCCTCAGCCCTGCCCCGCACACAGAGGAGCTCTAGGATACCCTCGTAATCTCCCCGTGTCCCCCCCGGGAGCAACCCTCTGCCTGGTGCCAAGGATATTTTTATTGCTAAGATCTCATTAAAGTAGTTTTAGTTTCTTTTCAACCCATAAGTCTCTCTCCTTTATTCTCCCTCCCTTCTCTTCTGGGAAGGGCGAGAGATTAAGAGAGAGCATCTGCCGTTCGCCCAGACCAAACCACGCCAGGATGCCCAGGGGAATGGTGCTGGTGGGCACACTGGGCAAGGGGCTCCCCAGAGAGGGGCTGGGACCTCCCACGGGGATCGTGTGGGGTGCAGGTGCCCGGCCCTTGCAGCCTGTACCCTGCTCCTGCTCAGGGAGCCCTGCCACAGCCCTTCCCCACCCTCCTCCGTCTCCGATTTGGCATTGCTGGCCTCAGAACTGTCCCAATTTCTGCATTTGCTGCACAGACAGTCATGTTAAAAATTGTTGGAAGGGGTCAGGGAACCATCCGCCTTAGGGACGCTTTTGCGTGGAAGTGGTGGAGAGCAGGAGTTAATTCAAAAGAGGCCTTGAGCGGAGGAAGAAAAAGCCAAAACCTGCTCTGGGAAGAAGGGGGTGAACGGCGAGAAGGAGCCAGCCAGAAAAGGGGGAAGCCATGTCCCCAAAGGAGGGACCTCGCACTGCTCACCTCCTGACACCACCATCCCCGCCGGGCCCAGGAAAACAGGGGCTCAGGTATTGACACCTTCCTCTGGGTTTGGGAGCAAAGCAGACATATTTTCAGGCACACAAGACCCTTTTCAGGTCAGAGAGATGAGCCGTTCCCGTGCCTGGAGGTGAGAACAGCACAAAGTAATAAATTCAGACATAAAACAGGAACATTAATGCGAGGTGCTAGCTCTTGTATAAAGTAATAGCACGTCCCATTTTTTTGTGTTTAACTATCTTCCACCACTGTCGGAAGAAATAAACTTGCAGAAAGGAGACTGTTACCTCTCTCTTCTCTTTAAAAATGAAATAAATGTAGGGCATCTTTGACTGGAACCGCCCAGTAAAATCCACTGTAATGAGTATTTATTTCTCTATGCTGCCAGTGTTACAGGTGCACATTTCTGGATCTGAATTGCACAGTCACACATTCTGAGTCTTTGTATGAATTATTTACAGAAAGACTGTCAGTCCGATCATTACAGAATAAACCAAAACACATTTCCTTGTCAAAACCGTCAGGAAAAATCACCTGGCAGTTAATTTTCCAAAGCTCCAGAATGACAAGTCTCCCAGAGTGGTCCCGCATGATGGAAGCAACATGGTTCACAGCGGGAGTTTCCGCATCCCATCAGCAGGAGCAGCTTCCTGAAAAGAATCAGACTCTCTTCCCTTCGTCCTTTTATTCTTTTTATACGGTTGGATTTCTCATTGGATGTCAGAAACTCTTACATATTCATCAGTTTATTAGATTAGCTCTCAGGAGATGGGAGTAGTAATTTTATACTGATTTAAAGGATTAGTTCAATTTTACGCTCGGTGGTGGTTAGTCCTGTGTTCAGATTAGGCCGGAGCTGCGCACTGCATTACAAACACAACAGCGCTGTGAATAGTTCTGATTCTGGTTGCGACTTTTAGCAAAATAAGATACACTTTGGATTATTTTTTGTCAGATTTTGCTAGCATGCCAACATAAAAGAGCTAGAGACATGAAATCATCTTTGTAGATCTTGACTATTCAGCAAATGCAGATTACCCGTTTCCCTGCCCTGCTTTTGTCCAAACGAGGAGTATGAAACAGGCAACACTTTGTTCTCCAAATGAGGGAGCAAAGTATTAAACATATCGAACATTTACCAGTTGCCTCTTTATTAGGATTTCCCCATGTCTTCACGCACAAAGAAAGTTAAGCTATAGTAGAAAAATCCATTCGTTTAGCTACAACTGGCGCTCAGTATCCTGACATAGTCATCGAGCTCAGTTTAAGATTTTTATTGCGTACTCGGTGTAATTACTGTATTCTGAGTGAGACATCAAAACGTGGATATTCATTTACACACAACTGGCAAATGCCTTCTTTGCAAAAACACACAACTGCACATTCTGAGGGGATTATTTGTGGTTAAAAACACTCCTTAACACGGATACTAGCTTCCCTTTCTCGCGAAAAATACAGACAACACTCAACATTAACTGCTTTGTGAAACAGCGAACAAACTTTTTGAAGAGCACCTGCCTGCAGGCAGCTGAATTGTTGTTTCACTGCGTCCACAGGTGATGGAGCGGGGGAGGAAAGGGGAAGTTTTGGCAAAGGTCACCGGGGAAAACCAGTGCCCTGTTGAAAAGCCCCATGGAGATTTTAAACAGAGGCTGAAGCACAGGGTGGATCTGGAATCCCAGTGTTGGCCGGTGTTTGAAACAATGTTTGGGACATTTCTAAAGTCCTTTCCGAAAGATTGCTATTCAGAAAATGACAAAGAGCTCTGTTCACACAGTGGGACTTTCCGCATTAATGGCACGCATGAAGCGAGAGGCTGGGGCCAGGCAGGCAACAGGTATTTCCAACCTGATTTACACCATGGGCAGCTTTGTTTAATATGACTTTTAAATAAAGTTGCGATGAAATATTTTTTTAGAAAACGTGCACTTATAAGATGCTGACTTCACAAACTACTAGCATATAGAGACTGAGGAGGAAGGAAGCAGGCCGTATTTTTGGAAGATGAGTTTAAACAGTGCTTCATTAATTCTCTTCTTCGGCAGAGTATGGTGAATTTAACAGGGATCAGAAAATGCCCTGGCTCTAGAGCTGCAATGGAAAGACTGCTTGCTGGATTTTTGTGTTGAACATTTTTAACTGGATGTGAACTTCCATAAATGCAGTTTATTGTAATAAGCATCATCGGAGAGACGAAGGGCTGACCCAGCCCCCAGTCCGACTTTGCCACTGACTCCAGCAGAAGCTGGACTGGCCCCTGACTGGCTTTGCCACTGCCAGATTAGTGTCAGCGTGACTCTGTGCCTACAGAAGAAAATGAATTATGTCTGTTTAAATGTGAGCTTCTTATCTGGCAGCTTAGGGATACATGTCCCGTACTGCTTTGCCATTGTAAAAAAGTTACGTCTTTGCTCTTGGCTGGGTTGTTGAAGAATATGGGGTTTTAGTATTTAATTACGGTCACTCACTTATGAGTGTCTTACTGAGGCAATGCTCGGGTGCAATAAAGTTAGAGAAGGACTAGGAGGATAAATAATGCTTGTCTTCTCAGTGGCTAACTCTTTTCTGATTGACTGCTCCTGCCAACATCACTAACAAGCAAAAAGCTTGTTAAAGAGGAGGCGGTGCCTTTTGGAAAAGGTACGCAAGAAACAAGGTGGTCCTAAGAGATGCTGTGAGACAGCGTATGGCACGCACCTTTGCAAGGTGTGCCTGATACCCTGTGTCTCAGCTGGCTGCTTTAGGATCAAGACCATCATAGACCGTAAGTGAGGGGCGGTGACAATCAGGAAGAAGGGGAGGAAGCCTGAAGGGATAATTAAAAACTTGTGTCTCGGATGCACAGTATGCCAAAGAGACAGAGAAACTGCAAAACATACTGGGGCAGTGGTAAGCATACGGGTTCAGAGGCGGCCTTTAAAGAAATGGACTTTAAAGGAGTTGGTGTGAAGTTCTTCCATTAGAATTAGGGCATCTGTTCTCAACTAGACTTTTGTTTTCTGCAAATACTTGCCCACAACATTAACAGAATCTAAGAACCAGGATATTAACGTCAAAAACACTTGTCATCAATCAAGGAGAACAACTGAGTGGCGCTATGAATAGATTAATAAGCTGGAACTATTTTTTTTTTCCATTGCAAAAAGGCAGATGGAAATCTGCACAATATTTTGAACACAGCAAATTGAATTTACCTCCTGCTAGAAACATTTACTCAAATAATCCCGGGCACTTCTTTACTTAAAAACAACTTTTGGGAAATAAACATCAGTGAGTTTATACAGGGAGGTTAGCCCATGCAAGGAATCTGTATTCAAAGACTACAGAAGCTTGTGGGACTCCTCACATGGACATTGATGACCCACCACAGCCACCAGGCTGCCTCCCTTCCCTCTGCCCTGCCTGCCAGAGAACCCGTCATGCTGGGGACTCTGGACTCTGTTGAGAAACCACCGGTGCCTCCTGTTTATTCTGCTGGAAGCAGCTTGCGCTTGGGCGAAGGGGCTGCTCAGGGTTTTGTGCTGCCTCTGTTCTCACTCTAGGTTTGATTTGTTTGAAAGTGTGCTCTTTCCTGTCAAGGGGCATTTTTCAGCAATTGCCCGTGCAGCCTAAGGAGAGCCCTGCACCCCCAGCAGTGGCAAGGTGGACTTCTTTATGGTATGTCTTTGGGCAACCCTTAACTACAGGCTTTTTATGGGCTGAGCTTCCAGAGGACTCATTGACCTTTGAAGCATTCAGGAGAGTGGGTGACTTGAGACTTTATTTGCAGTTCATATCAACAGGGTGAATTTCCCTCCTTCATCGTCGTGGACTAAAGAAATAAAAGCAGCATGGCAATGAGAAGGTGTTTTTGTCTCTTCCTTTTACTTAATTTATCAACCCACTAAGACCAGACTCTCGAAAGCTACTGAATCCACACTCCCCAGAGAGCACGAGATGCAGAAGGTCAAATATAGGTAGTTTGGGGCAGAAGAACCAAGAAGAATTAGGTGCAAACTGTGGAAAATACAGTCACTGCCCATGCAGCTGACAGTCGATCATTCTGGTCATTTATCTAGGTTGACAATTTGGTGTGCAGTAACCTGGTTATTACTGCGGTTTGAAGTTCTGCGTGCAGCTTCTCATTGCTAAACCCTGGCAACCCGCTCAGAGCTAGACGATGTCACCTTGGGATGGGTCGTCAGGAAGGGTTTGAAGGGGGAAAAGCCTGGTGGCTTGTCAAGCGAGGATCAGGTTGGTATTTCATGCGGTTGGCTCTGCACTGGGACAAGACTGGAGGCAGAAAACAAAAAATCTGCTGGCATGGGTGATTCTGCTGGGTCTAGAGAGCTCAGGGTGGGATGAGCTGGAAGTGAACAGGGCCTCCAAGGAAGACTTTCCTCCGCAGAGCACTGGCCATCGTGGTGGTCAGGTTTGCGAGCGGTGGCCTTGCTTTCCTCTTTCTCTCCACTCCACCTTCCTTTGGCTCAGCTTGAGTTCAAATGAGGTGCACAGAGACTGTATGGCAGCTAATGAATAATATTCATCTGGTACAGCATGAGAGCAGAAGGCTGCACACGATAACTGATGATAACCTTGCTGTTCAAGGACACCATTTCTAGTGTCCCTAATATTTCCCCATTTGCTAGTAACTGGTTTGGACTTCTTTTGTCTTTCTAGTCCATAATATATTTTTTAATATTTTCATAGAATCATAGAAGCACAGAATGGTTTGGGTGGGAAGGGATCTTAAAGACCATGCAGTGCCACCTCCTGCCCTGGGCAGGGACACCTCCCACCAGACCAGGTTGCTCTAAGCCCCATCCAGCCTGGCCTTGAACACCTCCAGGGATGGGGCAGCCACAGCTTCTCTGGGCAACCTGGGCCGGGGGCTCACCACCCTCACAGCAAAGAATTTCTTCCTCATATCCAATCTAAATCTCCCCTCTTGCAGTTTAAAACTGTTCCCCCTCATCCTATGGCTCCCCTCCCTGATCCAGAGTCCCTCCCCAGCTTTCCTGTAGGTCCCTTCAGGGACTGGAAGGGGCTCTAAGGTCTCCCCGGAGCCTTCTCTTCTCCAGGCTGAACCCCCCCAACTCTCTCAGCCTGTCCTCACAGCAGAGGGGCTCCAGCCCTCCCAGCAACTCTGTAGCCTCCTCTGGCCCTGCTCCAACCGCTCCATGTCTCTCCTGTGCTGAGGGCTCCAGAGCTGGATGCAGTTCTCCAGGTGGGGTCTCACCAGAGCAGAGTAGAGGGGGAGAATTTTGTTCTCATTTTCCCTGAACTTTCTTCTTGCCTTTCTTATTTTTTTGCCCCTCTACCTTTAGTCTCCTCTTCCATTTTACTCACGCTGGCACAGAGTCCCCCAGCTCCTGCAGAACTCAGCCACCTCAGAGCCTCCACAGCCCAGGGTGAGCGGAAGTGGAGCAGGGCTGTCTACATTCCTGCAAGCCCAGGGCTTGGGAGATGGCGTGGACATGCGCCAGTGCTAATAAATAGGGAACTATTAGTGACCGTGCAAAGCAGGAAAATTGCAGAACAAGATAAGACTCACAGAATTCCAATAAGCTGATTTTGGATAAGGATATTTACCAAGGGGAAAAAATAGGTTATCCTTAAATGCCTATCTCTCCATCCAGCCATGCGCGTGTTTGCGCAGGCGCTACGCCGGGTATCAAAGGCAGCAGGATGGTGTGTTGAAGGTATCTGTGAATCCTGACTGGCCCCTGTGTGCCCTGCCCAGTGCAGGAGCTGGGGACTGTCCACAGCTCGGAGCTCAGGCTGGAACACACCTGCCCAGATCCCGCTGGGCCCAGCATGCCCAAAATCCAGTGCAGTGGCCAGGACAAACTGAGCGGAGCAGTTTCTCTGACAGGTCTTGTAAGGGCACTGCTTTATTGCCGCCTCCTGTGTCCTGCGGAGAGGAGATCAGGCCAGGCACATTGCATCACTTGCATGGCAGCAAGGCAGAGCTGCAGATCCCAGGAAGCTGCTTTGCACTGTGGGGCAGAATTGCATCTCCAGGTAGCCGGGTGCTGCTGGAGCTGACCCTGCTCCGGTGGGGGCAGCCTCGCCCGCGCCACATCAGCCAACTTTTACATATCAGTGCTTTGCATTCCCTAAGCTTTATTGCTACCATCACAGCAGGAAAGAGAGAACTGGCTGAAAATAATGTGACTTTTGTGGTAATTGATGTGCGGGGCGGGGCAGAGAGCAGAGGCACTGCTTGTGATGGATGAGAAGAACGTGGGATTGTTCAGCCTGGGGAAGAGAGGGCTCCAGGGAGACCTTACTGCGACCCTTCGGTGTGTGAAGGGGACCTACAGGAAAGCTGGAGAGAGACTTTTTACAAGGCCCTGTGGCGGTAGGACGAGGGGTAACGGCTTCCAACTGAAAGGGTGGAGATTTAGATGAGATCTGAGGAAGAAATTCTTGGCTGTGAGGGTGGTGAGCCCCCAGCCCAGGTTGCCCAGAGAAGCTGTGGCTGCCCCATCCCTGGAGGGGTTCAAGGCCAGGCTGGATGGAGCTTGGAGCAACCTGGTCTGGTGGGAGGTGTCCCTGCCCAGGGCAGGGGGCGGCACTGGATGGTCTTTAAGATCCCTTCCCACCCAAACCATTCTGTGCTTCTATGAGAAACTGCAGAGACAGGGCAAACAAAAATGAGTGTGGTTCAGGTTCTGGTCATCTTGTTGTGGGGCGTGGGACAGACAATCTGCGCTCTCCAAGGCCCTTCCACCCTTACCTCCTGCCATTGCAGTTCCTGTTTGTTGCAGGAAAGCACCTCATAGTGCCAGTCGCCCCAGGATTTCTCTCCTTTCCCACCTGTGCAGGACCCCAGGCAGCATGCAGGGTGCAGCTGCAGCGCATGGGGCAGCAGCAGGTGTGGGTGCAGTGGGGCTAGCCTCATCTCCTGCCCCACAAGTGGTGCTTGGCTCCACCTGCCCTGGCATGGGAGCTGGGGTCAGTCCCCAGGGCAGCAGCGGAGCACTGGATCCAGCTGGCAGCAATGCTTTCTCCTTCCTGACCCCACCACCGTACTCCCTGTGCTTAGCTCTTGCTGCTCTAGTTTTTGCTGATCTAGACATGTTAAAATTAATTTTTCTCTTGGTGCCTGACTCTAGGGAAGGTTATTAGGTAGCTGGGTCGTTGCAGTATGTGACTGTCAGCTGCTGAAATAATTTGCATTGGGCTGCGGGTTGGTAACCCACTAAAGACTCCGTTTGGAATGATGACTAATCAGCATCAAAACTCCTGCAAGCTTCAATTTAAAAACAAGGAATATTTTCTTCCAAAAGAACAAGAAAACTGCATTTCCGTGTTGTAAAATGATTGGCTGTCGCATGGCAAGAGCCCAGCTCATTTCCCCTCTGGTCTGCATTCTGGAATCATTACCACACTTATTTCCAGTAGTGCAGAAAGTCTTTTCCATATGCGTCCTCTTCAGCCAGTAGTCTGTAGCTGATGTTTAATGTTCCCTAGGCAGGAGGAGATGAGGACAAAGCAACAGCTCTGCTGTGATGACAATCATCTTAGAAAACGTAAAACCTTTCTCTAAAGCAGTGGCCAGGCCTGGGAGCGAGCCCAGTCCCGCAGCCAGTGCTTCAACTACGCCTCCAAGGAGCGTGCAGCTCCGCGACAGCCTGTGCCAGGAGTTCACGGAAAGTGCCCGTGTCCCAAAAAAAACTCTTCGGCCAGAGCAGGATTGTACCTTGTCCTGGCAGAGGGGAGAGCGCTCAGCAATGAATAAGCTGCATAAAGTTAAAAATTCATTTGACCAGGCAATTCTTTATGAATTCATAACAAAATGTGTTTTGCATGGGTATCAGCTCTCCCTGACACTGAAGAGCATTTGTGCTAATTAAGATGGGTGAGCAGAAACCTCGTCTTCTGCACTCACGTAGCTTCCACCACAGTAGATTTTAACTGGACGCTGTCCTGGCATTTCACATTCCAGCCTGACAAAAGTCTGCAGGTTTTGACCAACATACTCTATAAAAAAAGTCATTTACTGGAAAAGGACAGTAAACAGCTCATAAAATGTGTTTCTCAGCATCAGATCCAGAAAGGAATTCCTCCCAGAAGCCCATCTCACTCTTTGTTAGAGCTGATAGGGACATGTGGGATGGAAGGCTATTCATAGCTGCAACGTGGCTTAAAAACAGAAGAAAATAATATTCTTGCAGGGGAAAAAAAAAAAGCATTCTCTAGTGGGCTGGGCACAGGCAGAATTAGAAAACGGGCTGTGTTGTCCTCAAGCAAGGACAGTCCACGTCCGCCTGCTTCTGCAGCAGGCACTGAAGGTCTTTCAAGGATGGCAGACCGTGCCAGAGAGAGGTCCTCAGCTCCCACATGTGGAGGATGCCTGAGATAACCAGGCCCTGTCCATACCGACCTATACAGAAGGGCAAAGGGATTCTCAGAAGGGCACCGTGGGCCCTGCTCCCAGCCTTGCCAAGCCAAGGACATCCCCCAAAGCGTCTGCCCCAGGCGCTGCATCACTCCAAGCTTTAAGGGAATTTTAAGGTTTAAGGGTTTACTCAGCATCTCTTTTGTGTCCCTGCCCCCTCAGCCACTCCAATGGAAGAGCCCAAAGCTGCATTTCTTTGGAGATCCAGCTTTTTTGCCGAGGGGTGGACAGAGCAAGGCATCTCCAAGGCCATGCTTGCAGGAGAGGTGGCCATGTGGTCAGCAGCGGGCAGCCCAGCTGCCTCGGGGTACCGGAGCTGGCTCGGCTCGGGGTGTCTGCGGTTACAGGTCTCCTGGCTTCAGTGTCTCCTGTGCTCCAGATGGAGACAAAACACAGTGTGAAGAGCCACCAGCACCAAATGCCCCAGGTGGAGTAAGAAGCTCCTCTGATGGACAGACCAACACATATCTGACCCACGGAGATCTCATCTCATGTTTAAACTCAGCAGTGTGAAGAGTTTTGATCTCTTCCCACTTTTTGTTGCTGTTTTAGCATTATCTATCCTCACTTTCCATATTTTTCATGTTCCTATCCAGGCCGACTTCAACTGGTGCGAGCGCCGTGAATAAAAGGCACTCCTTCTAGAAGCAGGGTGAGCAACATTTGGCCTTAGGTTTGATTTTGCCCCAAATATTTTTACAATTGACTTAGTTTTGTGTTCACACATAAGAAATTTGAGAATGAAGCACTGCCAAAGGCATTAACACATAAAACCATTTTTCAGCCACTAAATATCCCCTCCTGATCTGCAAAAAGAGGCTTTTCCAATCATTATATGCTTATGGTCCATCAAATTGGTACTGGAAGAAAATCTGAGGTAGCTTTCTCTGTTACATAGCTTTTAACTAGCTAATACTCGCTTTATCTTTTGAAACACACTTTCTGCAGTGGCAATGACTGCAATATTGTCTGATGGATTTGTCAGGCCAGCTAGCCGTGAGGGCAGCTTGGAAAATCTGGCCTTGTTTACAGATTATTTTAAAGGCCTGTGTTCACTGCGGGTTTCATTTCTTTATTAATGCAATTATTTAAAGATAATATTAAAAGAGCTGTTTTACAAAGAGCTGGAAACCACGCGGTGTGAAAGGTCCTGATGAGCTCCCTGGCGAGCCTGCCTCCCACCACCCCGCTCTGCCAACGGCGACGTGGTGCCCAGCACTGGCAGATGTACCCCTGCTCTCCTCCCCTGGGCTCACAGCTACACCTTCACGAGTTCTTTTTTCACCACCGAGGCCCCACGCCGAGGGTGGCTGCTGGGAGCCCAGAGGTCCTGCTCACTGACTTGCAGCAAGAAGGGATGCTGGATCCTCTGAGCTGAGGTGTTGTGGTGGGTTGACCCTGGCTGGGCGCCTCGTGCCCACCAAAGCCGCTCCATCACTCCCCTCCTCAGCTGGACAGGGGAGAGAAATTATAACAAAAGACTCATGGGTCAAGATAAGGACAGGGAGATCACTCAGCAATTACCGTCACGGGCAAAACGGGCTTGACTTGGGGAAATTAATTTGTTACCAATCAAATCAGAGTCGGGTAGTGAGAAATAAAAACTAAATCTTAAAACATCTTCCCCCCTGACCCCTCCCTTCTTCCCAGGCTCAACTTCACTCCTGAATTCTCTACCTCCTCCCGCCGAGCAGTGCAGGGGGTTGTGGTCAGTTCGTCACACGTTGTTTCTGCTGCTCCTTCCTCCTCAGGGGAGGACTCCTCACACTCTGCCCCAGCTCCAGTGTAGGGTTCCTCCCACGGGAGACAGTCCTCCCGGAACTTCTCCATTGTGAGTCCTTCCATGGGTTGCAGTTCTTCACAAACTGCTCCAGCGTGGGTCCCTTCCACAGGGTGCAGTCCCTCAGGAACAGACTGCTCCAGCGTGGGTCCCCCATGGGGTCACAAGTCCTGCCAGCAATCCTGCTCCAGCATGGGCTCCTCTCTCCACGGGTCCACAGGTCCTGCCAGGAGCCTGCTCCAGCGTGGGCTCTCCATGGGGTCACAGCCTCCTTCGGGCATCCACCTGCTCCTGTGTGGCGTCCTCCAAGGTTCGCAGGTGGATATCTGCTTCACCATGAACCTCCATGGGCTGCAGGGGGACAATGTGCCGCACTACGGTCTTCACCATGGGCTGAAGGGGACTCTCTGCTCTGGTCCCTGGAGCACCTCCTCCCTCTCCTTCACTGACCTTGGTGTCTCCAGAGCTGTTTCTCTCACATATCCTCACCCCTCCCTCTCTGCTGCTATTGTTCCACAGCAGGTTTTTCCCCTTATTAACTATGTTACCCCAGAGGTGCTACCACTGTCACTGATGGGCTTGGCCTTGGCCAGCAGCAGGTTTTGGACCTGGCTGGCATTGGCTCTATCAGACATGGAGGAAACTTAGAGCAGCTTCTCACAGAAGCCACCTCACTACCTCCCCACTACCAAAACCTTGCCATGCAAACCCGATACTGGTGTGGAGCTGTGGTTCTGTTTCACAGCCCCGTGGGTTCTGGTTGACCCTTCTGTGCTGCCCTGCGATTGCCTCTGGGCTCGTACTCACCCACAGACACCATCAGCGCAGCCCTTCTCGTAAAAGCTGGGTGTAAGCTGTACGGTGGATAGTAAACTTCCCGCAAAAGGTCAGAAAGTGTGTGGAGTCAGGTCAAACTCAGCAAATCACCCCCAAATCCTGGGGAACACGAATTCTAACAACAGATTCAAGTGTGACATTTTAAAGCAACATCACTTGATGCTTCATTCTGAATGTGAGGTTAAATGTCTAAAGGAGGCTGCAAGTGGCGGAAGTGTTCAAGTCAATGCAGAAAGAAGTGTTTATTTTCACTCCAGCTATAACCAATCCTTTTCCTGTTCTGTCTCACTCGCCAAACTCTTATTTTCCCATCCTATAACTGGGAAAATGAATCTAACTTCCCCAACGGGGACCAGCCTCGCAGAGCCGGGAGCTGGAAGATGTGCTGTGTGTAGCACACACCAAATAAACCCTTTGCCCTGCAACGCAAATACGCCTGTAATGGTTTTACATCCCCAGCTGGAAGGAAGGTTTTTCCACATACATCCATCTTTCTGGTGCATGCACTGCTCCTCAGGTTTAAATCTCAACTTGAGACCCTGTCGTCTTCTTCTCATCGTGATAACAATCCCCGAGTGAGAAAAATAGGATTCTTAAAGCTTCCCCTATCAAGTCCCACCCTAGCTGATGACACCCGGATGCTCACCTTCAGGCATGTGAGTGGGATATCCCCCTTGGCACAGCCCAACTTTTTCTGTGAAGGCTTGCAACATTTTGCACAATTTTTAAAATTTCCAGCCCTCCTCCACAGTGCCGCCTCCTTGAATACACTGCTCTGTGTGTCTATCTGCCACCTTTCACTCTTCATTCGGAGTATTTAGATGCTTTGGGATAAAGACGATCATGTCCAGCGCCCATGTGCAGCGCGGGGTGCTGGCCCACCCACGGGATTCCTCGGAGCCGTGATTATGGAGGCAGCAGTGATCTCACCAAGGGGAACAGAAGGCTGACGGGCTGGGACAGGCCAGGGCAATGCAAACCTATGCTTTCTACAGACAAGCCTTTGGGTGACACATATGCTGTGGTCAGAATGACCTTTAATGATGGCTTTACCTTCTGGACGCAGATTCGCCGGGGGCTGGCAGTCCCTCTGTCCCAAACTGCCCTTTGCGAATTGCCCTGGGCATCACCTGGAGCCCTGCCTTGTCCTTATCAATGTGGGACAATGCCTTCGCCCCAGGGCAGATGGACCAGCTCCTGAGCAAGACCTCCTCAACTGCCTTGAAGCCAAGAGCAAAACTTTGATCTTTATCAGCACAAAAATAAAGACTTCTTGGAGGCCACCCTGCCTCGGCTCCCAGCTGCTCCCATCCAGCAGAGCCGCAGCCTTGCTGGTAGCGCTGGGCACACCACGGGGGCACGAACACGTCGGGGATTAGGAACACACGACAGCCACAGCCAGAGCCTGCGTGTCCAGCCCCGGTGCAGGCAGCTGCCTGTCATGGGGGCAGCCAGGGTGGCCTATGGAATCAGCTGTTGTAGGGGGGCAGCTCCTGGCGGCTCTCTTGCACACCCACGTGTGTGCAAAACTGATTTTCAGCCTCATTACTATTGTTAAAAGCATAATTTATTCAGTGGCACACATGCAAGAACGTAGTATTTCCTCACTTGCTGTACGAAGAGTGTGGTTCGGCTGGGCACAGGCTACAGTCCTGCTTGCCCTGCCTCTGCTTTCTCTTCCCTTTTCCTGGTAAAATGCCCAGTGTGGAAGAAAACTGGCAGAGGGGCAGTCACTCCCGGTCGGCCCATGTCCTGTTTTAGCAGGACAGCTGGGACCAGAGGGCTGCAGTTTTCTCTAAGGGACCACAAAGGCCAATCTCCCCATGGGGTCCTGGCTGCCAGCAGATCATCCCCGGGGTTCCCCCTTCCTGCTTCTCTGGCCTTGACCGGGAGGTGGGTGGTACCAGCTGCTCCCTGCTCCCTCCGCAGCCTGCTGCGAGTTCACAACCTGCTAGGCAAACACTCGCTGGGTGAATTTTATTGCCTGTGCTATCTCTGCCCTAGCAGCGCAGTTATCTGCAGCACGTACAATGTGCCAGCTTTCCCGTAAAGCTGCTTGTGTTTATGGTTTTGCTGATGAGGACTCTCTCCCCTGACATTTCCATACCCTAAGCAGGTGTTGGCAGGAGGATCAGGGATGGCAATATTCCATGCTGGGGGATCGTGAAGAAGAATTAGACAAGCCACTCATGCAGACATTGAAACTTCCACACATCAAACTGCTGGTCTGGATAAAGTGGCTGTCCCTGATGAGTTGGAGACAGGCTTTAAGTGTGTGATAAATACCCATCCTAAAGTGAGCAGTGTTGGGAACCCGTGTGAAATGCAGTGCAGAAAGCGAAGGAACCACAAACCAAGGAATCTTATTGTGCTGCGATGAATCTCCAAAATGCTTTGCCAAGCCCAAAATCCTCTGAATCATAGAATCACAGAATGGTTCGGGTTGGAAGGGACCTTAAAGATCATCTCGTTCCAACCCCCTGCCCTGGGCAGGGACACCTCCCACTAGAAGTGAGTCCTCATGTCTCACGAAGTGAGGATGCTTTCAGCAGTGACAGCTGACCTGCAACGTGGCAGTGTGGCAAGGCAGCCACCGGCTCGGCTGGGGGGTGACGGCAGGAGCTTCTCCTGTGCTGCCCCCCAATGTGGGAGGATGGGGATTGGGATGCAGGTGGGAATGCGGATGGGGATGCGGATGCGGATGCCGATGCTTCCTCTGCTGCCCATCCAGTCAGGTTGAGAGCGGAGATTGCTCTGACAGAGCAGATGAATAGAGAATATAAAACCGGCGCTGAAAGAGGGCTGTGTCCTTGTCTGCCGCTGGAGTACTCCCAAGAAAGGTATGAAGGGTAATGCAGGTCTGTGGCCTTGGCTCTGCCCAAGGCAAGATGTGCAAGAAGACCTGTTGAGGTCAGGTTGGCTCTTTCACAAATAAAAAAAATCCACCAAGGGAAAGTGTAAGCATCCTTCCTTTCTCAAAAGAGAAACCTTGATGCTGGCCCTCAGGGGCACAGCAGGTTTCTGCAGCCCGTGAGCCTGCCCTGCCGCAGCCCTTGCCTGCAGGGCTCAGTGTGGCTGCCTCCCCGTCACAGTGCGGAACATGCCTTTTCTCAGCTGGCAGAGAAGAAAATGTGCTGGGAAGCAGAGATGAAGGCTTCCAACTCAAAGAGCCCAAGGCAAATGAGAATGCCGGAGGGAGAAACACGAAACTAGGAGGTGCACCTACTGCCCCGGTGTTACAGCTGCCCTCGAGCAGGCACAGGAGGGTTTGTCAGCTCAGGGGTGAAAACAAACCAAAAAGAGAACGCGTGTGGGTTAGCAAGACAGGGAGGAGAAAAATATTTAGTCTTGAGCAATCAATAGCCCTTAGTTCAGCCTGAACATTGCTGTGTTTCCTAACCCTATATTTAACTCCCCTTATACTTAAGGTCACTTGTAATGGAAAAAATGCATTTTAAAAACTTCCATTGGAGATAAAAATAGTTACAGAGGCCCTAAGGTGAAACAAAGGGGAAAATAGAAGATGTTGAAACAAACATGCTTTTCAGCCGTGTCTGTTGCTGAAATCATGAGCAATTTCAGTTCTCCCCAAATGCATTCATTTCGTGAAGGGGAGAAGTGTGCCCTACTCACAGACAGCAGCTCAGGGGTTATCCAGCAGAAGAGAAAATCGTTAGAGAGTTTAAGGAGAGGGAGGCAGCTCAAGCCTGTACCTGTGCCCTGGTGTGCACGTGATGAAACAGGTTCCTGACTGCACTGAACTGATTGCATATTTGTTATGAACATATAATCACCCAGCTGCAAACAGCAGCGGGTGCCATAGTTCATCAGCCCTTGAGCCTGGCGTCTGGCTCGTAAGGGCTGCCCTCTCTGCCTTAGCTTTTGGAGTACCCAGTGCCAGGGGTGGAGATGAGAAAACGCAGCCTCTTTGCCATGGGGCAAGACAGGTTCCGCAGCTCAGAGGCTGTTGGTACCGGGAGAACCAAGGCTGCTGCCAAGCAGGGGGGCTGAGGGGTTCTGCTTCTGTGGTTTTTTGTGCAGGAAGGTGCCAGACACACCTTTTGGGGCCAAATCTCCTTCTGAGTGTTGATGTGGGGCTTGTCCCTTAGCACTGGCAAAGGCATGAGCAGCTCAGCTCGGGGGCAGCCATGCACCGAGGGGGAGAAGGGTGTGATGGTCGGCACCTTCCCTTCCCGCCCCCTGCCAGGAGCCTCCCAGCTCGCGGACTTTGGAGTGGTGTTTCGCATGTTCCCTGTACGGGGTCATTCGGACCTCAGTGTACGGTACTTTGCCCCCTGTGCTGAAATGAGATATAACTTTTCCAACAGCTAAAGCGTGAAGCAAACTACTGACTTAAGGGGCATCTTTGGTTATGAAGAATTTTGCAGAGCAGCTTTTTGATTCCCAAGTTGATTACCCAGAGTACAGATGAGAAGAGGAAGCGTGGCTGTGCAGAGGGGCTCTGCTGGGCTCCAGCATGGCAGACCCTGGCACAACATGCTTTTTCTGTTTCCCTTCCCAGAGGCATCCCCCTCCAGCCGTGCAGCCCCAGGACCTGGTGCCAGTGGGGAGCACTCAGGGAAGATCCTGTCCACCCAGAGACAGCAGCAGCGACGGTGGCTCATTTTTCAGAGTTAGCAGCTACCCCCACAGCAAAGCTTCAGATGCATCAGAAAAGAGGTGTCAGCATTAGCGAAAAGAGTGTCCCTCAGGTAGTGTGACAGTCTCAGGTTGGACTTTACCTTGGACTGTACCCACTGCAGAGCAAAGGAAGTCAAGCCCTTAAAAAACCACTTTGTAATGACTTTGTATATCAGAGGTGTTTAGATGCTGATAAGATTTTAAGTTATTGCATGCTAAATGCCAGAAGTTCTTTGAAACATTACCTTTCAGCTTCAACAACACCGTTCAGCAGGAGGACAAACTCCTGCCCATGGGACCGAGGTGGCGAAACCATGGTGGACCGAGAGGAGAAACCGGGGCCCCAGCGCTTGCTTTTCCCCGGTCTGAGCAGCGGAGGTGGGGGCACAGCCCCGGGGCTGCTGCCGCGCCGTGGGGAGCTCCCTCACTCCCGTCCTGCTGGAGAACCAGCCCCCAGCCCTCTGACATGCACAGATTTGGGACACGGCCAGAGGCATGCCACCCGGTGTCCCCCTGAGCAGTCGGAGGAGCTTCTCCTGCCGTGTCCCCTCTATGCGGTGAGCGCGTCTCCTGTTCTAAACGCGGTGTCTGATCCCCAGCACAGCATGCATGCAGCAGCTACATAAGGGTGCACCCTGTGCTGTTTAAGGTACATCTTTCTGATGTTGGAGACTGGCTTTTGGGCCAGAAATACAGGTGGGCAATGCCCAGCCCAGCACCCAGCACCAAAGCTCCTTGCAGTCTTTACCGTGTTACACTCCTGCTGCTGCCAGACATTGCCTTCAAGGGGTTTGTAGGCTGGTGCTGGGATGCTGTTTGGACACAGGCCACAGCAGCAAGAATCTGCGCAGTCCCTCCGCAGAGAATCGCCAGCAGCCAGCATCATCCCTGCCACAGAGCAGGGGCCAACCCGGCACAGGTCTCCCACAGTGAAAGCTGGCGGCCAGCAGCACTGCTTGGCCTGCTGTTCTGCAGAAAGGCTGCTCGACTTTCAGGCTGCTGAGGCTGAAGGTATCACAGCAGTCATGATGCTCTCTCCCTCTTTCTTGCTTTTGTTTACACTGTACGTACTGGTTCCACTTCAGTAACAACCCCCCCATTACCCAGCATAGCCAGAAAACTCCGACACGTGTGTCTGAGAAGCAAAGGCCTGATTCCTCTGTAGGATTTTGGATGTCAATGGCAGTAAATTAGTGGCCTTTTCCTAAAATGAGCTGCCAGAATGAGGACCGGGCGGCAGCCTGTTTCAGCTGCGTCTGTGATTCCTTTGTTATGATTCACCTTCCACAAATATCCAAATAAACAAGTTTGCTGGCAGCAATACTCTGGTGAGAGGCAAAAAGCTGCAAAAAAAGCCACTGAACTCTCACTTTGAACAGAGACATCTCCCCCTGACCCTGCAATGACCGAAAACACCCTGGTTTGCGCCCCGCGACCCCAGCGCCGGCGGCAGGTACTGTCCCTGGGCGCTGGGAGCACGCACCCTCACACCGGGAATGGTCACAGTGCTCTTTTGGCACGGCTCAAGGAAATGCATATTTTTCCGCTGTGCTGTCTTTTTGAATCCTTACATAGAAAAGTATCACTAAATGCTGTTCCAATATTCTCCCCGGTTTTGCTGATCCTGGAAGCAGATGATGTTGTTCCCAGGACTTCAACGCTGTAACAAGGATTTCTCCCTTATCAGAGACTTCTGCAGCCTCTTTTATTTCTTGATAGATTCTGTGTTCCTAAAACAGACAGCTAATTTCCCAACTATAGGGCCCAATGTATCAGTAGATATAGTGATTTCAGTAGATCAATGGATATCTAGCATTACTTTTACTCATGTGGACAAAGTCCTTAGAATTTTTGTGCATATTATTTAAATCAAAATTATTATTTTTGTGTGTATTGAACATGCCACTGCCTGCCATTATGTTTTAAGAATCAAATACTGATTCTCTCACCTGGCAAAGAACCATTTTTGGAGGAGAGAGAAGGAAATCACAAAGAATGTTCACTAATACATGTGGTTATAAAATATATATTTCCCTCTCTGTTCCAAGAAAGAAAGAAAAGAACGAAACTCTCCACTTTGCCCATCTCTATAACTGGCCAGAAATAGTTTTTGGCTTTGGTGTCAGCAGCGTCACCAAGAGAAGGAGCAGAGTCCCTCCCTGGGGTTTCAGCCTGTGCAGCAGTGCCAGGCTGGCAGTGTGACAGTCACACTGTGCGGCCTCTTCACCCCAAGAGAAGCCACCATGCTGGTGCCTGCAAAAATTCAGTACAGTTGCACAAGATAGTAGCTTGCAGGATACTTGAGATGCCAAAGTATATCCAGGAGACAACTGCTTTAGACAGGCTGACAAATGAGCCTGTCATCCCCTGTCCTTCAGCAGAGCTCGTGCCATACATCAGCTCCTGGCAGAAGCAGCTCAGGGCCCATCCCCTGGGTGCAATGCTCTAATTTTTTTGGGTGGTGCATATGGGTCATGCAGGAATCCGATCCTGGAGCAGGCACAGCCTGAGGCACCGCGGACACGCCAGCTCTGTGGCCACCCGCAGCCATCGCCCGGGGACGTGGGTCTGTGGGGGTGAAAAACCAGCAGAGAGATATCACTCTCCCAGCCTCAGAACTACAGATTGTCTGATTTTTCTCCCTCTTCAGAAAGAATTCACTGAGCATTTCTGGGCTTGGGCTGTTTGTATGTTTGCATTAGTACACGGTTAAGTTGCTACTTAATAGGTATTCCAGAAAAAGAAAAGAAACTACAGGCCAAGGTATTTTAAAATGTACTTAGCTGTCTACATCCTTTCACTCACTAACACTAAGCTTAAAACTACAACTATTCCTTGCCATTTTCTCCACACAGTGCACACTTTCAGGGTACAGAAATAGCCCAGCATCCCTTTTCAATAGTTTATGAGATGTCAATTGATGCTCACTGTGTTCTGTGTTTAGAAATCATCCCGAGCAGCAGGATGTATGTACCAGGCCCAGGAAGTCTGTTTATATTTCATACACATAGTTATTTAGACCAGCTGTGCTTGCGAGGTTTCTTCCTATTACTGCTATTGTGCAAAGAGACACTGAAATACTGTATTTCAGAAGGCTACGAAATGGCAATGTTTGAAGTCCTGACTGCAGAGCAAAACCTCTCTAATTCCGATTTCTGGAGCTTTTCCTGGAGTCGTGTGGGTATTTCGGGAAGTCATTCAAAGGAGCAGTTTTTGGGAAGGGAGATGGTTCACAGGAGGATCTTTTCCTCCCAAACCAGGCCAGGTCTTGTGTACTTCTGCAGCAAGAGCAGTGTGGTATTTGAGCTGTGTGCTGACTATTTGTGCCCTCTTTCAGGAGAGAGATGCCCCAGCACCGCCATGAGCCACCAATGCCCATGGGAAGGAGTTCGGGGAGCACTGGGGATGCCTGGTCCCGGCAGGCGGGGAAGCCCGGCCTCCTTCCCTGCCTACACATGGAACACAGAGATAACGCAGAAATAACGACCATGAGAGAAGCTGGGGAAGGGGCCGGAGCAGATAAGCATGCAGAGACACCGGCCAACGCCATCCCTTCTCTAACCGAAGAGAAATTCACATGGAAACATGCTATTCCCTGCTCTTCACCTCACAGAATCCCAGATGGCAGGGGTTGGAAGGGACCTCTGGAGATGACCCAGTCCAACCCCCTGCCAGAACAAGGTCACCCAGAGCAGGTGGCACAGGAACGCGTCCAGGCGGGTTTGGAATGTCTCCAGAGACGGAGACTCCACCACCTCTCTGGGCAGCCTGTGCCAGGGCTCTGCCACCCTCACAGGAAAGAAGTTCCTCCTCATGTTTAGGTGGAACTTGCTATGCTCAAGTTTGTGCCCGTTACCCCTTGTCCTGTGGCTGGGCACCACTGAAGAGAGCCTGGCCCCATCCTCCTGACACCCACCCTTGAAGTATTTATAAGCGTACCTCCTTCTCATTTATATGATGTTGGCTTTGCTGCCTGAAAAAGGGCAGAAATGCGTAATGAAAATATTACAATAGCCATGATAGACTAATGCAGAAATAATTATTAGTTGGTGGTGGATCTGCCGTTGAGGCGTGCGGGTCCGTGCAGCCCGGGCTGCAGCACTCAGCCTGCTGCCCCGAGGGACAAATCCTGCTCCAGCCACAGCTCCCCGGCCATGAGCCATGCCTGCAGCCGTGGGGAGCAAAGGAATTTGTCTCTTCCAAGGCTCTTGAAACTAGAAACTTCCAGAGTGATTCAAAATATTCCAGGAAACTTATTTTTTCATACGTAATTATTCTTTGCTTTTTTTAAAAAAAAAAAAAAAAGAAATTGATTAAAGTGGTCAGCATTTTTCAAAAATCAGAAACGTAATTGCAAAGGATGCTAAAAATGTCTGTCTGTTTTCTCTAAGTCTTCAGATTTGCTCCAATGTGACTATGTTCCTTTGGCCAGATGTCAAAAGATTTTGATAAAAATCCAGAATTTCCCTAATCCTGCAAATATATTGAATTTTGCCTGTTTAAACAGCAAATAATTATTTATTTCTTGCTCTTTGTTGGGCAAGCAAGGGATGAGCTGAGAGGCTTGCCATGCCCCCGTATCCTGCCAAGCACGGATGACCCACTAAAGTGGGAGCAGAGGGATGCAGGCAAATGTGTGAGGGAGTCAGACCTGCCCCACAAATGCTGCTGCTACATGAGGCAACATCTAAACGGAGGAGGACCAGGGCATTTCCATGTGGGTATGGCCAGGCGGACCCTGAGGATGCTCCCTCAGTGTGCGGGAGATGTGTCAGTGCCTGGGTGCAGCCCGGCGCAGGGAGCAGCTCTCTGGACCAGAGGAAAGATGCTCCCTGGGGCATTGCCTTTCACATCCAGCGCTTGGCAGCAGCCAGCGCTGTTGCAAGTAATAACCTCCAGGCAGGCAGGAACTTTCCAAGTGGGGCAGAGTTTGCCTGGAAATGCCCGCTGGGTGCGATGGGGAGCACGTGGTGACAGTCCCCGGCCGGAGGATGTGGGCTCGGGGCCCAGGTGTGGAGCCAGGCTTGGGGACGGAGTCAGCACAGCCCTCCTGGGACTCACTTTGAAACACCTTTGAAACCCTAAAAGCAGAGAGGATCCTCATTTTCGTGCCTCTCTGAAAGGACGGCAGGAGGTAAGCTCTCCTTCCTTGCCAACTATGTTTACTGAGGAGGCCAAACCCCATCCAGCCTGGGGTGGGAGCACGAGCCAAGCTGTCCATGAAGGGATGCCCTGTGTCATTTGTGACACATTATGATTACGAGTTACTAAACCAAGCTCAACTGAGTAACGGTTCCCCGCATGCCGTTCTTTCCCTCATTCCCTGAACAGCCATTTCCCCTTCCCGCTGCCGATGTACCCCCAGCAGCACAGAGGCGTTCCGGGTGAGGAAGAACAGACCATCCCTGTCCCAGTCCCACTGCGGATCTCTGCACAGCCGGCACTGCTGCTCACCCCTTCCCTTCAGGGCAGCTCTGCTGCCACGAGAGCTGCCTGCAGGCAGTGCAGGCAGGGCAGGCAGCACAGGCAATGCAGGCAGGGCAGGGAGTGCAGGCAGCGTGCAGCTGCTTCTGCTGCTCCCCAGCTGCATCGCAGGCTGACCTACCCCGTGCTGTGTGGCATCTCCTGGCTTTTTTTTCCCCCCTTCTTTCTCCTCTTGCATTGCAGTACAGAAAAATGTGCAAATTAATGGTCCCCCAGCAGAGTTGTTTTCCTTTCTGAACACTTTTTGGGCAGGAGTAGATGGGGTGCGTGTGAGGAAGGGACAGCGAGACAGGCTGGTGTTATGGAAAGGCAGTGCTCTAACCCAGGAGGGGCAAAGGAAAACTTCTTGTGTTGTTTTTGGATTAGTTCAGCCAGAGTTTCTCTTTGTTTTTCTGCCAGGGCTGCTCTTAAATGTCTGACTATACACTTTTCAGTGGTTATTGAAAGATCATTGCATCCCACAGCTCCACATTTTTTCCACCCGGCTGGTGAGCATTCAAGTGCCCTGCAGCTCCGGCAGGCTCTGCTCTGCCTCTCGGGGCGGCTTGGGGCTGCGGGGACGGGGCTAGCGAGAAGGACGGCATCTCTGCAAAAACCATCCCTTTCAGATTTGGTCGGCCACAAAGCTGGGAAATTTACAAGGGGAAATCATGGACAGCATTAGGTGCCAGTGTTCCTGAACACAGTGCTGAGCCGTGGCCAGGCTGGGTGTGGGGGAGCTGCTGCCAGCTGGGAAATTGCCGTGGGGTTAATTGAAGGAAATAGCAGAGCAGAGGTGGTGTCGGGAGCAAGGGGACACTGTGTACTTGTCCTGCAGGCTGTCCTGGCGCAGGGCTGTGACTGGCTTGCCCGTGGGGTGTCAGCGCGGCAGCCCACGCCACCACAGCGGGTGCTGCTCCCCACGCTGACAGCAGCTGGGGGATGCGCCGGATGTCGGGGGGCTGCATGTTTGTCGGGGTGCTGGTTGTTTGTCGGGGGACTGCGCTGTCCCTGCGGGTTCCTGGTGCCAATCGACCTCTTCGCAGCCGCCTTGTGCCCAGGCTTAGGTCAGGCAAGTGGCTCAGGCCGGCAGCTTCTCCCGAGCTGCGAGTTTGGGGCAATAAGTTTTGATGCTGTGGGAAGACTCTGCTTCACCGGGCTGTCTCAAAGGCAAACAGGGACACAGCATTTTGCAGGCCTGGAGGGAATATGCTGTCCTGCTGCAGCTTTCCTTCTTAGCCAGTATAATAGATGCTGAATGCTCTCTTTGCAGCCACACTCACAGGTCTCTTAATTTTAATGGTGACAGAGGAAGCAGAGGCCAAGTAACAAGCATGCCAGGTACATAAATTACGACTGAGGGCAAGGGCACCATAACAAGGTTTGAAATCGTACTCCAGATCACCTTGACCCCCACCTGCCTGAACGGAGCCCCAGCAGTGCGGAAAGGCAGATGGGAAATGGGATGCCACGGGTGGAGGGAGCCCAGTCCTCCGCTCTCGGTACCATCCCTGTGCCCCAAGGGCAGGGGTGGCCCCAGGGGCGGCTGGTGGGACACTGACCCTCGCGAGGCATCAGCCAGGGTCTGCTGCCCGGCTCCCGGAGGCGGCTGAATTGACAGCCTCATGTGGCACGCAAGGCTGACGTCCCTTTCCTTGCCCCTGACTGTGATTCTGTTTCAAAAGTGGTTTGTTATTTCTGGCTCTTACAACAGCAACCTGGCCACCAAATGAACGGGCCTCCTTTTGTTGCTCTTAAGTGCTTTGAATCCCTGTGCCCTGCAAGGAAAAAGACTGGCTCCTGTAAGAAAAGAAATACCTATGGCAAATTCAGAAGCATTTTAGGCATCCCGGCAGTGCACTAAGAGGCTTAAGATGCATTTGAGGAAAGCTGCCCCTTGTTGAACTGTTTCCCCGCATTCTGTTTTATGCAATTTCTGTCTCCTTCCCTTGAATAACATAATAACCACTGTCAGTCTTGGTCTCTGGTGTGTGAATAACAAACACCAGCGATGGTCGGAGGCCGGCTCTGGTGAGCAGGCACGGTGCTTCCACTCTCATCTCCGCAGGAGAGGAAGTCAGCAAACACTGCCAGCCCTCATAAAATAAAGAATTAACGCACCCCGTGGTGCATACAGTGCATTACTCATTGGACAGACGTATGTGCATCCTCTGCCCAAAACAGTCAGCAGTCGCTATTACCACCCAGCTGAGATCGCATCTGCCGAAACGCCCCATCAGCCACGAGAGGGGCTGCAGGATTCGGGAATGGGGCAGCAAGAGACACAGCAAAGGACTTTCTGCCCTGGGAAAGGCAAACATGATTGCTCCAGCCATTGCCAGGTATCAGGATGAGAACCGGAGAAGTCTTTTCCCAAGCGACATTTCGTTCTAGTGGCCCCTGGAGCAAGGATCGTCTAGGAAAACTGAAGGCATCCATACAGTTAGGTGGCCCATGGAGCATACAGGGAACAGTGAACCGCAGTGGTGGGTTGCGGAAGGAGACTGGGGCACGAGGGGACAGCACGAAAGCAAGCACCTGAGCTGTGGCAGTGCAGCCAAGAGAAGACCAAGGCATTAATAAACATTTTTTCCACTATGTGGCAAAGCAGGGTTTGAAAATGGTCATGGAGGAATTTAAAATGTTTTAATAACAACCTCTCATCTTATCAAGGGGATTTCCCCAGTGGATCTCAAACACTTTACGAATGAGGTTAGTACACCTCGTGCCCAAAGCACAGATAAGAAGACTGAGGCTCAGCCAGGGAAAAAAACCTACCGTCAGCGACGAGGAGAGCTCTGCCTGAGCTCCCCTCCCACACCAAGGTCTGCCCCATATCACGGTCCCCATTGCAGAGGTGTGTGTAGCAAAATCCTCTTTCTTAACACATATGGTCCAAAGCGTGATGAAAACAGCGGCATTCCTCAGTATCCCAGCCCTGGTACTCCCCGCAGCCTGGCTGCCACCATTCTCAGCACCGTGAGCCACGAGAGCAGAAGCGTGTTGTCATGAGGAAGGTGACAGCACAGCACACCAAATACACAAAGGTTAGTCTTTGCATCTTTTGAGACTGAAATGTAACACACACACACAGAGAAAAGTCCCTTCTGACCTGTCTGAAATGTCCCCTGAATTATCTCATTATCCTAAATATTACCGCTCAAGTGAAAGTTGAAAAGAGGGAGAAGAAAAGCCTAGAATCTTTTTGGCAAAACTGTTAACTCCCACACCGCTCTCTTGGCAGGCCAGGCGTGCTGTCCTGCAGATGCCCACCCAGTTTTGCTAACGTTCCTTTCAAGCGGAGGCAGCCCCCTTGACCAGTGCTGGGTGGAAGGCGCACAGCATCCCCGATGCCAACCATGGCCTTGGCCGGTTCAGCTGGTGGGCAGCGTCCCGCTGACAGCGTCACACCAGGCAGTCAGAAACCTGTTGTGATAATTCCATCCTCTTAATCACCAGCTGCTCCAAAATTTCTCTGGAGCATGTCTGAAACCAGTGAGTGTTTGCATAATCCTGCTGCTGGGCTGACACTTGACAGCTGCGGAGAGGGCAGGTCTCACCAGTTGCTGGTGACACAGCTGTCCTGGTCATCCGCCACCCCAGCGCCATCGGGGGAGATGCTGTGCAGCCCCACCAGAGCCTCTGGGCACCATCTCAGTGTAAAGGAGCAGTAACGATGCGTTTGTGCAGGCTGCAGAATGCCAAGGAAGGAGCAGTGCGACACAGTGCCCTCTCTTTTATTTCTGGAGTTTCCTGCCAGAGTGCAAAGCTCTTAGGCTTTCAACGGGTCTAAACTTTCTTGGGTATTAATGCAGGGGAGAGAGGGAAGGCAGCAAAGTGCCCTACTTCTTACTTTTATTTTCATCTTGGCTTGACAACACATTGCCGCCGCTAGCACATCTCCTTTCCCATTCTCTTTTATAAGCAAATGCACTTTGACTGGTTGAATAATTCATTGCAAACAATCTACCAGGCCACATCAGGCCAGCTTTTCTCTGCCTGTGAGTTATCCACAAATGAGCGTGTGCTTTTTTATTGATGTATTTGTTGTCCGTAACCGTTCAGTAAAAAGCCTGTACGTACTTGAGACGGTGAGTTGTTTGTGAGCTGCTGTTTGCTTGGACAGGCCTGTCTCTGGGCATGAGTTTTCCCGGAGAGAAGAGAAGGGAGCAGCCAGGCATGGAGGAGTCTGACCCCATTTATACTGGAAGACATCCGATAACCGTCGTCCCTTCTGTCTCATGAGCGCCCTGATTTGTCGGCGCAGCGACCACCAGGAGCATTAAGGCCAGCAAAGCCCCGCGTGCACGAACATGCGCACAAATGGGACGAGACAAGGTGATGCACTCAGTTGAACATATCATCTCCAGTGAGTGTTTTGCAGCACTGGGTCAGGCCAATTGCTCATACAATATCAATTCTTGCTGTAGGAGAGATCTGAGTCAAACGAAATCCCCAAACTTCCTAGTCTCATTGTGCAATATTCACGGTAGTTGTGTGCAGCCAGAACCAAGACCTACCACACGCTTAGACAGTCTTAATCTGTTACCACATCAACTGGATTTTCTCCAAGTGTCACATTTTTCTAGCACCTCACCCATCTACTATGACATTTTTTATTTTTAAGATGAGATTCAGTGCTGGTTGTGCAAAATTTAACCTTGTCATCGGGTCTGGAGGCTCTTTGTAGTACAAAAGTACAAGTATTCATCTGCTGTAAAAGAGAAAAACTTTGCTTGAGGCAATGAAGCAGCACCAGTTTACACCAGGGAAACATTTCCAGTATATACCACAACATCATCCAGCTATTTCTTTCGTAGAGATGTCATAAGTCTTAGTTGCTGGAATAGAGTGTACCGTGAAGCACATTTCTCCCCAAGGAGGATGCTGTGCCCAAGGAGATAAAGACAATACAGCCTGCAGTGGCTGCTGGATCCACCTGTACCACTGGAAAAAACTAGGAACCAGCAAGGATGCTTCTGGGACTGATAGTCTGGGAACAAACTGTGTTACGCTGTTGGGAAAAAAAGATGCGTTATGAGAAGCGCTCTTTGCAATACAAACTTTCTGCCTTGGTCTAGCTTAATGTAATGAAAGTGTTGCAGGTTTTTCCTCTTCTTACCACATTTTTGTAATCACACTGTTACCCTGCAGAATGACTTGAATATCTTTGCACGCTTTCCTCCTTCCAAAGAGAGCCTGTTTAGGGCAGAGAATGAGGAGGAGCGACGAGGGACTGCTCACCGTTGCCCGTGTGCACTGCGGCCAGGCTCGCTGCCTTCCTAACGCTGCCATGCTGCTGTAAATCCTGCTGGACATTACGTTTTATTCACAAATTCAGGGTCAGGCTTGAGCATTAAGCTTCCATGGGCATATCTCATCTTGACATCTGCCGGTGGGGAAGGCGTCATTGCTGTGCGACTGTGCTCTGCAGCAAGATAAACACGAGCTTTGAATTTACAGTTGCTCCCAGCTCTGCCCACAGCTGCATGCTCCCACTTCCCTGCCTCCACACAGACTTTGTGTGAAGAGAAATCTCCTCTTCTCGTTCACTCCCTGAACAAGCCTGACGAGGATTGAAACTGGGCTGCTGAATGCCTGAAGTTCCATCTCTGTGATCTTGAGAGTGCAAAGAAAGAAATGTTACCATACACAAATGTTATCATACGTACAAAGAAAGAAATGTTATCATACACAGGAAGAAGGGTGGGTTTAGATGAGACATTAGGAAGAAGTTCTTTACACTGAGGGTGGGGAGACACTGGAAGAAGTTGCCCAGAGAGGTGGTGGAGGCCCCATCCCTGGAGACATTCAAGGCCAGGCTGGATGAGGCTCTGAGCAACCTGATCTAGTTGAAGATGTCCCTGCTCACTGCAGGGGGTTGGACTAGATGGCCTTTAGAGGTCCCTTCCAACCCAACATATCCTATGATTCTATACTGGAATTTATCCTAAAAGCAAGCTGTAAATATCCTCAAAAATAGAGAATTATGCAGAAAAACTATAGGGAAGGTACTATACTACCACTGCAAGTAATTTCTATGGATTTTTGCTAAAAAGTAAGATGAAATGAGATTTAAAAGTGAGGGAAGACCAGTACTAACTAATCCTGCAGATGTCAGCATCATCATCTTCTCACTAATGAGCTGAAAGGCTTTGAAATATGCTGTCAAATAGCTAAGATTTTTTTTTTTCCCCTCAGTAGAGCCTTTTTCCTGAAAACTTATCAACCTCTTGGCTAGTTCCACTTTCTCTCAAGAAGAGACTGTTGGAAGTGACCAGAACTGCCGCTCTCCAGTTTGCCCTCTCCACCTGCCTGTACCAGGCAGCAATGCAAAACTGCAATACAGGGAGACTAACGAAGTACTCAATCAGCATTTCTGACTCCTGAAATCTGGGAATGATGGAACAGGGGACATGGAGACATCGTCCTCATCCCCCCTGGGGCAGTCACTGCTGCCCATGGCCAGCAGAGCCGGTGGGCTGTGGCTGGAGCAGCTGAGCTTGCCCCATCTGCTCCATCATGTAATCGAGAACAGGTTATTAGTGAAGCAGGCAAATGACAAAGGAGCTGAAAAATGGGGCTCAAGGCAGGTGATTTGTTAGCCCTGGGTAAATTTCATGGTTCTGAAATATTTCCTTGGGTTATGTGACAAAAAAAAAAAAAAAAAAAGCAATTTGTTGACTGCTGGTGGCTTGCTCTGGTTTGAGGGCACGGTGCTTCCCAGCCACCCTCGCACAATGTGGCAGCCACTGTCTAGACTGCTGCAAACCCAGACCGTGTGCTGGCACAGTCTGAAACCTCATCGTCAGCTTTCAGGTCCTGCTTTAAAACACTTTTCGCCTTTTTCAGTTGAAACTCCTTCAAAACCTAAACGGCTCCCCGCTGGGCGTACGTGTACTTCAGATCATGCTCAGACAGCTTTTCTCAGGCACATTAATCCATGGTAACTTGAACTGGAGATCCAGGCAGGATCCTCGTGTGCGCATGAAGCAGAAGTTTGCTCTACAACACTGAGGGAGTGGAAGGGGGAGAAACCGTCAACCAAAACCCAGCACCTCCCATTCTGATGTCAGTATATTCCGGGATGCTCAATGCTTGGAAGGGGAGAGAGGGATCAAGGGAGAGCCACAAAAATCACTTGCAGCCTAGAAACATACCTTCAGCATGAGAGCATGGAGCTGAGCAGCCTGTTTATCCAGGAGAAGGAGACTGACTTGATCACAGTTCACGTACACGAGGATGCAATTTCAAGAACAAGCATTTTTAAAAGTGACCTAAAATGGGAAAATTGAAAAATTAAGATGCAAACAGCTAGTAACCAAGTTAGGCAATCGTTAAGACAATTCAGAAAGAATGTAAATTTTTCTGTCGCATTAATAGCAACAGAAAGAGTGGCTATTGGCCTTTTACAAAGTACTCTGTAGCACAACCAGCAGGCCAGATGCAGGAGCTGCTCGGTGAGGACATACAGCTCACACCAGTGTCTTCCGAGGGATGTCACCCTGTATCCTTTCCTTTTGCTTGGGATATATCCCTGTGTAGCATTCCCAGGTGTGAGCGATGCCATCTATTTGGCTCAGGGAATTCTCATCCATTCAGCATCCTCCTTTTAATAGCAATAAGAGATGCATAATTTATTATTATTAACATTAATGAGACTTTTCTTCACATGCCTCAAAGAGCAAGGAAGAACTCCTGGGCTGATCTGGATTCTGCAGCGCCGATGACAGATTTTTCTCTAAATACCATAAACCAGAACTTTGCAGGAGCCAGGCTGTCACAGGCAGGCTGACGGTGCAAGCCTGTGCAGGTAGTAACTACACTTGGGTAAAATGTGCCAAGTCTGAGAGTAGGAACAATTCACTGTGCTCATCAGAACATCCCAGAACTTTTGGAGCAACTCCGGACCCCATTTGGGGTTGGAGCAAGCCGTACAAGGCTAGAGACAGGTCTTATTCCAGCAACCTTTCCAAGACAGTAGTGCCAGTTGAATTTTTCTTCAAATTCACAGTTCCTGGGACCTGGAGCCCAAAAACTGCGTGACAGTGACACAGCAATTCTGGGATGAAATGATGTAAGTACTATACATCCCATTGCAAAACGATGTGGCATCTCTAGTCACGTTGAACTGTGCTTTTTGCTATACAGCTCTGAGCTGCTTTTCCAACCCACATTCTCTGGAAAGTCTCTCTGCTAAAACATACTAGTTTGTGGTGACACGCCTTGCTGGATTTGCTCTGTCTTGACAAAGACACAGCACAGGCCAGGAATTAATTGGCTGAGATGAACACTTGGTGGTGACTGATTCTTATATCTTGCTCATACAATGCTACTTTATTGAACGCAGTTCTTTAAAAATGGAGTTTTACATTGACTTCATGCCATAGCTATGAGACCTTCTGAAGAAGCATGTGGGATGATGGCGCTACAGAGAAAACAAGACAGGAATCTGCCATCTGGCTCGTCTTGGAGCTGTCTCAGGCCTCGCCGTGGCATTCATGGGACCAGGAGGAGGAGGCCAGGGTGCACAGTCTCCTGGTAGCCCAGTAGCCACAGAAGGGCACAGGACCCATGGAGCAGCTGGGCTGAGATGTGGCACTGGGAGCTTTTGGGGGGTTATTCCAAAAGCTATTAGGGGGAAATCCCAAAAGCTTTGGGGTTATCTCCAGGTTCAGCCCAGAGAAGAGAAGGCTCCGAGGAGACCTTAGAGCCCCTTCCAGTCCCTAAAGGGGGCCTACAGGAAGGATGGGGAGGGACTCTGGATCAGGGAGTGTAATGACAGGACACAAGGCAATGGCCTCAAACTGAAGGAGGGTAGATTTAGATTGGATATCAGGAAGAAATTCTTTGCTGTGAGGGTGGTGAGGCACTGGAACAAGTTGCCCAGGGAGGCTGTCAATGCCCCATCCGTGGAGGTGTTCAAGGCCAGACTGGGTGAGGCTTTGAGCAGCCTGGTCTGCTGGGAGGTGTCCGTGCCTAGGGCAGGGGGTTGGAACTAGATGATCTTTAAGGTCCCTTCCAACCCAAACCATTCTGTGATCCCTCCTCCCCACCTGGGCCTGTCCACAAGCAGAGCCATGGGGCAGTGCCAGGCAGTGGTAGCCATCATCCCGTCTGCTCCTCTACCTGAAGGTGGCCCATCTCACCAGCCTTAATGTGGCTCAGGGAACATTCAGTGGTGTCTCACAGCCACGGGCATCCCCAAGACCCATCGCCCTGAGCCTCCGTCTCAGCAGGACCCTCCTGCCACCACTCTTCCTCCAGGACTTGCCACCGCCAGTGATGCTGATGTGGTGATCCAGGCTCAGCGCTGGCCTCCCTGTGAGCCAGCTTCGTGCCGCTGCTGGGACTGATCCCTGAGGCACCTTCCCCAAGCACTGGGACACTTACAGTCTCGGTATGTGCGATGGCAGAGACAGTGTTACTGTTATGCACGGCACAAACTTATACTAAGCAATTTATAACAGTGAAACACAGAACTAGCTGGACACTGGACTAAAGTGCCTCCACTGTGAAAAAGAAGGTTCAGATATAAAACCTTATATTTTGTGTTTTAAATACTAAATAAAGTTCTTAGCTTGCAGTTTGTTACTATATTATTTGGTTCTTTTTAAAAAGGAAATAGGAGTCTAAGATGCAAATAACATTTCCTGATTTGGAAAGCAGAAAATACTCCTAACACATTTTCCAAGGTCAACTCAGAAGAGGAAGCTGCTTCCAGACTATAGCTACAAAAATTAACAAGCCAAAAGTTAGAATCCACTTCTATAGTTCAGCTGTTTATAAAAAAAGACTGAGCATCTGGGTCCTCTCCTCACCCCAGAAACATCCTGTCTGACCTCAGTGGGAGGTTCTGGGTATTTGGGACTCTTAGAATTTGACCAAGTATCTAAACATGGACTCGGGACCCAATGTTTGAATCTGTTACATCAAAAACCCTCAAAGTCCGTCATTTCAAGCAGCGAGACAGAAGAACAGTAATCTGTAGTTTCCATGTCTTCACATAAATGAAGTCTGAATCTATTCTCTCTCCCCTTTGTTTACTGTGCAAACTGCTTCCCCCCAAAAAGAAACGTGCATCTCAATCCCAACGTCACTTTATTTAAAGCGGCGGGTAAGGAGTTTACCCTGGGGGGTGGTGAGGACACCGCGGCACTCCCTGACCTCCAACAGCTCCTGAACAAACAGAGACCGAAGTGCGGACTGCGGCTCTGCAGCCACAGCGTGGGTCAGTAGCAAGCTGGGTACGTTCCAGGATCAGCAGCCAGGCAGAGCACCTCAATGAGCTTTATCTTGTGTTTGCTGGGGGCCAAGAGCACACACAGTTACTTGCTGTAACCTGGGCTGGGTCAAACGCAGCAGTTCTCTTCCCACTGTTGCTTAGAGCAGCCCTAAGGACAGGCTCCAGCCCAGGCCAGCTGCTTCTCTGCGCTCCTTGTCTGCGGAGATGCCCATGGGGACAGCCAGCAGCTGCTCTGGAGGAGGAGGGAGTAGATACCTGCCCGGTGACAGGGCCTGGCACCCTCTGCACCTACCAAGCGGAGCATTAGCCCATCTGTTTTCCGGGTGACAGTGGCAGGCAGAACCAGCAGCGCTCAGAGGGTCCCTGGGGATCTTCCGCTTACAAGAAGGTAGACATTAAGAGGCAGGGCAACACACCAGGCAAGGATGCATTAAAAATAACCAAAACAATACAAAAGCAGAAGCATGACTTCTTTGTGCATTTCTGTTGCCCTGTGATCATCCTGAAATAGCATGCATGATTCAGAAGCAAGCCCAAAGCCACAGACACCCCCCAACACCTCCTGCCACCCTGCTCACAGCAGCCACCAGTCCCTACTGCCCAGAGGCTGCTGTTCAACCTCCCTGGCTCCCAGTTTAAACACTCCTGGCTGTACTTGCTGTAATGAGTATGATCAAGACTAAGCACACAGGACATAAATAAGCTAAAGGCAAGTTCTACTCCCAGCCTAATCCAGTTACAGCTTTAATTTGCACATTTCCTCTTTGAAAGCAGCTCTTTTATCTTCTATATAGAGCTGAGCCTCTCCCAGATGCCATTTGCAAGCTGGGAGAGGTGCTTTGCATCAGAGCCAAAACAACAGAGAGACCTGCAGGAGCATTTCTGACCTACCCACCACACTCACCGCAGGACAGTCCTTCCATCAGCAGTTCCTCAGCCTCCCCCAGCTCTCCAGTTCACTGTGGGACCAGATAGGAGGAAAATTCCAGGGCTTATCAAATCCTTAGCTGAGCGTCCCACTCAGCTCCTTCTCACAGGCAGCTGTAGCACAAAGCAGGAGTAGCTACAAAGAGCTGGTCATTCCTAAAGCAGGACTTGTGGCTCTCCGTTTATAAAACATGTTCCTTGTTTGTGTCCCTGGCACCTCATTATAAGGCAGAACAGGCTCACAGCTGCTCTCCTTTGGTAGTTCCTCCCCCAGTTCTCTGCTCCTCCTCAGGTGTGTGGGGTGGCTGTGTAGGTGTGTGGGGTGGCTGTAGGTACACTTGTGTCACACTCCTGGGGTAGAGCAGCAGCGTGCTGTGGAGCCGAGCTGCAGATCTCTGTCTCTGCAGCAGGGAAAGAGTCATGTGCATAGATGGGGCTTGTGATCCATTCTGAATCACAGAATGTGTTGGGTTGGAAGGGACCACTAAAGGCCATCTAGTCCAACCCCCCTGCAGTGAGCAGGGACATCTTCAACTAGATCAGGTTGCTCAGAGCCTCATCCAGCCTGGCCTTGAATGTCTCCAGGGATGGGGCCTCCACCACCTCTCTGGGCAACCTGGGCCAGTGTCAAAAAAATTGGGCTAAAAAATCCTAACTTGTTGAAAAGCACTAGGAAAAGTATTCTAGCACAGCTCCACGTTGTCTGGTCATCCCAGGAAAAAGAAGTGGGTGTTTCCAGTTTCTGTGGATAGCTCTGTTATCATGTTATTGACGCCTTTGATGTTATCTGCTGTGCTCCTACAGAGACTGGTGTCACTCCAGCAATCACAGGCACCCAGTCCCCTGAGGACGTGCTGCCGGGGCTGTGATAGCCTGGGCACATACTCTTGGGCTTTTATCGCTGTTCACAGATCTCTGGCTGTACTTGCCAAACAGCAAAGTATCACAGAAGCGTACAACTTCAGAGACCTTGTAGATGAGGTCTGCCAGCTGCAGACAATGACAGAGGGGAAGCACAACATATAGCCTGCTTTTAGGAAAATATTTATTATTTGCCATTCCGGTGTTTCCTGCAGTTTTGGGATGTTATGGCTGAAAGGTTTCATTAACAACTCTTTCATGAGACTGTTCTGTTCTCTAAGAAATCTCATATGTACAAAACCAAAGAAAACATGAGGAATACCTGCTGGAGACCAGGCTTGGCCTTTGAAACAGCTAAAACTAATTCCAGAGCAAAGCTGTGTTTGTATAATCCTAACTGGTTATACTGGTCCAAGAGCCCAGCTCTGCCCTTACCCCACTCCTGCCCATGCGATGGGGTCCACCCGCCCCCACCTTCCCACCCGCGGGAGGACTTGGCCTTGTGTGCTCCTCAGCAGGGCTTCTCCCAGGGCCAGCCGGGCTTGAATCCCCGAGGGAAGCCGGGTTGGTGTATTTAGCGGGGTGACGCAGGCTTACGGTGACGTGTCGGGGTGTGATCCCGGACAGCGGGGTCCAGCGCTGGCTGGTGACTCCTTTGGAGCTGCAGCCGCAGGGCGGGGGTGGCTGCAGAAGGCAGGTGGGACGCAGTGGGTCTGGTTCTGCGTGGCACAGCTCATGGTGGGGCACCATGTCCCACCTCCCGGCCCCTCCTCAGCCACCGCTCGGCTTGGGCGGTGCTTCACTGATGGTGATGAGCTTTCCTGGTGGCAGAATTAAAAATCACCATTACCCACAGAAAAGAGATTTTTACCAACTAAGGAGAAGTTTGTATTTTCCTGTGCAGATAAATGGAAGGGGTTCATGTCCACAAGTGGAAAAAAGGCAAAACAAAAACCTGGAAGTGGCAGTTTTGTCCAAGACCCATAAGCCTGGCTTGGCAAGAAAGTTCAGCAACAAAATTTGAATCTCAAACTCCTACGCTACGATGATGTTTAGCAAGTCTATTGTTTAGAATAATTACTTGAGCTTCCTTTTTGAAAGCAAATGCCAGCCAAGACTGGGGAAAGGGGTTTTGTAAGAAAAGGAACAGGGCAATTCAGTCACGGCCTCCTAGCAAAACATGTTTGTGCTTACTCAATAGAAGCAAGTCATTTTCTGGATCAATATTTGGACTAGATCCAATTATTCACTGTTTAGCCAAGAAATGGGACAAACCCACTAAGAATTATTATTTATTTGGAAATTGGTAGTGGTTGCTATAAATCAACTTCAACTGGCCCTGATTCAGCTTAACACTTAGCCTCTGGGCTTTTTCATGTGTTCTCCTGAATTCCTTAAGCCCGTTCAGTTTCAGCTCTTTGCTGCCCTGGCATGCCGTTCCCCATGGGGCGCCGAGCGCTGCTGGGTGGCGGGGCAGGTCTCGGGGGAGCAGGAGGTCGGTGAGCTCGGGACACGGGTGGTGGAAGGTGTTGCTGTGGGACACACCAATTTCTCTGAGGAAAATATTCTGAGCGATGCGGTTCTGGTCACTAAAGTCCTCAAACTATTATATCAGAGAATTCACGAGGATGTTGGCATAATTCTCTGTTTAGGAGTATTTGCCACAGGAGATTAACCCTTTCCTACTCAGCTTCTGTGGAATATGTCAGCCAAAAATTATTCTGTAGTTTGCAGCAGCAGAAAAATGATGCGTGTAGTTAATACAGCATCTAAAACCATACATCTAATAGAGATGCACATGGTGTGGCCAGATCTTCAAGAGGCTACATATAGAAGGAGCTGCCTCCCTGGAGGAGCTGCTGGTCTGGAATCAAAGCAATGGTGTTTATTTGGGCTTGCCCACAAGCGAGTGGCATGGGGGAAGGGAGCACACTGTCTAATCCCAAGCGATGAGTTGCCTGGCTTTGATGTGAAGTTGTCCTTAACAAGCGTGTAGAGGACATGGACTTCAGAAAGAACGTGCTGCCTGGAGAAGCGCACTGAGCCCGCTTTACTCGGTGTCGAGCAGGAGGCAGCGCAGCGAGCCCAGAGGGCTCTGCCTCCTCAAACCCCAAACACGATGACCCGCGTGTGCTGGGAAAGCTGAGCTCTGCGGGGCGGTGAGGGACCGCTCTGCAGTTTATGAAGGGATAACGGGCAGAGTTAGCAAAGTTAGACCTTCTCTCCCACAGGAATTTGACATTTCAACCTTTCCAGCCTTTCTGTTTAGGGAAAGACTTACTGGCTTTAAATAAAGCTTCCACGCTGATGGTGCATTTAATACTGTGCATCCCCGCTCATGCAGAGTTTCCTTGTCATTCATTACCTGCTTTCCAGACTGGCTCTCCATGTACCTGCAGACTGCGGGGCTCTGAGGGTGGCTGAGCACCACCCGACCAATTCCATGTCATCCTCCTCGTGGCAAAGGACCGAGCTCTGCCCGGCGGGTCCCACACCGTGGGCTGTAGCTCTGTGCGTCCCAGATGCCATTTGCAAGCCCGGAGAAGTGCTTGGCATCTGAGCCCTGGCAACGCGGATCCCTGTGGCTGGGCATCATCTGTGCCCCGGGCGCTGCAGGGACTGACACCGCTCCTGGCAGAGCTGGCTGCTGCCCAGCTTCCTCCCAGTGATTAGATGAAACAAATACACTCCTGCAACTGCTGTAACAAGGTATCCGAAGGCAAACAGGGCTGCCAAGCAATTAGTGTCCAAACCATACGTAATTAGTCCCTTGGGTACATCTTATTACAGAACAAAGCAGAAGATGTCTGTGTCTGGGTATTATACGGGGAGTGCGCGGCTCTGATGGGGTTTGGGCTGGTGCAAGGCAGAAGAAGGGCTGTTAGGGATGGTTTCCAGAACATGTCTAAGGAGAGACCATCTCTTGCTCTCTCCGCAGGGACGATGGCTCAGGTGAGGGCAGGAGAAGGGCCCTCTGTGAGCCATGCAACATGGAGAGCTGCAGTTCTTATCCTGGAGGAGCTGTAAGAGGTAACATAGATATAAGGGCAGTTTTGTGTAGACACACACTGTAGATCTTAAAGACTTTGATACACAGTAAATTTCGAGATATAAGGACCGCAAAAAACTTACATGTTGGTTTGGGGGCTGCTCATGAGAAATAAATGGTTTGCTTCTAACAGATAACGTTAAGAAATTTCTTAGCTAAAATCAGCCAGACATTCAAAGCTGACCGAATGTTACCATCGCATTCTAGATCCAAAAATAGACAGAATCTGAATGGGGACCGAAATCCTGCTCAGTAACTGTTGGTAAATCCCAGCAAACCACACTTCTGCGTTGAAAGAAAAACACAGGCATGCATCGGCTGGCTTTGGCAGAGCGGAAACAGATTCGCTTTCTCCAACCTGCTGACATGTTTATCGGGGTAACATGAGTGAATGCCCTGCGCTTGCCAGTGCAGCACACAGTGGCAGCAGAAGACAGAAAATGATGTGAAAAGAGATGACAAACGATCCGGCCGCACACGCGGGGATGGTGCTCACCCGTCCTGCGCAGTGCATTGCACTGCTGCGTGCGACACAGCGCGGCGGTGGAGCCAGCTGTGGCGGGGGGAGCTGGGGAGAGGCGGCTCACCCCGCCACCCTCCGGTTGTCCCCACGGCCCCGGGGCTCTGCAAGAGACGGGGGGGGCTTTGGCCTTAATGGGTGTTTATTTTTTAAAAGCCTGAAAAATCTTTTCATCCCATTTGCTTTAATTCTTAGGTAGAGTTCGGGCTCTATATTGCTGGAGCAGGACAGAGAACGTGCAACAAAAGGGACAGGAGCTAATGATGAAAAATTCCCTTTGCTTTCAGCTTTCTGCGTCTGTGTTTGCTGGAAAATAACAGATTTTCTTGGCAAATATCACGGGAATATTTGTAACTGAGCTTGCTCTAATGGACATGAACCGTGCTGTGCCTCTTAGGCCTGTTGCACTTTCAGATGATTTCACCACTTTACAATCCAGCTCTCATGAAAACATTTAGCACACACTTGCTAAACCATTCCGTGCAAAGGCGGCATAAAGTCCAGCAAAGGGTAGCATTGAGCACAGTCTGTTTCTAGATGGTCTCCCTCTTACAAAGAACGCAAGAGAACAACACAAAGGCCTGAGATGTTGTAACTTTTTAGCGTAGGGAGTAGAAATTTATTGACAGTGCTAATGCAATTTAGCAAATTGAGCAAAATTACACGTGGAACTGTCTTTTAGTTCTCTTGCATTGTGTGAGTTTTACTTTGTCAGTTGTTTTTAAAAAGCGACCAGCGATTTCTGGGAATGCTGAGTTTAAAAAAAAAAGGTTGGGGAGGAGGGGGGAGAAAAAACTTATCAAGCATTTCTATAGCTTAGTAAACATGATTAATCCGACTCAGCAAGACCAAACCAAAGAGAATTCATTGACCAGTTGATATTCAGAAACTTTTTTGTTTAAATATGCCTTAAAATGCCACAAAAAAATGGATCTAGTCCTGAAACCCTGACGCATGCAAAGTTCTTACTGTGGGTACTTGGGCTTATGGTCAGATCTATTTTAATGTCTTTGAAAAATACAAGTGCTAGTAGAAAAGCAAAGAGTCATCAGGGCTTTTGCAGAGCTTAAAGGAATGTAGAGCAAAAACCAGTTTAAAATTAAAGTGCCTGGCCCCAAATATGTTCTTCACATCCTCTCTTACCTGTTCCTCTGCATAGTTGCATAGTCCTTCACAGATCCACTGCTAGCAGAGGGAAGGATGGGACTCCCCTTGGGTGCCTCCTCATCTGCCGTTAGACAAAGGAGTTGAATGTGCTGCT
This sequence comes from Stercorarius parasiticus, assembly GCA_013396915.1. NCBI lineage: Eukaryota > Metazoa > Chordata > Aves > Charadriiformes > Stercorariidae > Stercorarius > Stercorarius parasiticus. The sequence goes on from VWZL01003169.1 coordinate 179,225, forward strand.
CATAGAATCGTGGAGTGGTTTGGGCTGGAATGGACATTAAAGCCCATGCAGTGCCACCCCCTGCCCTGGGCAGGGACACCTCCCACCAGACCAGGTTGCTCCAAGCCCCCTCCAGCCTGGCCTTGAACACCTCCAGGGATGGGGCAGCCACAGCTTCTCTGGGCAACCTGGGCCAGGGGCTCACCGCCCTCACAGCAAAGAACTTCTTCCTCAGATCTCATCTAAATCTCCCCTCTTCCAGCTTAAAACCGTTCCCCCTCATCCTATGGCTCCCCTCCCTGATCCAGAGTCCCTCCCCAGCTTTGCTGGAGCCCCTTTAGGGACTGGAAGGGGCTCTAAGGTCTCCCCGGAGCCTTCTCTTCTCCAGGCTGAACCCCCCCAACTCTCTCNCCTCCTCTCAGGGCTGCTCTCCAGCCAGTCTCCACCCAGCCTGGATTTGTGCTTGGGATTGCCCCAACCCACGTGCAGGACCTTGCACTCCATCAGTGCAAGATACTCCATCGTAAGATACCAAGCCACCCTGAGGAGCAGCAGGCACAGGGCCAGGTGGCTGCAGTGCTGTAAATGTGATGTATCACCCAGCTCGGCAGCAGTGGGGGACGGCAGACAAGCTACATTCCTTGTCCCCACAGCCCCGCCTCGGCAGTGGCCCCTGTCCTGCCCCTGCTCCAGAGCAGCCCCTCGCTGCAGCATGGCAGTGCAGAGCCTGGCCGAAGGGCCAGACAGTGCTCAGCAGCGCGTGTTCGAGTCTGAACTGCAGAACACGCGAGGCGCACGCAGCTGTGGGCAGCATCACTGGTCATTTTTGTGCTTCCCAAGATCTTCATCCGAGTTTGGGCAGGGGGAAATTCATCACTGCTGCAAAACGATGCAGCACCTCCCAGCCCTCTGGCCCTCCTCCCCGCTCTCAGCCCATCTGGCCCTGACGTACAGGTCACATCAACTCCTATAATTTGCTGCATATTCTTTGAAAACCTTTTCAAAGCTTTTCCTTCACTGCATCCAGAGTTACAGCTTATGGTTCCCAGTGGCTGTCAGGAAGGAGAGGACAGGCGGGCGCCGACAATAGCAGCCGTTGGAAGGGAGACCTGTTATAACAGCACCTGCAGAGGCCGATAGGATGTGGAAAGGAGCCCATAAATTGTTGAATGGGCCTGGGACTTGATTTAATGTATACAAAAGAACCTGAAAAAAGGCTGAATATCCCCTATCTTATCAGGACACTGGTATGTAATAAATAACCCCCATAAAAATGTTTGCCTCCTTTATTCCCAGCAGTGAGAACCTCTTGATGGATACACAGCATTTTCATGAAAACAGTTCTAGTTCTCCTCGAGAGCTAGGGGGAGGTTCACCTGAACAGCTGAAAATGTAATTTGTCCATTTTTGCCACCAAAATGATCAGTGTTAATATTTGAACGAAATCCAGAATTCCCTTTCCTGGTTCGAACTGTCATCTGTAAGGCTTTTATATGTAGATGGTGGCTGCTTTCTAGCTGCTCCTAGAGACCCCCATGAGGGCATTCAAGGAAAAAACACTGTTTTGTTGGCAATTCGTTGCAAGTTATCAAGCAGTGTAGGTCTGGGATGCAACAACCTCCCACAGGCCTTCCATCCCCCAGCTGGCTGCCTCTGATGGAACCATCTTTGGGAATCATGACTGACTGGAAGTTGCTTTTAGCAGCTCCAGGCTCTTTCTCAGCTCTGCCTCCCCCCAGCTTTCTGTGGTGGTTGGAAGTCATTGAGGTGGCTGAGTGGAGCAGGACACCAGCAGTTGAGATAATAGAGGATCTGCCCCTGGTCCCGAGGTAACCAAAGTCCTCGGCAGCCCAGATGAGCAGGAAATTACCCAGATATAAATCAGCAACCAGCGAATATACCAAAGATTTCTGGTTAGATGGAGCGAGTGCTGGACTGGGGACTTCTGCAAGGGTTTTCTGCACGTGGATCTAGGATGGAGTTGGGCTCTGACGGCTCCAGCACAGCCTGGCCGGCTCGGAGAGAGGGAGAGCTCTGCCCGGGCTCTGGAGAAACCCTGCGTACCCTCCAGGCTGACAGTTAGCCCTCAATTCATGACATCTGGAGTACTTTTTTTCCTGGCTGGCCCTAGCCAGAGAGCATCTCAGCACAGAACCAGCTTGTAATTTGAATCAGATGATATAAAAATGCACTTCTCTAAATACATATGATCCGTACCACCTAGCCTATTTTCAAGCAAAGACAACCACACATAAAGATGTGGTTGGGGGCTCAAATTAGAAGATGAAACGTTGCATTAAAGGTAGGCCCTGGGTGGAAATTGCTACATTTTCACATTCAGTTTGTGGCTACATTCTGTTATCGCCCTGCTTTAAAAGTGCGGCAATTACTGTCTATTTTAATGAACGCTGCTGGAGCTGATATAAATACATCACCAGAACATCTTGTATGCAGTACACAACAGTTCCTTTTCCTTCCAGAAGTGCTGCAGTGTTCATTTGCATCATAGATTCGTGACCAGGCACATTTAACAGCCTGAACCAAAGTGCTTCTGAACGCATTGTTAGACCTGTTGCACCCGAAGAGGCTCCACGTGCCCATCAGCAAAACCAGGGCAACTCCAGGATCGGAGCAGGTGTAGCCATGCCTGGGGCTGTTGGGGTGTTTCTGGATTGCTGTAGAAGCATAACAACCCCAAATGCTCCTTTTTTTCCCCACGAGGGTGGCTTTGTAGGGATTGCAGCCAGGCGCCGCAGCAAGCGGGGCGCTGGTCCCCCGGACACCCGGGCAGCGCTGGGGACCCCCTGCCCCAGGGGCTGCAGCCGCTCCATCCTCCCCAGCCCTGCTCAGCTCTTCGATGCTGAGGTCCAAGCAGGGCACTTTCCTGATGGTCCTTTGTCTTCTCACCACTACCGGCACCAGGAAGAAACGTCTGCTTTCTCCCCTCGCGTAGAGCTGGTGAACTCTTGAAAGGCTGGGTTTTTTTCTCCGAGAACCGAGATCCCTGAGGAATCTGCCTCCCCTGCATCATTTTTGGGTTGAGGTGGAATTAGTCAAATTTTTTGCAGATGATAGCAGTTTCTCAGGAAAAGGAGCAAGTTACGGACAATGTATAGGCTTATGCAAAACAAAAGTAAACCAGTCTTGTTCTAGTCTCTAGCTGTTTGCCCTGTGTTCCCTTTTCATTGCACACAAGCAACTTCCATCACCACTAATATGCAAATAAAGATATTTGACCTCAGTCTTTCCTACACGTATCCGACAGCCTGGGCTTGTTGCATGTCCTACCATGTTTTCTTCCCGTGTGGGCTGAGAAAGCCACAGGCTCCTGCACTCCCATAGTTATTAGAGAAGACCCAGACCTCCAAGGATGTCTCAGCTCAGTCCTTCCTTGGGTGAGGTTTTTTGCAAGTTATTTTCCATTTCGCAGAAGTGTTATAACTACAAAATTGTAGTGATGGAAACTGGGACTCAACCGGCGAGAGCTGTTTAGTCTGTTGTTAATATATAGCAGGCAGCTCGCAGACACTGAAAATGCTGCTAGATTCCTGTCTTTACCCAGGCATTTTCTGCATACCAGCATCAACTGCAGTCAACAAAGAAACCTTGGATTGGTCGACAGTGAGATCCTTGAAGCAAATGCACAGATGAATCATTGTGCTGGGTCTAGGGCAGGGGAAAAAATCTGAATTTCGGAGGTGTGCTCTCCACAGGCCCAGAGGAGGTGCTAAACCTGGGGGCTCCTGCAGATGCCCCCTTGGCAAGGCCAGCTCAGTGTGGTGCAAAAGGGGCTGGTGTTAAACCTTGCCATCTGCACTGGCGGTGTTGTGTGGCTATGGTCCCCAGCAGGGCTGCGCTCTGTGGTGTGACACACGAGCCATGTGAGGTCCCCTGTGGTGGCGGGAGCACCATTCGGTGAGAGACACTCTCAGTGCTCTGCCAGAGCAGCCATGGGGTGGGATTTTGCATGAAGCTAGGAAAAATTCCAACCTTGAAGGGCTGTCCATCTCCAGCAGTAGCCTTCCTAGTATTTCACAGGTAAGACAACTTATTCAGCTACAGTGCATTTGAGAGCGGGATGTCAGGACAGGGAATTTTCCATTTGTGGGCTCTGAGAAGGGCTGGGAGAAACTGAAAGAGGCAACTGCAAGTGCTCAGCAAAGCACAGGCTGGGAAGGGACTTGTGCCTGGACGCACTGCAGGGAGACATGGGGTGGCAGGGAGGGGACAGCCATGGCGGCAGGGGATAAGGCTGACTCCAGAGGAGGCAGAGATGGCCACACTCTTTTAGGCTGGAAAACTGAAGCTAGGAAGGGTTTTCCAAGCAGCCCCCATGGCAGCGGAGGGAGAGCCTGCCTGCCCCATGTCCTGTGGGTGCCTGTGGGCCACCAAACCCCAGTCTGCAGCCCCTCATTTCTCAAGTAACAGTCACTGGGAGGACAAAATACATACAGAGCGTCACCTGTTCCTGGCATTGCCAGTAACACAGTAGGCTCCGCGACATTTAGGAACGCTCCTGGCACGAATGACAAAAAGCTCCGTGCCCAGAGCAGCTGGGGGAGACATTACCGGCTGCAAATAAAAAATAAACTCACAGACAACATAAAGCAGCCGCCCTCCCTCCCTCTTTGGCACTTGGCTTCGCTTCCCACCCCAGCCTGGGTTCCCCTGGGGGTCCTGCCAGTCACCCCACTCCATCTTCACCCGACGGCACATGTCCTTGCTCCACGGCAGGGCCAGGGACATCCTCAGCCTCCAGGGATGGTGGCCGGAGAGCGACGGAGCCGTTGCCCATCTGAGGGCAGAGGGTGGGGAGCCTGCGCCCTGCCACCTTCCTCCTGCAGCCCGGCAAGGGCAGGGTTAATAATTGCAGCCTGGTGCGACTCAGAGATGAACATCCTCTTCTCCAGTCTTGGAAAGAGCAGGCCTCACCTTTCCTAGGCACTTGCACTTCTGCCAGCAGCCGGGGCTGTTCCCGCCATGCAGCAGAGCGCGGCCGCAGCGGGGGCTCCGGGCGCTGGTGGTGGCACAGAGATTCCCGTTCACAATGAGGTGTGGCTGTGGATTAATTCTGGCCCAGCAGTGTGCTCTGAGCATTTCAGAGTCATGAGTCAAGCTCCAAACAACACGAGGTTGACTTAGTAACACGTGACATTACAAAAAAATAATTAAGAGGTTCCTTGTTTTTTTGGCATCTGACGCCCAAGCTTTTAAGTTACTCATGGGTCACGGTCTTCCCCGCACAGCCGCAGCATTGAAAATCGACTTTTTAATACAGGCAAGCCAAGATTTTCACCTCCTGACCTGCCTTCAGGAACCAGGGGTTTAACTACACCATTAAACATCACAGAACTTTCAGTAAAATCATGCGAGCTGGCAGCAGCCCTGACGTAGCGAGGAAGGATCTGCTTTAGGACATGGCTTAATACTAAATCCTAAACCCCTCATCCTGAGTGGATAAAGCCCAAATCTGATTTTTCTGTTCCTCTTGCCTCCACATTTTAGCACTTAATGTTATGTTGCCTATAAAAGTGGTCAGAGTTTATCCAGATGAACAGTGGGAATAAGACTTTAGCGAACGAAACCTGCAATGGGGGAAAAATAACCTCTGTCCTGAAAATAGAAGTTAAAGGCTTCAGGAAGTTTGTTAAAGTTTGTTCACAAATGAGATGAGATTTCTGGAAATAAGTTAGTTGATAAAGTACAGTTTGACCTTCCACAGGCTGTTTTCCCCCCTCCAGGCTGTTTTGTGTCTGGGCTCCAGTTTGGGGCACCCCTTGCATTTCAGCCGAGGGGTTTGTGTGTCTTTTCTCAGCTTGTTGTGGCTCTCTTCTCTACTGGGTGGCTGCCTGGCAAATGCTCTGCTTGTAGCTCAGTCTGTCCCAGCCCCTGAGGGAACCCCAGTGCCCGAGATGATGTTTGGATCTCGGGTTTCTGTTCAAAGATTTTGCCTGTGGTTTCTGGCTGCCTGAATCCCTCCAAGGACCCCTAAAAACCAACAACTCCTGCTGCCAGCAGCAGGTTCCACCCCCACTGACGCTCCCCCTGGCACCGAGCAGTGAGTTCATGCTCTGCCTGAGGCCGCTCGACAAACGGACCCCCCTGCAATGCAGGGGAGACTGTCGGCCTCTGCAGGTGATGCCGTGCCTGCTGCTTTACCAGGATGGATTTGACCAACAGGTCTGCCCCAAACCACACATTTTTATTCTGGAGGCCCCTAGTGCCATGGTCCTCCTTGGGCACCACTTTGGGACCCTGCCCTGTGCCAGCTTGGCAGTACACATCCCAAAATACAGGGAAGTAACGTGGTGCACGTCTCCTCCTGGGCACATGGCAATAAAACCAGCAAGAACTGACAAATGGGGAAATTCGCAGGGAAAGCTGGCCTTCCACCCCCTATCTGTTAAGCTCATTAAAGGCAGCCTGTAGCGTCAAACCAGACATCCTGGGAACAGCTAAGAAAACACCGAACGTCAGCGCTGGTGCTTTGGTGGGACAGCCGGGCCCTTGGGCACGTCCCCTTGCAGCCAGCCCCTCCGGCCACCGCGCAGGAGAGACCGGCTCCTGCACACCATCTTCCCTGGAAAGGCGTTTCATTAAACCAATATAAATGTGCCTTAGCCTTTCCTACTGCAAGTGGCTGTTCTGGGTTAAAAAGCAACCGGAATGTTAGGAATTATTAGGAGAGGAACAGAAAACAAGGCAGAGCCTCCCTATAAATCCATCTCCGATACCGTGTCTGCTTCAGCCCTGCTGTCTCAGGCAGATGTAGCAGAGCTAGAAAAGGTACAAAGGTGACCGGGGGATGGATCAGCTTCCATCGGCATACGATGATGTATCTGATTTGGACCCCTGTTTTTAGGCAGGATTCTCCTCTTTGTGTAAGGTGGGATCAATGGTGAAATTCCATTTCTGCACTGTACTGATTCATTTAATGGCTGCAAATAAGATTAAACTGATTTACTAGGAACTAATAGTGGACTTAAATCTGAAATTCTGATATTTCCCTTCAGTTGGATAGATAGAATTAGGTATTTTTTGAATTTAATTATAAGATCTTTCCCACCTTTTCCTTGAGGTAGCAATCCAGGCATTTATATTGGACAGTACTGACAATATAAACATAAGTTCATTTCATAAAGATATCTTTATTTTAAATTCACATATACTCCAAAAAAAAAAAATATCCAGAAGGCAGCAGTGGACAAATAGATACACCCAGGCTCTTCTCCTAGAAACGAGGTGAGGAAGGGATAACACAGCACAGGTCTATAAATCGCAAAGGAATGAATACTCACTCCTAATACCGGCCTTCGGAGGCAGACAAATAGAAAGCAAACTGCAAAAGGCAACAGTGGAATAAAACTCCACCAAATGCTGTTCAACACAATGATACAAGGGGCTAAAGGAAGAAGTCACTGTGGATTCGGTGAGATGACCGACAGAGCCACACGCACGTGCTGGTGTCCCCCTCCACGGGGATGCTCCCCGGGAACTCTCTCTGACCCTGTACGGTTCCTCCTATGCTTTTAAACCTCTCAGACACCACCAGAGGTGTTATTCTGGAGATGGCTTTGGTTGGCCTGAAACAGAGCAAAAATGTTTTCCGGGTTGCACAGCTGGTGGCCCCGGCCTGAGAGCAGCCAGCTGCTGCCACCTCCCGGGTCGGGGACCGCCGTCCCGCCCGTGTGGCACAACACACTGCTGCGGACACCCTGCCACGGAAACCCTGCTGCGGACACCCTGCCACCACACCCTGCCATGACACCCTGCCATGGACACTGTGCTGCGGACACCCTGCAGAACGGCCGTCTGGGCGAGTGCATCTCCGGTAACGGCTGGAGAAACGTCGTCCTGGCTTGAGCAACAATTTGTGACAATATTTACTTTACAGCCAGCTATGGTGCACAGGTTTCAAGGTCTCCATGTTTCCAAGCTCCCCAGGTGTGGGGATGAGGAGCAGCGAGACCCAGGCACTTGCCCCAAGCTGCCAACAGGGTTATTTCATACCATGAACGGTACATTCAAAAGACATTAGAAAGTTTGCTGAGGAGTTCTCTCTCTCCCTTCCTGGCTGCCATCCTAAGAACTCCTTGCCGTGGTGCCGGAGCCCTGAGCCCTTCCCTTCCTCCTGATAATTGTCCGAATGACAATAAATTGTGTGTTTCTCAAACCGTGACAGAAGCGCTGAGCTGCATCCCACCAGCAGCCTCCCGGGCTCCGCTCACCCCGTGCAGCGCAGCAGGGATCACTCCACAGAGGATTGCTCTGTGGTTTCAGTACCATGGCAGAAAGGGGGATTTTATGCCTGTTGGAGTGAATGGATTCCGTGCCCTATCCCAATACGTTTTTAGCATGATGGTTGTGCTTTTTTGATACTTCTAAATTCAGTGCCCTTCTGAGAAAACCTGTTTTGCCTCTCGCTGCAAGCAAAGTCACCCAGCCCTATGGGGGAATCAAGCTAGAAAAGAAAGTGTTGCTTTTATCATTAAGCCCTCAATTTTAATTTAAGGACTACTTAAAAAAATATAAGGTGCAGACTGCTGAAAAACATCTGTTTGGAGACCAGTATCAGGCCGTGTTCCCAACGCCGAGGGGATGCTGCACACTCAGCGGCTCCTTCAGGGCTGGATGGCTCCGTCCCCTTGCAACCTGGTTTCATAAGTGATCAGGTTTTCTTAGCGAGTCTACCACCTTTCGTCAATATTTATAGTGAAAGGGCAACTGAAATCAGAGATATTACTGTTTGTGACAGTGTTTCTTGTTCATCTTCCATGACATCCGGATTATTTGCATGAAAGGGTTCATCACCCTGGAAGTCCGTTCGCATTCGTTTCACTTTGGACATACTGGGCACCGGGTCTGCTCTGATAATTTTGCTGGTAATGTCAAAGGCAAAAGAGATCACAGCAAAGATTTCACCGAATACCTCTTGAAAACCTCCCACTGCTTTGGAGCAGCAAACTGCCTGCTCAGCCAGGACAGTGTCCCCCCACCTGCGGGGGACACCATCAGGGACCGCAGCCGCCCCAAGGCGCCCATGTGGCCGTGCACACCGTGCCCTGCACGAGAGGCTCAATTTGGGCCAAAAAACCTGCTGAAGGAAGGGAAATAACTGGAGGTGACATTTGACAAGTTAGTTTTTTATTCAGTGCATTGGACTCGTACATCACCGCTTCGTCAACTAACATCATTTCACAGATCCCTATAAAACCAGTGCCGAGTCCAGTCCCGTGTTAAAGACGCGCGGTGTCAAATGCGAAGCAGCCTACCCCGTATTCGCTTCAGTAAGTGCAGCCTGGAGCCCAGCAACAGGCCGTGTCCAGCGACATCGGTGCTGGGCTGCAGCAGCGGGTGGAGAAGGGAGCAGTGACCCACGGCTGGTGCAGGGCTTCATTAACAACCAACGAGATCCTGCTCATTAACCTCAGCCAATCTTTCTCGGACTGCTGCAGAGCCTGGCCCCCCTCTCACAGCTGTTAGTTCGATTATGCCGGTGCTTTGAGCACGATTGGAACTGCACCCAGGAAATCCTAACGCAAGCCGAAAACCTAATCCAAAATCCTACTGCAGCGCTGGGAAACCCGATTTGGTCTGGGGCAGCCCATCTCTGCTCTGCGCCAGGGACGGTCACTCTGGTGGCATGGCACGGCACGGCACAGCACGTCTCACCCCATCCCTGCAACCAGGCCAGCAGCAGACAGAACAGCACGGCAAACCAAAGAGAAATGCAAGGTGCTCAGGCTGGACTATCAGGGCAGAGCGAGATGTTTTCGGGATGGAAGAGTCCCATACAGCAAACCCCCAGGCAGGGACGCCGGCGGGCACGGCACATGGGGCAGCTGAGGGGATGCTGGGGGTCGTGGGCAGCTGGAGCATCCCCGCTGCTGCCACCATGGGGCAGGTCTCTCCACCCCGCACATCGCTTCCCGCTGTGTCTCGATGCAGGCAGGCACAGCGTCCTCAACCCCATCCCACCCGTGGGACCAGGCAGGGAAGGCTCCAGGGGTACAGCCCAGAGCTGGACCCCCTCCCTCCTGCAGGCGTCACCCCAGGCAGCGCAGGGTGGGCTGGCAGGGGGACAGAGCTGGTGCCAGTCCCTGGCAGAGCCTCCAGCAAATCCACCTCCGCTCATCCCCCTCCACCACCCCACTCACGTCCCACCTGCCCTGCGCTCCAGCCACTACTCACACCCTGCCTCATCCCTGCCCTCGGTCGCTCACTCGTTCTGCGTGTAAGGAAGAAGACGGTATGGTGCCAAATCAGCTATCTCAGAGGAAATCTATCGAGTTTTATTGAGCTGCCCGTTATGGGGCCTGGACTGTTTCGGGCAGTCCCTGTGAGGAGCACACGGTGCTAAGGCATGGTGACCGTCCGTCCGGCGCTCCTGGCTGCTGTAAAGCGCCTCTTATTCCTCAGACCAGAGAACCTCTCATCCAGCGTCAGGCTGGTCTGCAGGGGAAAGGGAGAGCGAGTCAGTCCTGGGTCTCGTGGCAAAGCACAGCCGAACTTGCAGCGGGGTATTGATTAGAGCCCATCAGTCAGGATGGTGCTTCACAGCCGGTTAGTCAATTAAACCACTCAGCACACGGAGACAAGGAGCTCGACAGACTGTGTGCGGCTGGAAAACCTCCAAGCAGTGCCCAGCCCCAAGACACCAGGAATCCTCAGCAAGAGCAGGAGCAAGCAGATGGCATTTGAGCACAAGGCATCAAGTAAAACCAAACCGTCCAGACAAGAAATGCCGGCAATGAAGGTGGAGCGGGATTTCCGACCTGCCCCGGGGCTCTTGGGACACACTTCAGCGTAAAACGTGGCACTGAGAAGGTCACCCAAGCAAAGAGAGAGCAAAGCCCAGAAGTGCTGTGTGTCTCTGAGGAGTGGGGAGCACCAACACTGAAATGGTCCCCCCTGGCCAGGACCACTCACAAGCAGCATCTCCCCACTCCGAGCAAGCACAGGGACAGGCCAAGAGGGGTCAACAGAGCAGGGAAAATTGGGCCGAGTCTGTAGCTGCTGAACAGTCTTCTCAGGTGCCTTCAGTTGTGTGAGGGACCTAGCCAACGTGGCTTCAGAAAAACCCAACCGGCATCCCCAAACCCCCGAGCGCGATGTTAAGAGCTCGGTGGCAGGGCTGCTGGAGGGTGCCAGGCGCCGCCTGTCCCGTCGACAACCCTCTACCTGGTTGGCCATTGCGCGGAAGTTGAACCTCAGCAGCACCCCCTTGGGCTGGGGCTTGGCTGGTGGTGGCGGGGGCCTCCGGCTTCGCAGGAACGGGCGCTTGGATCTGGGCCTGGGGAAAGCACAGACCTGCAGTCACTCAGGAGGCTGAGGCAGCCCCCTTCCCATCGTCTGCGAACCAGCAAGGCGTCAAGGAGACACCCACATGCCCCACACGTCCCACGGCACGTCTCCCGGCAGCCAGGCTGGGCCCAAAGGGTGCCAGGACAGCTGCCACATGGAGTCCCAGAGCGGGGGGCTGCATCACGTCAGGGCTATCATGGGGTGCCCTCTGCGCCCACCCACCCCCTCGCTCTGCCCCTCGCTGGGTGCTGCCCCCACCCCCGGCTCAGCCCCAGGGTGACACTGTCCCCTTCCAGCCGCTGCGCTGCTCCGGCACAGCCAGCCCGCTGTGTCCCTTTGGGGCGTGTGGCGTTGCCCCCGTGACACCCCACCGCGAGCACAGCCAGCCTGACACCTCCTGCTGCCACCTCTTCCCATTTCTCCTTACTCCGGATAACAAACGAGCCAAGGGGTAATTACTGTCTCCTTTCAGATATGCTGGGAAGGGAACGAGACATCATTTGCTAACCATTTTGGGTCTGAACCATTCACTGCGCGCTCATTATAGAAGACGGGAAGCTGCAATAATGCTAAAGGGATTTGCAATGGCTTTTGTAGGGCTCCCATCCGAACAAATCACCTCATTTACTTACGCGCCGGTCTGGCCCGCCTGGGGATTAGCCACAGAAACCGTCAGAACTGCTCCAGGGCTGGGCTTCACTTGCCACCTGCTGGGACAGGGAGATGCATCCAGCTTCGATTCCAGCATGAAAGAGCACATCATGTTTGCAGCGTGCCTTTGTTCACCAATTACCTTCGCATCCTTGGCGGTTTCCCTTCTCCATGAGCATCCATCTGCTGTGAAATATATTTTAAAAAAAAGAAAAGACTTAAAGAATTAGCTGTCAGAAACAGCGATTCCTTTTCCAGTATTTCATTTGGCATATCTGAATAGCTCTTTCCTTGCATGTTGTCAAGAATTTTGCTAAGTTCGGGTCTCCTGCTGGCACAGCGATGTGTACGGCGTGGCTTTACTTTGCCCTGCTTGTGCCACTGTACAAGCTGCAAGGTTGACTTCTACCAACCACCTGCCTGGGTTTTATCTGCCAGCTGCTAGATTAAGCTGCATTAAAAATTGCCTGTCCTGCAAATACTTTCCTAGGAATATATTCATTGTTAAAGTTACTTTTAGAAGCAAAGATACAATGGGGCAAAGGCTGCTAAAACCCAAGGCTTGTCAGCAGCAGCAGGTTGCAGAAAAAATGTCTCGATACTGACCCCTCTCTGAAAATTGGCTTTGGAGAACCGCTGTGGCATCCGCTTCTGCTGGAAGGCTGGTCCCCGGTTCAGCCGGAAAGGCTTGCTGGAAGAGGAGGAGAGAGAAAAGGGCATCGGTGAATAGGATGCCAGGTCTCACCGGAAGTTTAATGCTGAAATACCGAACCCAGTGCGGTATTAAAAAGCAGCATGAGAAGCAAATGAGGCTTCCTGTGTGCTCCCAAGCTCAGCCCAACAGGTTTTTCTGCCAGCAAAGGATTTCAGAGGAACTCGTTTTTCTGCTGAAATGAAACAACAGCTTTTGTTTGTTCTGAACTCTGCCCATTCAAAAAAAAATAATAAAATCATGGAAGAAAACCACAGAAAAAAATGTGGTCAGAAGGGACCTCTGGAGGTCATTCAGCCCCTGCTCTACTCAGAGCAGGGAAAGACAGGATTGCAACGGCGCCTGCCTTGGAGCTGGGAGAACATGAGGAGCACGACGGGACGGGCAGCGGGGCTGCCCTCGGCATGGCTCGTGGGCGCAGCAGCTGCTCCTGCGGCCCCTCTCCGGGACACGCTCCCTCGCCCTGCCTGTCCCTTACCGCTGGAGTCTGTATTTCCTGCCTTCAGGAAAATAAATGCTACTTCACCCTTCTAAAGTTTTCTACAAAGTTGACAGAGTTTAATAAAAATACAAAGTTGACATTTTCCACGCTTTCTAAAATAAAAATGACAGATCTAATACCTGAATTATTAACTATCAGCAGGAGGTCGCATTATTCCCAGGTGCTTTCCTAACATGCCCAGGGGTGTTTTTCTCACATTGCATGAGCACGGGGCTACAGCTGCTCCCAGCTGGCACCGACCGAGAGCGGAGCCGCAGGAGCTGCACAGGGAGTCACTGAAAACCAAAAAAGCCCAGGTTTACCCCAGATCTTACCTTCTCCCCGGGGCCTGGGTGCCGGCAGCAGCTGCGCGGAATCTCCTGGGGCCTGGGGCTGGCCATCGCCGTCCCTCGGGCTGCCTGCTACTGCTGCCACTGCTTTTGGCGAAAGCATCGTTGTTCTTGTCACCCTGAAAGAGCAGCAAGAGCTCAGCTGCTGCCACCCCGCCACCACCTCGTCTCCCTCCTCCCCGGACGGCCGAACACCCGCTGCCTGTATCCAGCATTTTCTTTGGCTCTGTGCCGGGGGAAATCCAGCTGCCAAGTGCCAGTGCGGATGGCTGACCCTGCTGCCACCGCCTCCCCGCCTCAAAGGGGGCTCAGCCCCCCGTGCTGGGGGCTCCACATTCCCCCTCTTCTCACCCCCAAACGTTTTTCCTTTGCAACAGAACAACCCTGCTCCGCAAGGGCTTTTTTTTTTTTTTCCCCTCTCCTTTGATATTTTCTCAACGGGAAACCGATTCCTCGCTAAATGTATTAAAAGCGGCTCTGGGTGACCCTGCTCTGGCAGGGGGTTGGACTAGATCATCTCCAGAGGTCCCTTCCAACCCCTGCCAGTCTGGGATTCTGTAACCTGGCCTCGTCCATGGTATTTTGTATCCACGGCAGGAATATTTCTACCGAGCAGTGCTGCTGCAGTCTCAACACTTACACACTGTTGTCAACAACCCATACGCGTGCCTCGGTTCCTGGGCATGAAACGACAAGTACCAGGAAGAACGTTTCATTCTAATAATGCAGAAATACCCCAAAAAATCAGTCCACGGAGAGCAAACCTGGCACAAGCCAAGCATTACAGCTTTGCTCAGGCTGCCTTTCAGTCACCGACTCTCTCTCATTTGGACATGTCTGTTGCCCAGTCCAAGCCGGGAAGCAGGAGGCGCATTCCAAGGCCCCTCGGCAGCGCCAGTCCTCCTGCAGCCCCTTGCACAAACTGCCACAGATTCTGTCCCCCTACTGCTGTGGGACAACCCCCACCACTGTTACTGCCCCTAACCGAGATGTGTTTCCACATTCTTCCCACTTGGTTTATTTCTGTGAAATGGAAGCTACTGTAGAATTATGCCTCCTAGCAACTGCTTATTATTTTCTGTTAATACCCAGCCACACTCAATATCTGAGTCATCGCAGCCTTTATTTTCAGGAATAACCACAGGCCACGCACATGCACACTCGGTTTAGGGCTCTCTTATTTATATCCCCAGGACACAGCCATTAAATGTGTTTGCCACTTCGGTGTTTTTTTAAAAGCTTACCGAGCATCCGTGACCTCCTCCTAATTGAGTGGATTTCCATCAATGTGGAAAAAAACAAGCCCCTCTCACAGAGGACTATCTACCCGCTTGATTTCCATCTTCTACACCAAGCCGGTTTAATATTAGCGACACTCAGAAGAAAAGCTGTAAGAGTTACTTTAATGGCAAACACGTACCTTCCTTCCCATTACTCGAGTCTTAAAAATAACTCAAAACCCAAATGAAATATTTCAATCTTTTTTTTAAAGTGTTTTTGAGCAGAGACAAAACCTAAACATTTAAGTTGAAAAAAGGGAAAGCCATGAATGAAAAAAAAAAATGCATTTTACACTGAAGCACGTGGGGCAATGTGACCCATGGCTCTCACAGCGCTGGGAATCAGTGTCTCGGGGGGGAAAACCCACCTGCTAGTAAAAAGTATGTCTCTGAACCACAGCCCCTGAAGCCAACAGCAGGCTGTCCTGTGACTTCACTGGACCTTGGAAAATGCTCTGGGTTCAGGACAAATAATGATGAATCTTAACATACCTTCTCTAAATCATAATAGCAAGATGAGATGACATGGAATTTGTTTTTATGGAAATATTTTCAAATCTTTTAAGAACACATTTTTTAAAAAAACTTTTCTGTAAAACCCATGGGAACAGATTCAGTAAAATTATGCAAGTCATAAGCTTATAAAACCGACTGGAAAATTGCTATTTCATATGCATATGTGTCTGTACTCACCTATGCATGCAAATGCTGTACAGAGGCATATAAAAGATGGTGCCTGTAAATTTTTTGTGTCGATTGTTCTTTGGGGTGATCCAGGACCATAAAATGCAGCAGATTTCTCCATGACATTTGGGAAGAGCTGTACCTTCCTCACCTCCTTACCTCCTGAGCCGACGCCTGCCGATTTAAAGGGCTCACTCCGTTTAACGTGGCAGCTGCTCTTCTCCTGGGCCCGGGCACAGTATTCCTGAACTGTCTCCGATTGTATTGTTGTTGTCCAAACCCTCTTCTAAAACGGTTAGGTCCTACAAAAATAAACTCTTATTTTAGCATCCTTCAAAACTCGATTTATGATTGCAGTTTTGCAAATGAATTACAAGGTTAACTTAATATGATACAGGAGTATCTATATATATAGTAATGCAAAAATCACATTAATTTATTCCCAACAATCAATTTTGCAGAATATTAAATAATTTATCTTTCCAATGTCTCACTAACATTCTTATTATGTGTAGGACTGACAAACACATTATTTGATTTGAAAGAATATAGATGAGAAAAGCCTTACTCAATTATGACTCCTAGTAACGGCAAGAACGCGCGCATCAGGAAACCTGTCAGTCTCTTGTCAGAGCTCACACTGCTATGAATTAACCGGGAAATGGAAAAAGCCTTCTGATACAGATATGCCAGTGACTCCGGCATCCAGAAGCCAAGCCCACAGCAGCCTGGGATAGCTCTGAGCACCCACATTACAGCACTTGACGAGGGAAGACTGGAACGTAATTTTTATATACAAATATATACTAATTTTTCTTTTTTTTAGCTTGAAATATCCTTACAGAATACATTGAAGGGGGCACCTTCTGCTGCTGTTTTACATACCTGCACGGTACAGACACACCAACAGCCCATCTTGCATTTAACGCTTTCCCCTAAGCCTGTTTATAATTTTGAAGCGTGACGAAGTGTCGAGCGAGAGGAAAACACTCCGTCACATGGAGACACAACGCATTAAAGCCTAATTACTTCACATGACTGCTACTTCTGTAGCCATAATGAAGTATTTTCCGAGTGGCTGTACCAGGGCAATGAGCACGCCTGCTCAGAGGGGAGCATAACTCAGGCATGAGTAAGCAGCACATGGCAGAGGGCAGCAGAACCTGCTACAACCCGCAGAGCCATCAGACGCAGCTATTGATCCCGTACCATCGATTCCTACATCACAGCACTTTATAATGACTTGGAGCAATTAGAAATGAAGCGTTGCGAGGCAGTGGTGACATCGCTATCAGGGGCCAGCACCGCAGTGATTAATGAAGGCTTCAGCCCCAGGGCATGACAGCGGCCGTGGGTACACTGGAACAGGGGTGAAGATGATGGGAGCCACTCCATCTCTGGGATGGACAGGCAGCAGGGCACAGACGGATGGTCACGGACAGAGGGGCAGCAGGACAGCAGGGCATGGACAGAGGGGCACAGACAGACGGGCAGCAGGGCACGGACACAGGGGCAGCAGGGCAGCACGGCACGGACAGACGGACACGGACAGAGGGGCAGCAGGGCATGGCCCTGTGAAGCTTTGCTCCCGATGGCCGGAGGAGCTGGTTGGGAGCACTCACAAAAATGCCACGCTGTTCACCAGCTCTGCAGAGCCAGGAGTTTTCTTCTTCGCAAATAATGCACTCTCAGCGCAGAGGTGCAGGGGTGTGAATGTTCCTCTCCCAACAAACACCAGAAGTTTGGCAATTTGTGCCTGCATGACCAGATGTGGTCTCGCTGCCTTTAGTGGTCCATTTCTCCCCTCCTGGTTCTGTCCTCACAGTGCGTTTCTCCCTTTCTTGTTCCCTTCAGCACCCACCCTGGGCTTGTGCCCCTCTCTTGCCTTCTTGCCAGACGGCTGTCCTGCAGGCCACCAACACAGTTCTGTGTCTCCTCTGCAGCCAGAGTAACGGAGCCCCGCTGCCTCTCCCGGGCATCCCACGGGTGCCACGGGAGGGACCCATGCAAAAGGCAGCCCTGACTAGAAAATCCTGTCCCTGTCAGTCAGTTGCTATCGGTGAGCCTGCCCGGCAGCCTCTGCCAGTGCTAACAGCCAACGAGGGAGCCACCAGCCTCCAAGGGCACCCCGTGTGCGCCAGCTGGGGACCAAGGCCTCCCTCTGTCACATGTATCCCCAAGTGTGACACAGGGCAGGCTCCATCTCTGCAAACCGTCTGGCAGATGTTTATTAAGGCAAAAACATTTGAGTGAAGCCCCCCAGCACCAGCAGCTGGGGAAGGCCCCCACCGCACCTGGGTGGACGCTGAGCCTGGTGCCAAGCACCCTTGGGCTGCCCAAGAGGCACTGCTGCCCAGCACGACCAGTCTAGGGAGAAGCCCCGATGGAGAAGCCTCTTTTTCCAAGGAGATTTGAAATTCAAATTTCTTGTCATTAAAAATCATCTATCCCCACTGGGGAGACGATTTAAGCCATATTCCAGGAGGGATAACAGCACTTGGCTTGCATGAATTCTCTTGCTGGTTTAATCAGCATAATATCCTTCTCCATCCTCTGTCATTACAGCACTGGGCTGTTCTGATCATCATTTCGATAATGGTTATCACGTCTCAGCCCAGAAGGGACTGCTGCATTTCAGCAGGGACCGAAGCAAAATGAGCCCCTGAAGAATTACGGGCTGAATTCCCAGTGGCGCTGAGCTTCCCAAAATTGCTACTGACATCAGCATCACACAGCACGGCGGGTCTCTGTGCTTGGCAGGGCTGAATTCAGACTCACTCAAAACCTACGAAACACTTAGACTAGCAGAAATAATTCAATAAATGAACAGAAAAGTTCTCCTTTCTAAGGAATGGCTAAAAAAAAATACTTTTTTTGATCCATTTGACTCCGCATGCAGTAGTCGCTTGAGTGTGGAAAGAGTATCAATGCTCTCGGACTAGATGATCTGAAAGGTCCCTTCCCAACCTAGGCAATTCTAATACCAAAGCCCGTGTTTTTGACAGAAAAATCAATTTGCAAAGGGCAATTACCATCATCCTGTTTTGAACCAGAACGATCCTCAGTAAGGCAATATGTGGTGGAGACCAAAAATGTGAGAGTGGGAGGCAGATCGGAGACCAGCAGGCTTGCCCCCAGCAATCCAACCCCCTGACATGCCACTGGTACTCCGAGGGCAGACAGCAAAGACATTGCTGCAAAATGTCACTAAAATCTTCAATTAAGTGATTTAGTGGTAATTTGGGGGGGGGGCAAAAAAAAAGGAGGAAAATTTTGAAAGAGGTGGCATTTCGTGCAGCAGATCGCTTTGGTTTTGTAGATAAAAGCTAGTGGAACCAAACATAGATTAGTGTGTGATCACTCAGTATTATAAAAAAGCTCATCATAAAAATAGCATGGTTGGCAAAAGTGACAAATTAGCTCCAATAACTGAGCTATCAAAGACAGTTACTG
This sequence comes from Stercorarius parasiticus, assembly GCA_013396915.1. NCBI lineage: Eukaryota > Metazoa > Chordata > Aves > Charadriiformes > Stercorariidae > Stercorarius > Stercorarius parasiticus. The sequence goes on from VWZL01003169.1 coordinate 198,119, forward strand.
AAGGGGTAATTTAAGTGTGTTCTGGGAAAAAGAGGATTAGGAAGAGGCATAATTAAAATATGCAAAGCCAAAAGGGAATACAGAATAGATATTAAGTCACTTTGAATTAGTAATTCATGAGAGGGTGGAAGGGAGAGAAACGGATGAATTTATGCTCTGAAAGGGCCCTGATATTCCATTGTTGCAGAGAGAAAAGCTATTCAGAGCCCAGTACATCTTATACGCGCACAGGAATTAGACAGGAGAAGCATTTAAGGGCTGTATTTTGTTAAGAGAGCTGTGTTTTCCAGCATGGCGGGCCTCGCCGCCCCAGGCGCTCACCCACCTTGCAGATTCCTCTGCATCCAGGTGCGGAACCGGGGCCGCCCATACCCGTACGCCGCGCTCCTGTCCTTCGCCTGCCGCTGCTGCCCGTCCCCCGCGGCGCTGGCCTCTGCTTGCTCTTTCCTGTGGCGTTTTATGATGTCATCTAGATGGAAATGGCAAAGGGGAAACCCATAAAACCTGTGCTTTCCACCAATGGTGATTCCCACTTTTGGCGCCTGCAATTGTCCGCAGTGAAAATGGAGCTTGTGGTTCCGGGAGGTAGGCCAGCCGGACAATAAAAGATTAAGCTTAGCTCAGAAAGTATAATAGGATCAATTTACTCAGCTGCTGTGGGATGGAGATTAGAGTGCTACCAATTATTGAAAAGCGTGCTGCTCTCCGGCACGTATCCACCACGTGCAGGATGGAGAGCCCAGGCCCACGTCCCGCTGAGGGATGCGGTCCTGCAGACTGCACACCAGCAGAAGGGAATGCGGGTCTGCAGGGGCACCGGGGGCTCAGCGCTGGCCTCCGAAGGGTTCTCGAGAAGGTCGAAACTGCTGGGGGGCTGCGGTAGAGGTGGCCAAAGTGGGAAGGATGGGCAGAAGCATCCGCGGGTGCTCCCACGCTGTGAGGGCCGCTCCAAGGGCTCCCCCTGGGACTTGGGCACTGCCCCGCGCAGGGGACATGTCCCTGAGGTGTCAGCAACACAGACGCTGCTCACGTGTCACCCAAACGCATGTGGGATGAATGTCCCCCCAGAACTGAAGCTCAGTGTGACGTGAGGGCCGCGGGGAAGGAATCTCGCTTGTACAGGGAGGCTGACGAGAAAGGGGACACCATGGTACCGCCAAAACCTGTGGTTCACCAGGCAGCTGTAGAATGGTTCCCTTTCAATTCCCATCCCCTGGAGCCAGCCAGCTACCTGCGTGTCTTTCCTCAGTGCTTAAAAAAAAACAAAGCAAGTTTCTAGCCCTCGGTGGTATGAGATGCTTGAAGCTATAAACCTCTATGGCTCAAAACCATAGATGGCTCAAAAAAATAGATGGAACACGCACAGTGAATATCAGCAGCACTTAGTATTTCAAGTTTCACAGTCATCAGCACCCGACTCTTGATTTTCTGCCTATCTGGGGTAGATGCTCCTGCTTAATTACTCAATAGAGCTAACCTAGGAACAGCTGGATAAGGATGTACCAAGCACAGAGCAAGAACCTCTCACCTCCTGCCGCTGTCTGGTGAAGCAAGGGAGAATGTCCCAAACACCAGAGGATGCTGCTCTCCCCTCCCAAACCTGGGCTCTCCCGCATAGACCTGTCTGCACTGTGCTTCACGTTGAAGACACCGATTCGATGTCTGTGCTTGCCCCAGTGCCAGCAGCAATATGGCATTTTGGGAACCCAGCAGATGGGAGGGAGGGCACCCAGCCGGCCGCAGCACGGGGACCAGGCACACCTGCCTCTCGCCTCCGTTTCCCCGCCGCCGCCCTCCGCAAAAGGGACATACAACAGCCTCAATGCAGCAAAATGGACCCACGATGTCCTGACAATGTCCCAGGGCTGCCCCCACCCCAAATTCTTATTAGACAGCCCTGAAGATGTACTCTACTGAGCTCTCACGGGAACTGCAAGATGTTTCTCACTTTCTTTGCAAGACACCATCTACATGCAGTTCCCAAGGCGCAGAGCCTGTATGAAACAATCATTTTCCCTGTGATGTAGCCACTTTTGGTTTAAAGCTACATTAGTAGCCCCAAGAAGATGACACACAGTTTCTCACATGGACGTTTTGCTGCTGTGTGTCCCTGGGCACCGCTGCTGTAACCAGCACTTCCCCTGAGCCGCGCCAGACTGCCGTGCTTCACCACAGAGAGAGCACCAGGGACACAAAGGCAGGCGATGGTCCACCTACAGTGCCCAGAGGATACCTGACAGGGTTTTGAAAGCTCATGCCCATCCTGAACAACTGTTTTTAACTCTCCAAAAGACAGCACTGGGTGCTGAAGTATCTGGACCAAGCACAAACTACTTTTAGATGCAGAGTTCTATCAAGAAACAGCTCAAAGCCCCTTAGTTCTCATGAGCTGGTCTGAAATCAAGGGGATATTCTTAATTCAAGCTGTTCTGATGAAGAGGAAAGACAAAGGCAAAGGGACACCTCCTTATTAATTCATATTTTCCAACAATTTCTTTTTTTAATCTCAAACCTTCCTTGCTAAACTATTTAGCGAGTAATAAAGCCACATCTGTTAAGCTCCAAGCAGAATGTTTTAACTTTAACAAATTAGTGAGGAAAGAAGTGTCCAAATCAGGCCTTTTCCCAGGGCAGTGGCTACTCCAGCTCCTTCACGAATCACTGGAGTGGACGCACAGAAGTGCCATTAGCTTTCCATGGGCTATTATCACTAACAGCACATCATACCTCCAGCGCTTGTCACTTGTCATTTTCTATCAAGAAACTCCTGTGTCCAAATTAGTACAAAGCCCAGGGAAAGCGAAGGAGAGCGGATGTAAGAATGGGCTGCGTGACTGCTTTTGTGATTCCGCTATCAAGTCTGCCAGGAAGAGAGCACGCGGGGAGAGGCTGGGCAATGTTCTCGGGATGAATGCGCTAATGTTCTCAGCTAAGTGTGCCTTTGGGACATGAGCTATTTGGGGCACAGGCTGGGGCACAGGCTGCTTTGAAGCATATCAACAGCATCCCTGCTCTGCAGGGAGGTGGGCGCAGGTGCCCGAGGGTGGGCTATCTCCAGCGCCAGGAAGAGCTCGCTGGGAACGGAGAGGAGATGAATGCTCAGGTGCCCGCTCTGTCACCTCTCAGCATCTTTTTTTGTTCGGGTATGAGTCGTTACTCTGTCTTTTGCATCCATAAATATGATGGGGTTAACAGAGCAATGGGATGGAGTACTACATAAGGCTGGAAGGGATCCTGAGAGGTTGCCTAAGGTACCCATACACCCCCAGGAAAGAATTAGGTCTATCAGGGCAGCTTTAGAGTAATTCCTGCAGTTTCCTGTGACTGCTAACTCAGTTAGGGCTCAACAGATCTGAAAGTGCAGAAACAAGCACCTGACCGTCTAAGTAGCAGTTCTTCACCAGGGCCCCTGCCTTCCAGTTCTCTGTTCTGCCCCGGGTAAGGTGTGCTCCGGATGGGATATGGAGGTGGGCCACAGGGGGTCTGACCGAGGGAAGCACCAAGGGAGAGCAAAAGCAAAGGGAGTATCGCCGGTCAGCAAACAGAAAAAGGGGTGTGACACCATAGGGAAATAACTAAGCAAAAAATTAGGGGCCCGCTATTGCCGTAAATCCTCATGGCAGCATTAAAATAAGGGTGCGTCAGCCAAGGGATCAGTTTGAGTTGCAGTGGAAAATGTTCTGCCATTCCTGACAAGCGCCTCGCTGCCGGGAAGAAGCGACAGGAGGTTTCGGTTGGGAGCTGCCCCAGGAACACAAGGTGCGAGTGGGCTTCCCCTCCGCAGCGGAGATGTCACACGGGGGTCCGTCAAGCTCTGCCGCCCGCGCGGGGCCGGACCGGGGACGGAGGTGGGGCGCGGGCCGGGGCGGTTGTTTACGCGCCGCCGCCGAGCCCAGCGCCAGCGGAATGGCGAGCATCGCCCGGCCGCTATAAATAGCCGGCGGGCCCGGGACGAGCCTCCGACCTGGAGTTCAACATAGGCCTCATTTACGTAAGCGCCTCCCGCGGCCCCGGCCGCTCCCCCGAGGTTTTGGGGTACAAAGACCCAGAGATGGGGGTGACGCCGTGATTCCACACACCCGCCCCACCCCCCCAAAACCGGCTTCTTCGCCTCGTCCCGCCCGCTCCCCTTCCACCGACACCGG
>VWZL01003169.1:211943-316514 GCA_013396915.1 Stercorarius parasiticus
GGAGGGTGTGCGAGGCGGGGGGGGGCTGCTCCGTCCGCGCTCCCCGCTGTGTCCACTTTGTTCCCCCGAAGGTGGCAGGTCCCCCCGGGAGCGTTGTCCTCGGGGGGGCGGCGGGTGAGGGGATGGAGCGCCTCTTCCCGTGGTGGGAAGCGCTCGGGTAACCTCAGCCTGGATCTGCCGATTTTGGGTGATCTAGGTGGATTTTAGGTGAGGCGAAGTTGGAGACATTTTTCTGTACGTTTTCTAGAAAACAAGGCAACATCTTCCGCGGGGCTTCTGTTCCGTGTCGGCTCACTTCTGGTGCACTTCGGGATTTATTTGCTGCTGGAGTAGCTGCTGAAAATGGATCATTTTGAGTAATGTGCTAGAACAAAATGTTAACGAGAGGTCTAGCATCTTTTGTTCACAAGTAGTAGCGGCTTTCCAAAATGTTGTTCGGGTGAATTAATTCCACGGGTTTGGGTTTTTTTATTTATTTTGTTTTGGGGCTTTTCTTTCCCCATGGCTTATGAATAGCTGGCTTATTGTTTTGAATATGAGGCTACCCATTGTGGTACCTTATCCATCTCTGACAATCCTGTGCTCCTGCTCTATCAAATACTCGTTCTGTTGCTCTTTGTTGTGGGCTGCGTTTGTGCAGAGGGTTAAATAATGATGTACTCGGTCTTCTGTGATAGATTAGGTTGTGTAGGGTGTAGAATTTGTGAAAGACTGATTTTTAAAATCCAGTTTCTGTATCCAGTACCAAGCCTGCTAATGATTTGTGGGTTATTAGCTTTTTTTTTTCCCCCGACACATGTGATGCATCCCTATGTGCAATGCAGAGTAGGGATAGGTAAAAGTGTGTTAGTTATTTCATAATGGAAGCACAGGATTAAAATAAAAACAGGTTCCATGAAATAATATCTCTTTTTCTTTGTAGTAGCATAAAACTGTATTCAGCAATGTACTAGGTCACTTCTGTGTATAAATATTCAATAACTAAAGCATTAAAAATGAAGCATTGTATATAGGCAATCTGTTATTGAAAAGACTTTTCCTGTATCCTGAAGCAGGTTCATCAAGGATCTATATTTTGTGTTTGCATCTAATTATTACTAATCGCATTTGGTGTTTATTTTTTTGTTGTTGTTTTATTTTGAATTTCAACATATTTGAGTAAAAGCTGTCTGCAGTGATATTGACTTTACCTTTTGGGATGTAGTAGAGCCCGGTCACTACCATCAGGATTGAATTTCCATCATGAAAGATTGTGTGACAATGTTTAAGGACAGATTATGACAAAAATAGCCATATTGCTTGCTGTTCTAAAAAATGTGCTTAAACAGTTGAAGTGGGTCTATGCAAGTACCATCTTACAACAATCCTGATTTAATGTAGAACTGATTTACAAATTAATCCTGTGAAATGCAAATTTTAGATGTCTTTCAGAATATGCTTGTAAACAAAAGATTTGTAATCTTTATTTTGACTTAATCTATAGCGTTTTTTGGGTAAGTGGGTGAATGGTATTCTGCTGGTGAATCACGGACATCCTTTGCAGAGTATCAGTATGGCATAGAGCTTGGTGGAGGATCAGCAGCTACCTCGGAGGCTATGGTCATTTACTTATGGGCGTTTTTGTAGCAGTTATCATTGTTTCACATTACAATATACCCATGAATTAGGTTGTAGATTTAGGCTGAGACATGGGAGATGGTGGGCTGGGACAAAAATCTTTGCTGTGTTTCACTTTCTGTTCTAAGTCAGCGACTTTCTGAAATTTGGTTCTGTGATACTTGAAACAAACATTTAAAGAAACAGCCTCTAACAAATCTGTGTGTAAACAATTTCTTTTCCATATTACAAACCCTTATGCAGTAGGATCTACAGTGTCACTGTAAATCCAGAATATTCTGCCTTAATGTCAATAAAATCAGGAACAGAAAGTTATTTCTAGAATTGAAGTAAAACTACTACAGTTCTCAGTAGGGTTCAGATATATATTTATATGTTAAAGCACAACTGTTGTTGATTTATCAAAAATAGCCTGGGATTTTTTGTTTAAGGTCTGGACGTATTTTACATCTAACTTATATAATGGCTTGCCAGTACGCCATTTGCAAATAATGTAGCATGTTTTAGGCATCGTAAATTATGTGACAAAAATTATTCCTGAGCTAAAAGCACAATGACGATATCTGGCTGTTTAGCTCTGATCTTTTGCTTGTCATATCTTTTTAAACTGTGAATTGTCATTGTAGCTCTTTGGCCAAAACCCCTTTATTTTATTATTTCCCTGAATTTGTCTTCTGTGTGTTCAAACAGATCTACTGCTGCTGTTAAGTGAACTTCTGGAAAAAATAAATCATAGGTCATGAGATACGAAGAGGTATATTGAATATCCCAATCGTTTTATTAATGTGTGTAATTTTGCTTCTTGCTGCGTGAGCAACATTAGCCCCCCGGCAGTTAAGTAATTGAGTATATCACATCAGTGTAATCACTGTCTGCTTAGCTGAGGAGTTGTGTGTCTTCTGTTTTGTTTTGTTTTTTAAAGATGGGCTCCTGTGCTATATTGCAGTGCTGAACAAAGTCAACCTATGCCTTTAGCAATTTATCTCCTTTTTTGTGAGCACTTCTTAAAACATGAATTTAGTAAATATGAAAGGTACTAGACTGATAGCTCAAGAAACAATTTACTTGCTCAGGATAAATATCATGGTGTCATCAGGCTTACTTGTTCATGACTTTGTCACAGCAAACTTGATTCCCAGCTTTTAATTGTGAAGGAACCTCCAAGCAATTACAAGTAGGTGAATGATTGCCTGTAAATATATTAGCTTTGAAATTTCTCCTTTCTCACCACCTGCTACCTTCTTATCTAGCTGAGCAGTAACAGCAGTGTATTCCCAACATGACTGCAGAAGGAGCCCTGCTGTCATGGCCAGTAACAAGCTGGGCACCACCGCAGAGTTCCCACATGGCGATTCCTGCGTGTGTCTGCCGAGGAGGTGGGATGGGAGGAGACACGCTTGGCGTTTAAGATATTGCCTAGCATTACTTGCATGACTTTGTTGATTTTTTACATCCTATTTCTGGTCCTTCTAAGCGGTATAGTCATTCATGTGATTATGGATTAAAACCAAGAAAACTTACAGCTTAATATTGAATATTAATTTATTATACTCTTCTTTTGCCTTTATAATATACACTTTTTCCTGTCTGAATAAACTTATTTTTGTTGGTGGTACTAATGTTGATTAAAGTGCTGGCAGGTAACTGAATAGCAAGACCAAATCCAATTTTCATCTCAAGAAAATAACATTCATATGTGATGTATATACTAAATGTAGATTCGAGAAATCAAACATGTCGAAAAACATGTGATGGTTCAGTACTGACTTCTGCATATCTGAACGAAAAGAGAAACTCGGCTTATGTGCTTTTTTGGGGGAGAGGATGGTGTTTATGCTCAAAAATGCATCAGATGTGTAACCTGGGAGTGACACACAGACAAGTAATTGTGGAATGTCCCGGCGTGGTTTCCTAACCTGTGCAGTGTTTGGGCTAAGGGAAAAGGAGCTGTGTATGTTGTCCGAGGCCAGTAGGCCAGTAATAAGGCCTTAGTCCAGTAATAAGGATACTTGGTATTATAGACCAGTTAAGAAAAATCTCAGTTCAGTGAGTTGAAGTTAACACAACTGACTTTCAGTTTGCCTGCGTAAAAGGATTGCATAATGAAGAATACCACTAATAACTTAATCTAATCTTAAAAAAAAAGATAATAATCCATGTTGTAGCTTTATCTGAAATACTGACCTACAAGAAACATGCGATGTGTAATTTTTTGACTTCTTATATTCTCCATCCATCAAAACTGAATTTGCCATCACGTTGACTATTTTTGTGCCTTGGAATATCAAAAAGATTTAACTGCTGAGATCTTTCTGCTTTTAATCAATTTAAAAACTTATTGAGATACATATTTCTGCTTTGTAACTTATTATTTGGAGGGGGGCAAATGTATTTAGGTCATGAATTGTATTACAAAATTGTGCGGTTAAAAAAATAATGAACTGGCCTTTGCTTTTTCAGATTTTTTTTTTTGTTTGTGAAAAGTATCTTCTCATTTGACTTGGGAAGCTTTGTTGGAGCTGAATCAAAAGTACGTATTAATTTTACTGGCAAGGCTGGCAAAGATACTTGCTATATCTTTTGTGGTAAAAGTTCTGCATGACAGTGTTTAGAGAACTCCGAGTTCTGTGCTTTTCCAACAGTCTGATTCTCATCATTTTTCCAACTAACCTGGGACTGTTTGCTGCTTGCTAGGAGAATCTGCTGCCAGGTCTGACGGATCTAGAGAAGGTATAGCACTTTAGGTGAGGGGAGGGGAAAAAAAAGTTTTACTCTTTGTTATAGAACTAAAACACTAATGTGTTCCCAAGTGTCAACATGTGATTTCTCAAAAAAGGTTTTTGTAGTTACAGGGCTGGAAGGAACCCTGCACCTCGGGCCTGTGCGTAGGCTGCTGGCCAGCAGGTGTAACTGCACAACGAGCAAATCCCTGGCTATCCATGTGTGCAAAGAACCATCTACTTCAATTTGTCACCTCACCTCTGTTTAATAGATGGGACCAGTATGTAGTGGACAAGAACTCGATATGTTAAAGACTGGCCTAGAACTAAAAGCTTTATGGAAGTGCTCACTGCAAATCGTCACATGCAGTAATGGGTGATATTCCATACTTTTTTTTAAGCTAATAGAAGTGAGTACAGCCGGTCTTGGATGCCGCCATGAGGTCTGGCACGAGTAGGATGGAGTCAGCAGGAGGCACCAGCAAATAAGAGCAGATGCTGGAGCTGCAGCAGCAGTGGCCTTGGGCTCAGGAGAGTGTGCTGGAGCCGCTGCTGGACCCCTGCACTCTGTGCTCACGGACTGTGAGTCTGCCCATCTTCTTCAGGGCTTTTTCTGCTTCACTCCTACATTACTCTCCTTGTTTTCCAGTGTTATTTGACTTACAGCAGTCTACCTTACTTTAAAAACGTTTCTGCTTAGTTTAGCCAGTGTCAAACAATTTTATCTGCACAGAAGTCATTAGTAAAGACATTACAGTTGATCAGTTGTAGCCTTTTGTCTCTGTCTCATGTCTGTTTAGGTTGTAAACTCTTCAGGGCAAAGGCCTGGCATGTATATAACCGAGCACGCAGAGACCACAGCGTAAGAGTTTACTTGGGAGTTTTGTGTGCATTTTAGGTAATCCTTAACAAACCCGGACTTTGCTTCATTTACAAATGATGGTTACTTTCCCTTATATTACTTTTCTGTTGAAAGAATTGAAATAATTTGAAACTGAAACTTGGAATTTAAAAATTTCAAGAACAAAAAGGAAATTGACAGAATCAAACCAATAAGCAACGGCCAGTGTAAGTGGGAGAGAGGTGCCCTGTGCTGTAATACGCAAGCTTAGTAAGTCTTGCTGACTTGTCAGGGAAACGCGTTTCCCTCTTTCTGGTAGTAAGCTGTTTCAAGAATTACAGTCTAAAGTGCCATGTTATTTAGGGAAACAAATAATCTTCCTGTGGGATCTGCTGCTTACCACTCCAAACTACAAAAGATTTGTGGCGACACGATGCCTTCAGAAGTGGAGAGGAACAAAATCCTTGACATGCAATAATGTGCTTTTGACTGTACAGCCGATTGGTGTGCCAGTTTACCCCTCCTGATGCCAATTTGAGGAGCAAATGATTCCCTTGTCTTGATGGCGTGATCTTTATTTTTTGTTTTACTCATGCTGTGCTAAAATAACCAAACACATATATTGAAGAGCTGGAGCAGTGTGCTGTCTTCTGTTAGGGATGCCCAGATCCTTCTCTTGTGGTACCATGGTGATGCATTCCCTGGACTCATCTGTTGGTTTCATCCCTGCACTGTTGTGCCGCAGGTCGGCACCGGCATGTCCCCTAGTTGTTCCAGCCTGTAGATCAGAGCTTCTGGTTTAGGTTTTAATGAGTGCAAATTTCAGGAAAAACCTCATGTACCTGAACCAACAAGTGGTGAGTGGAGACGACTTACATGAAAAACAAGAATTGCTTGAACTAAACTGCTGATTAGACATGTCTAATGTAGATGTGTCCAGTGTAGACTAGAGACCAGGTTCCATGAGGATGGGCTGGAATACTGCGTTCCACAAGGCTGCCTTGATTCCAGAGCCAGTGAGCTGGATCTCATCCTTCCTCCCTGGTAATAAGAGTCTGCAAGAGACAACTGTTGGTCTGTTCAATTACAGAAACACCTATTTCACAAGGAAGAGCTGTGGTTTGATCTGACGGGATGCTTTTTTAAGTCCCTAAAATAGTAAGAGTGTACTTTTTTTTCTAAAAAGGATTTTTTTCTTTAGTAGTGCTGTTTAGTTTGAAAAGCCAAGAACTCAGAATCTGTAAAATGCAGTTTGATATTACCTGTGCTACCTTCCTTCTGTGCTTAATGAGAAGCTTAATTACATGGTCATGTACAGTTTCCTCGTTTGTCACTTTAACCGCACAGACTGAATATGCAACTAAAATTAGTGGCATGGATAACTGTAAAGCAGGTATTTCCTAGTTCTTCACTTGTTGGATTTAGAACCCAAACACCACTTTGTAATATCTCTTTCACAAAAATAGAAGCTATTCTTGCTCTGTCAAACACCCGGTTAAAAAAATGTAAAAGCTGCTTCTAGCCACCTACAGTCTCGGGAGTGTTTTTCTTTCTTTTAAACAGCTCAAAGAAGAAACGCAAGCAGAGGAATATGCAACTGAGAAGCAACGTGAGAAGATGGTTAGCTGCTCTCTAGGACGGAGCAGCCCTGTGCTGAAATACCTGAAAGTGTATTGCTACAAGAAACATGGTCGCTCACATTATAAACACAGTCCAGTACCCCGTGTTTCCCTTCAGTAGTGTGTAATTGTTAGAAGACTGAGTAAATGATTGAATCTGCACTGGAGGCTGTGAAGCCAGCCAAAGTAATGCATTTTCCTGGAGGGTTTTTTCTTCTCTCTCTAGCTATTAGACAGTGGTCACATTGGTGGCAAGGAAGCACAAATACCTCCTTTATGCTTTTTCTAAGCTTGCTCAGAAGTCCCGAGTTTCTTATCCGTGCATGTTGCAATTTTGTCACTGCATAAAAGCTGCAACTCTGAATCAGTGCTCTTTCTCCTGGCAGTTTCAGAAACTTCTCACTATTATTTCCTGTACTGTCAAATTACTCTCGTGTCACTTGCAATGGGTTCTTTTTATCTTTGCTGCTGTCTCCCACTATATTGCCTGGCATAGTAGGTGTTTGGGAAGGGGTGCTGGTCCTTATTTATGTGTAGTCTCTCTGATCATGGTTATGTGGAGGATTATATATTATAGAAAAAAATATTATATATATACTAAATATTAGAAAAAAACTTGTCTAATATATAAATTGGATATACCTGTCTTGCTACAAAAAGTGTATCTAGCCCAGGATTCTCTATGAAAAGCTAATAATAATCTTTTTAACCTCTTACTTGATAACTTCCTTTGCAGCCCCATATTTTTACTGAAAATAATGAAAATAGATTGTGACCTCAGTTGTCTATTCCAGGCTGATGAAACCTATTCTGTATAATCTGTTATACTGAAAAATTCTCATGCACATGCATATGCTCTTTGTGTATGTTGTACTGTAGCTTTGTTGAGATAAGCCAGGAACTGCATGCAGTGTCAAGATACGGGTATGCAGTAAAATAGCTTTCCATTCTCTGTTCCTAGCATGGTTTTGTGCCTTTGACTTGAGTTGCTATTTTCAAAAAAAATCAAGAATCGAGTAATACAGCTGGATGAATCTCAGTTTTGAAAAGTCAGCATATACATTTATGAGTTACTAATTAAATACAGTGCATCAAAGCTAGAGAGGTATGTGAAAGTAAAACCCTCACAATATTGTACCTAAGATAAATAGGAAGCAACCCTGGAAGCACAGAATTAGAACTAGCTGCACTTGCAACATTGCTGAGAATGCAAAGTGTGTGTAAGACTTTTCCTTCAAGTTTGGTTTGTTTTTTTTTTTAATTGTGAGCCACTGCAGTATTAATCATGAAGATGAAGTTCTGGTAACATCATTTAAGGTTATCTAAATGTGAAAATTGTAACCATACGGTTTCTAAAGTAAGCCCTTCTGAGCAGGGGCACTGAAAAGCTTATTTCTTAAAAATAATCTTTTGCTCCTGTAGGAACTTCAAGTGATTTTCTGCATGTTGACTCTATGCTCAGATTAAAAAGGCTTATACTCTTCTCAAGGTTTCATTGGTTTGAGGGAGCTTTTCTAGATACAAGTTTTACAGTTAATATTCCAGGTGATTTGGAATTAAATTTCAACTATGACAATGTTGTATTGAAAAAAAAATATTTGGAGGATGATCTTTTACATGGTGTTAAATATTTGTATATGAAATCTTATTTTCTACAAATGCCTAATATTTTTTGAAAGTAAGCCAACATCAGTGTTAAATGCTCAGGTGTAACTTCATAACAACTTGTGTCTGTGTCTTCTGTTAAAGTTGCTTCCCATTTGTGGGAGGACTGTGCTGCAGAGTGTGAATCCGCTGTTTGTCATTCCAGAATAAATTCTTAGGGGCTTACCAGTTTGGAGTTTTTGTCTATCCTGTGTCATTTTGATATATGTCAATTAAAATATATAGCATCCACAAGGGTTAGTTGAGTACAGAATATACTTCTATTTTACTTAAGAGTATACACAACAGATAAAAATCAATTTAAATATTACTACATAAACTTCTGACAATAGACTTTAAATGTATTTAACTTTCCTTGCGAGAAGGAAGGTATGTTGGCCAGTGTAGTTTCCTGAGAGCTGTGGGTGTCGCACAGGTAGGGCAGAGTTTCATTCCTGTGTGTGAGAGCTGATGGGTGCTCCGTTTGGTCACCACAGCTCTTGATTTTGGAGAGCAACCATGTATTTGTATGCAAAGTACCGAGTTACATGCAAAAATTACTTTGCCATCGTTCTTGAACATTCTTTGCCAATAAATTCTAAAATGTTGCTGTCTGTTTTGCAGCTGAAGTGATTGCTGTTTATATCAGTGTGCACAGTTGTTCTACATTTGGACATAGTTTAATTGTTCAATGCTTAATTTTGCAACCTAAGTAAATATTAAGAATTCTGGTATTAGTTAATTAACGGGGCTTTTTTTTCCTTTTTCAAAGAAGAATTTGAAAACATTTCTATGCTTAACACTAGTGATACATTAACATTAAGATTTGAACGCTGAACCTGCAAGTGGGATGTGCAGAGTTTGCGGGGGATGCTAGAGGTGGTGGAGGATGTCCCTTTTGACGTAAGCTTGGCAAGCTTCAGAGTTCCTTTCTCCTGAGGTTCCTGAAAATCAAGATGAATCAGTAGTTTCAGAAACTTGGTTCTATTTCAATTGTAATGTAAAGTGCTAGGTAGTTTATGCAAAGGACTTGTGATCAGAATCTATTAAAAAAAATAAATTCTGGAATGGTCCATCTTCTTCCGACCAAATCTAGCTGTCAATTTTTGCCTTAGTCTTGGGTTTGTGTGTTGTTTTTTTTTTTTCCCCTTGTACCAGATAACAGCATAGGAGCAGGCTGCTTAAAACACACTGTAGTGCAGGCACAGGATGCATGTTGGGTTTTGTTTTTTAGGTGAATGTAACTATTGTTTTGGGGAATTATTGTTGTGTGGTTTTTGGTTTTTGTCCCTTCTGTAACTCTGTATTTGAAAGCTCCAAATGAAGATTTGTGTTTTTTCATTAATTCTGACATCAAAATTCATGGCTGGCAGAATTAAGACCCTTTTTAGGAAGCAGATACATATTTAGGCAAACTTGGCTCTTCCAATGCATTTCTAGTTTTCCCCTTTCCCATCATAAGGAACTGATACTTCAAGTACCCAAACAGTGCAAAGGTGATTGTACTCCTGTAACATAAACTCAATTTTATATCCTGTAGTTACATAGGTTGAATGAGATCTTCGTAGGTCATCCGGGACAGGCTCCTGCTCACAACAGGGCCAGTGAGAGCAGGTTTCTCAGGGCCTTGCCCAGTTGAGCTGTGAGCGTCTCAAGTGGTACCTTAGTCTCTGTGTGAAGTGCGTTTTCTGGGTTCTCCTAGAAGCCTCAGTTAATTTTTCTGACTGAAGAAAGCGTTGTTACATAAACAATTAAATTGGTTTGTTCCGGCTAAGTGCCATTTTTCTGGTTGGTAATGAAAGCCAGATCTCTTACTTCCTTTCTTAGTTTCCCAACAAATTGGGTGAGGACCCTCAAGCTTTAGTAGACTTTCAAGCATACATTTTTGTAATTTTTCTTTTTTGTTTTTACATACATCATTTGTCACTTTAATATCGAGCTTACAGACTTCAGTTTAAGATCAGTAAATTCATATAGTACCTTTGAATACCTGCTGACTCATGGATCCGTTTTCCCCAGTCTTAGAATGATCCATAGCATTTACATAGTACTTGTGTGACTCTCTTGAAGATTAAAACACGATAGAAAACAAGGATATTCTTAGTGATTACACTAAAGACCAATAGTATTCTTAGATTACGTAGATAGTCACTACTGAAGTATCAGAACAGAAACTGGCAGCTTCAGTTTGCTAATAAAAAACTGCTATGTACTATTTCCATGGATTTTGTTACATTTTATTTCTCAAAGCAGGATTGCTAAAACAAGGAAGGAGGGAAATGTAATACAGATGCATTTATTTTCTAAACTGTTTTGTTCAAACGCTTGTAAGTTGTTAGCAGCTCTTGAGAGTCTTCAGAAGCTTGATACTGACAGTAGTAAAATGAAGAATGATGTTTTCAGATGTGGATAATTCAAGTTTAGTGTTAGCTCATCAGTGGTTCTTTTTAATAAAATTTCTGAGCATCTGCATTTAATTATTCCTAGTAAAGAAGATGGCAAGACTAATGATGATGTGAAAATACAGGTTTTGTAGCATTACAAGCATACCTGAATGGGAGTTGTACAGCCTTGGAACATTCTCCTGACGTCTAAACTAGCACTTTTTCACAGTACGGCCATGCAAATGGTGCTAGTGTAACGTGGAATGTAACACAAAATCA
The DNA here is from genome assembly GCA_013396915.1 of Stercorarius parasiticus. Classification (NCBI taxonomy): domain Eukaryota; kingdom Metazoa; phylum Chordata; class Aves; order Charadriiformes; family Stercorariidae; genus Stercorarius; species Stercorarius parasiticus. The sequence goes on from VWZL01003169.1 coordinate 223,048, forward strand.
GACAGGAGCTAATGAACTGATGCAGCTGCTGAGGAAGTACTTGTTGAGCCCCAGTCACGAACAGTAGCAGCGCTCCAGCTGAGAGATGTGGAGGGCTCTTCCCTGCTTAGCCTTGAGTCTCCGTGAGGATAATTCTGCAGCCCTGGTTGTTGTTCACCTGCAGCAGGTGGGAGACTCCCTCCATGACACATCAAGCTGTGTAAAAGCGTGGCAGGGCTCGGAGTGGCCCCAGCATGCCAGGAGTCTGGGGGGGGCACAGGGTGGGTGAGACATGTCACTGCTTTGGCAGCCTGGCCTGTTCTCAGGTGTGGATTCACGCTCCTCTTTCAAGGCATGCTGGAATCTCCATTCCTAGCAGAAGGTGGGCAACTCATACTCATAGGAGCTTAAGGTATTAGACTTTTATAGTCTAAACTTAGGTTTTTGTTTCATTAGATTTTGGCTGGGGTGGTTTTTTGAGACAGATTTCACTATATTTCATGCATGCATCTTTGCTTTATGCTTAATCTTAGATGCTTGGCAGCTTGGATTTAACTTTCCTTTCTCCTCCTCAGGGAGACAGGGAAGTGCATACATTTACTCGCTGATTCCTTTAAATTATTTTGACACTTCAGCATCTGAAATATCTTTGTGCAAGAGAACTTAATTTCTTAAAATGTTTATTCTGTCTCCTATTCCTTGAATGCTGTGATACAAATAATGCCCGTCATTTGCTATGGTTGATTGTGAAGTTAAAGGTGTTTGAAGTCTAATGTCTTTACTTGTGGGAGAAGGTGTCACATTAGTAAAGCCTTAGTCTTGTCTGCGTTGCCGATATTGCTCCATCAGCGAGACTGCAAATCTGGTAATTTTCTCTTTATAGGACCCTCCTCAAGGAGGGAGACTTGGCTTTCTGTTTGAGATAGGCGAAAAAGAAAGGTGGGATATTTGTGTAACAGAAGAATAGTTGGTAGGACGTGTGGTAGTGAGGTGGTTTTGGAGCATTACACGAAGTAAGAACATTTGCCTGCCTGTATTTCTTCAGTACCATTGGCCTGTCAAGTGAAATAATAATCACTGGGTGAAATATAATTAAACTGAGGTGTTTTTTAAATGCTGTTATTGTTATTTAAATTCAATATAAATTTTAACCATTACAGGGTTTGAATTATAAGGTGACTGGGTGTTTGTGGTCATGGAAAACTTCTGCCTCCTGGAGTCACCATATGCAGGTGTTTCTGCAGTGCTTGAGACTTTTTTCCTCCTCCGGGATCATCTTGCATCTGACAAACTAATAGATTTTACCCATGTTCTGTGTGTTGATCTCAGATTTGTGTTAATTAGCTAAAAGTGTATCTTTAGGATCAGGTCTGAACATTTTTAATATATGTTCATTGACTTCTGTCGGACTAATTATATAGTTACTGTTGTGCTTAGGTGGCTTTTAGCTTAGACTCGGCTGAAGCATTACTAGAAAAACTGGCTGGGAAAATCTATGTGTATTAGGAGTTAGGAGAGCAGATCTGGGTTTTAGGGGTGGGGGTGGGTTGTTTTCATTTTGATCTAGTTCCTAAATAAACTTTTGGAACACTTTGAGCAAGCAAAACCCCATAATTTTTATGAAAAGTGTTATAACATCAGGATGAGGTTCAAGTGTAGATTTCCCAACTAAGCCTTGCATTTCAAATTCAACATGTAGTGCATGCAAAGTGTGACTAGAAAAATAATTTTAGTGAATCAAGTAAAAAGGCCGGTCTGTTCTAGCAGCGTGCGCTCCGGAGAGTACGCGGTAATGAATGCTTAGGGAAACGCGCAAAAACAAGGCAAACATGATGTTCATACTATTTGACTCCCTTATTGCACACGGCTGAATCTGACAGCTTGAGCTTTTTGTTTTTCCTTTTGATCATGCCTTAAAATTATACAAGATATCTTCTTACTTCTAATAGCTTCCCTTCCAAACTGACTGGTTTCCTAAAATTCTTTCCTTTTGAACTTTCGATTTATTATCTTTTAATCGTTGTCTTACAGTCAGTAAAGACTTTACTCTTTCTGTTAAAAAGAAACTAAGATGCAACCAACTTCTTCATGTTTTTGTAGTTCCTCTTTTAAATTTAGTTTAGTAATGGTGTACTTCTCACTTCTGTTGTTTCTGTAGAGACAATGAATTGAAATACCCTGTGATTCATGAGCAGTCATGGATAGTGTCTTCTCTTTATTCTTCAAATAACACCCCCAATGTAGAGTTTTCCAGTCTAAACTGGAGAAGCGAAGAATTCCTATAATCTCACCTCTAGAGGCGTTGCCATCTTCAATCACCTGTGGTCCTGCACTTAGCATCTTTCCTTGCTGCTTCAGTCTATTAACCCTTATCAAACCATTCTCATTTTAAGTGCCAGCAACGTGTTTCTCTTTGGATTGAGATGAAGTCTGTCTTGTTCATAGAGGAATGGTCCGTTCCAGAGGTTTCCTCCTTTTTTTCTTACAATATTTTCTCAGTCAAGCATTAGGTTGTTAGTCTTCAAAGGGTACCTAAATTGAATAAGCTTCACATGTACGTTCTTTTTAGCCTAATAAATGAACTCAGAAATTTTTTGCTTGTTGTGAAAATGTTTCTGGAGTAGAAGTAATTTGTTAGTTTGGATAAAGAATAGTATAACTTGTTTTTAAAAAGCTGTAAGTCCATTTGATATATGAATGTTGTGGAAAACTATATATGCTTGTGTCTTTCTCTTTAGAAAGATCTGAACCTCTGGGGCTATTCTAATGCTGTTTTGCAATGAATGAAAGAAAGAGCGGTTGGAAGAGAAGTTATGTTATCTTCCAACTCTTTCTTTACCTCTTCTGGTTTATTATTGACAGATAATGGGTATCACTTCGTATTTTTTTCATAATGGAAAAGTGGAATTCTTGCCCCACAGTGTCTTAAGGTGTTGTTTTCAGGGAAGTGTTTTCAATAGTAATATATACCAATTTCATGATGCTTGTATATTTTCTTCTAATGTGAAATTGTATGGCTTTGTATGAGAGGTAAGTAAGGGACTTGAGCCAGACTCTGCTAATGTGATTTTTGTCAGGCCAGGCTAGAAACCACAGCTGGTTTTACATTGCCTATTGTGTGCTGCAGTCCTGGTCCACTCACCATCCAGAGCAGAGAGTTGATGCTCACTAGAGTTGTTGTCTGGCCCACCTCGGGGTTTTATTTCTGCATGAGAAACGGCAAAGTTGGTTTTTAACCTGTGTCTTTCCGAGGCGTGTGGTTGGGGTATGGCTGGATGCACGTACAGCGGCACAATTTTCCTGGTGCTCTTGAATCTTCGAGTTCAGCTCTCACCCACAGAACTGCGTGTTGGATCAGTGGCAGTAGGGGGACATTCGCTCGTTCGTGGTTTGTGATATTTGTACCAGCCTTCAGTTACCTTTCCAGCTGCTGCTGGAACAGAATCAGGAGGAGCCTTGGAGCTGATTACTTCAGAATGGGGTTGTATCAAAGACCGTCTGTCTGGTAGAGGTTGTAGAACCGTGCTGGCAATAAAACTGTGCGCATCGTTTCTGCACACAGTTATCCCACTCTGCTGGATTTAGAATAAGAGAGCCTTTCTTTAACCTAAAACGAGTTTTGCAGAAAACTCTTTCATGCGAAGGCTGCCATTTTTCTCTAACGTTTTGGAAGTTGATGTGGTGGAAAACAGAAAACAAACCTCATTATTGTGAAAACTTTCTATGCTAATTTTTTTAAATAACATTTTTAATTTTAGTTGGGATGTTTAGTTTTAGTTAACTTTATTCCATTTTTCATTCACTTCATTAAGAATGCCTGTCCTGTGACATAAATCTTTGTCTTTCTGCCTCTTGCAGCTAGAGTTTGCAGAACTCAGTGTCAGCAGTGGATGCCCTGATCTAAAGGAAGGCTTTTTGTGATACTTTAACTTGAGAATATTTCTTAAGAAGGATGGAGTGACAGCCAGTTAGCTCACTGATTTCACATATTCTAAACTTCAGGAAGCAAAGTTGAGGCTCCTGGCCTCAAGTGTCAAGTACATGTTGTCCATGTACTTCCTGAGCGCACATTCCAGGTGGTTGATGACCATATTAAATGATATTGATTCCAGTATTGGCCCCGAGAAACAGTGCTCATAGCTGGCTTGCCGTACTTCAGGCTGTGGAGCTCTTGTCTTTGAGCCTGACAGGAACTTTGAGCCACTTTCTAGTCTGTTTTTTTCAGTCTGGTGTAGAACAAACTACTTGTTCTAATGATAATGTGACAGGAGCTAAGCAGAAACACGTTAGTTCATGGAAGTCTTAAAAACTGAGAACTAAAGCCTGAAATAGCAAGGGATCTGTATTGCTCTGTTGTTAAAAGAGTTTGTTCAGCGTTTCTGAGAAACCACATCCTTTTGAAATGTCTTGGGTTGGGAACCAGAGTTACTTTTAAAAAAGTAGACAGTCGTTCTCAAGCAAATATCTCTTCCAAGATAGTTTGATGGACTTTGTATGATGCAGGTTTTGGTAGTTAACTGATAATTTCCAGGATTCTTGGATCACATCCCACTGGAATTTTCTGGTCTTTTTAAAGATTTCATATAGTCACAGATGGTATGTGTCTTTGTAGTGCGCTGGTTTTTCATATCTTTGGTATGCAGGTTTGCATAGTGCAGTCATGCATTGTCACAGTAACTCTAGTTCAAGTGTTGTTTCCATTGTCAAAGATATCTCCTCGTTCTGCTCTTAGGCTAGGCTAAATTGCATCCTTATTTTTATAGGTAAATGCATTTGGCACTGGCTTTTTGCGACTTGACTCTCTTTTTTAGCTAAGATGTAAATATGTAACAGGAGAATGTCTCAGTTACTGTCCTTGCAATAAAGCGTATTTTTTAGATGAGAATTTTTGTTCTTTAGCGAAATAAATGCGTATGGGTTTTTTGCGAACTTGGCTTAAGCATTGCAGGTATTTTGTGCAATGAAATGAGATTCTAATGTAGCTGTCAAAGAGGAAGAGTAATGGTTACTGTGTTTGTACCTTGACTTACTGTTGTGCCCAGTATTGGAGGAAAAAAACCCCAACAGTTGCCCAGAACAAAGACTGAGGGACAACCATAACTGATATTCAGTTGCACTTTAAATATTCATAATTTATATGCTTTTGAATTCCTGTCACTTTTCTATTTTCTGTTAAAATTGCATATCAAATAATAATATCTTAATTTTCTAAGTCTTTTTTGTGTATTAATTATATGCAGTAGCATCTGGGAAAACTGAATTATTTTACACTTCTTGCAACACCTTAATTTTTAGAAGCATGACAAGAACAACAGTGGATACTTTTATCTCCTCTTACTGCAGGGAGAATTTTGACTAAAAAAGGATTTTATTTTTTTTTCCTAGATCTTTCAAAGAATAGATTTACTGAAATTCCTTCTGATGTCTGGCTGTTTGCACCACTGGAAACGTTAAACTTATATCACAACTGCATCAAATCCATACCAGAATCTATTAAAAACCTGCAAATGCTTACCTACCTTAACATTAGGTGAGTAATGCTTGTTATTTTTGGTCCTAACCTCATTGGAGGGGGGGATTCTGCTTCATCGGGTCATTGAGTGCCCTTGTGCCCTCATTTTTGCCCAGATAGATAAAACTATTCTGTTTGTCTTATCCTTGGTGATTCAGTGCCAGCAGCTCTTTCTTTGTGGGAAGGAACTGACTGCATTAGGAAATGTCAGTCAGTGAACTTTGGTAGCTAAGAATAAGGAGAGTTTACAAAGTTTTCTTTGTTTTGAATGTTATGCAGACAGACAATGTTTAGAAACTCGACATGTAAAATTTTGCTGCTCTCAAAGAGGGTAGATTACTCTGCGCACCAATTTACATCCATTGCTGTTCTTTAAGCTGATCTAATGGGAGGTGGCCCTGCCCAGGGCAGGGGGTTGGAACTAGATGGGTTTTAAGGTCCTTCCAACCTAAACCATTCTATGATTAAACTTGAAAAAAAAATAAAATATGGTTGGAGTTTCTCAGAAGAACTGAAGATTAATGTGAGCTCTGGAAGGAGAGGGAATCTAGAAGAACCCTCCCATAAAGAGCCGAGACTCTCTTTTTCACAATATTTCGTGTTTCTTAATATTGACTACATGAAGTCCAAAACAGTCTTCTCGGGTAAGAGCTATTTAACACGTGAGATTTGGTTCCAGAATTTATATTGAAAAAACTTTGTAAATTGATTCTTGGAAAAGAAAAAAAAAAACCACAAACAACCCATATCAAAAAACACAGATGAACTACGGTCTCAAAAACTGCAAATATCAGTACTTACAGTGATCATTTAAGAGTAGTCTGTTCTGTGGCAATTCTAAAGAGGATTAATGATATTGATAATCCTCAGTGTTTCCTGAAGGAAATTTGTCCTAACTTTCTTCACAGAGCGGCACCAGCCCATTTCTCTTTTGATGGGATTTGAGGTGCTGGATAAAATTCTTCACCCAGAAATGAAGTAGTGTGTAGTTCTAGCTGGGCTGCATGTTATTGCGAGTCTCGACTCTTGTAATCATCATTTGCCTTCCTGTGCGTTGTCTTCATTTCTGTGCTAATGGTGAGGACTGTTCACAACTCGTGAACATGTGGACTACAGTAGTTGAAGAACAGGCTAAAATCCTGGCTTACGAGCTTCAGTATTTTGTTACAGAAGAAAACCACATGATTTCAAATTCTAATTTTGGATTCAGGCGTCTGAAGAAATGTATTGTGCAACTCATAGTAAAGTAGGCAGCTGTGTCTCTTTTTTTTTTTTAAAAAAAGAACAAAAAACAAGAGATTTAAGTGATGCAGAGGCTGACTGTTTTCATTGCCACAGTTTTATAATCAATTAAAAAAAGTTTACTTGCACATCACATTTTTGCTTCTCATGTTCTCCAGCCAAAAAAGCCTCTCATATCTGCCTGAAATACAACATAAGAGGAGACTTAACTGCATACCTATATCCAAAACTTATTTGTATTGTTCATTTAGAATTAACAGAATAAATACATTACTTCTATGAAGATACTGATAGAAGTTTACTTTCATTCTGTGGTGTCAAAATTGCAGTACTTCTTTGAAGCAGAAATATTCCAAGGACATAAATTTACTTTTGTTTTATTTTGCAGCCTTATGAACTGTAGTAATGGAGAAAAATAATGTAAAAAAACTGGTTTAGATATGAAAACACTGCTCTGATACGTATCAATTAAACAGTAAAGCTTCTGGGTTTTTCTTAATATAGTGTGAACACAATGTCAACAATTCAAAGGGGTTTTTTTGTGTTGTGGGTTGTTTTTTTCTTTTTTCAAAATAGAACTTCTGGCCTCTACACAGTTCTACTTAAAGCAACAGCAATTACTGATTTTTTTTTTTAATTATTATTTTTATGTATGAAAGGAATTGGTTTCATACCACATCTGAAGAAGCTGTTTTTCCAGTGGCTTTTTTAAATGTACAAATACCTTATTAGAAACAATTCTATGTGTTTCTGGTAGCGGCAGTCTGCAGTTGGTAGTTTTTCTGATGTGGATTTAAATGAAATTGTCAGTAGCAGTGTATTTCTTGTGTACAAAGCAGACATATGTGCATGCAGTTGGAAAACTATATACACAAAAGAAATCAATTTTAATTAAAACTTACCGTCCAGACTATTGCTCAGCAAAGTAATAAATAGATGTTCAGGGCTTTTTGTGCTGGCTCAGGAGTGCCATGAGAAGCAACGACCTTGTATAAAGCTCTTGTTTGCTGAGAACATTAACTTTGTCAGTAGAGTATCACATCAGGTGGTCCTTCGGAAGGTATCAGAAAGCAGAATAAAAATAAACATCAAACATCATTTTTTTTAACAGATTTCTCTGTACATTTTAGTGTTCGAGTCAGTTATAGTACATACTCATTTCATCAAGCGGGATGGGGACCTAAAATTCACATCTGAGAGAGGCTTTACCTGGTAAGGAATTCATGATGGAGATTGGAGCTTAAATTTAGATGAAATTGTAATAGGTGGAGAACATCTTCTGGAGTAAGAGAAAAGATGTTCAAGGCCAGGCTGGACGAGGCTTTGAGCAGTCTGGTCTAGTGGGAGGTGTCCCTGCCCAGGGCAGGGGGTTGGAACGAGATGATCTTTAAGGTCCCTTCCAACCCGAACCATTCTGTGGTTCTGTGTGATGTATGATGTACAACGTGCATCTTGGACTCCCCGTCAGGCTTAAAAAGAAGATTGTAATCTAGCCTTGCTTGTTCATTTTTCTTTCTTTCAAGTCGAAATCTTTTATCAACGTTGCCAAAATACCTGTTTGATCTTCCACTTAAAGTTCTGGTTGTCAGTAATAATAAGCTGGTCTCCATTCCAGAAGAAATTGGAAAGTTGAGAGATCTAATGGAGTTGGTAAGTACAATGTGGTCCATTTTCCTAAGTAAACTTGACCTATAAGCAGTTTATTTACAGTATAAGAAAAATATAAATTAACAATTTTTTAAATCTAGAACTACAAAATATACATTCAGTTACTGTTGTTTCTTAGTGTTTGAGCTCAAATTACAGGTGCTATATATTGTAAAGCTTCAAAAATGGGGTCAAACACAAATCAGTATGTTGGGTTAACTAAATCTTAAGGGACTCATTAAAAAAATTGCTCTTCAGATTATTTCGAGTCCCTCACTTATATGTTGTTAAAAATGGTGAATTTTTCTGTTTACCTTCCTTACAGTAATCATAATTCTTATTTTTCTTACATGTTATCAGGAATCTTCTTTCCAGCTGAAGAGTTAATCCCAGTTTACTCTGTACTCTTATACAAGTTATGCCGTTCAGTCATTGGTGTCTCGTTCTGTCTTTTGGGTTGTTTTTTTTCCCCATTTCTGCTATTCCTTTATTTTGATTGGGGTGAATAGAAGGGTGTGTGATATTCAGTGTTCTGTGTCTGTGCAACATGGTTTTCTCCTATGGGACACTAAAGGTTTGTGCTCTGTCATCCATTGCTTTCTCTGTTTCTTAATATTCTGGGCTTTTCTGATCGTTGCTCTGTGTTAAGCTCATGTGTTTTGCTTTGGTCATTGCAAGCAATCCTTATCCTGTTTCCGGGGGAGCTGTGTATGCCCTGGAGATTTCTTTTAATGTGACCTGAATTCTGAGCCAGCACAAATTTCTGATCCAATCAACACCCTTTCTTAACTTACAAGTAATATGATATATTCTGAATGCTTGTGAGGCTTTTCTAGTGTCCTTTACTCTCTGGTGAGAAATTCTTTATGCTCGCTTCAATGCGATAGGATTTCACGGTGGGATCACTACTGTTGTTGAGAGGAAGTGAATATTTTTTGGAATTGCAGTTGTGGTATTTCTGGCTTATTTTTCAAACCTGTCAAACCTAGAATGTGTGCTTGATGACATGTATTAAGGACATACTAGAGAGTTTCATTCCACTGCCTGTGTTATACCTGGTTAGAACATAAGTAATAGATATACATAAAAAAAAAAGCCAAGTACTGGAAAGATGCTTTTAGGAAGGGAATCCCATCCTAAATTCGAAGTGGACAGAGAAGAAGTTGCAGTAGGTGCGCAGCAGTTGATGCCGAGCAGCCTGGGCTTGGAGAGATGGGGCTGCGTGCGGAGCTCCTGGCTGTGCCCCTGGTGAGGTGAGGCTCTGGAAGCGGGGCCTGGAGGAGGTGGCTGGATTCCTCTGACTCCACTTGCCATTAAAAGCAGCTTCCAGTCTTTCATCAGATAGATGGATATCTGTCATTGGTATCTAGTCTAGGAAACTAGTCTCTGAAGGCAATTTTATTGAATCGGAAATAAAAAAGGTTAGAAACAGTCTTTTATCAATGTGCTTGTTGACTCAGTCTGGGCTACATAAATAAATGTTAAATTAGTGGCAGAAATAGCTGTAGTCTGTGATCACTTGGTGCAGCTTTGCCACCCTCTAGTGCTTGTAGCCAAAAAGTTGGTGAGCCTGCTGTTGCTCTTTTAAGTTTTTACTTGCATGGATTGGTTCAAGTTTGTTTTCTTATTTTTTAAGGAAGAATAATTTTTATAAACAGAGCAGAATGCAAATCGTTTGCCAGCAGCAGCACAAGAAGTTTTTCTCTGACAGGGGAACTACACCAGGAACTCCTGATTCCTAGGCTACAGTTTTAATCTCAGACCAAGTCTTTCATCATTCATTAGTTTAACTTCTTGAATTGAGTTTCTGAAACGTGAATCACTGAATATTGAAGAAACAGTGAGATCTGTTATGGTACTTTTTCCCTTTGTGGAAAAAACAAGAAAGATAGGATTTCTTTTTTTATATAGTATGTTTTATAGTCGCTTTGATAGCAGTTTTCCTTTGTTTAATTTCATTTAAGGTGTTCAGTTAATTTATTAATTATATCTTTCTCAGGATATTAGCTGCAATGAACTTCAGGTTCTTCCCCAGCAGATAGGAAAACTGCAGTCACTTAGAGAATTAAACATAAGAAGAAATAATCTCCATATGTTGCCAGATGGTAAGCTACTCGTCCTCATTTCTTTGATGTAGGTAAATTAGGTAAAGTGTTAAGAAGATAGCTGATTTTTTTTTTTGTTTGTTTCCTCCAATGCAGAATTAGGAGACCTTCCCTTGGTAAAGCTGGATTTTTCTTGTAATAAAATTACAGAAATTCCAATTTGTTACAGAAAGTTACGCCACTTACAAGTTATAGTTTTGGATAACAATCCAATGCAGATACCACCAGCACAGGTTAGTACTAAAGCATTCTAGGTCAGAAATTTGCATTAGGATCTTAAGAAAGAGGAAGCTGTTCTAAGTTACACAAATCAGGTTTTCATCTTTTTTAGCTGTATTTCTCCGAGGGGGAAGCTGTGGGTACAAACTCGATGTCTTTTGAAAATGCACCCCAACAAATACATGCTATGTAATTCAGATTTTGTTGTTGTTGTTGTTTATTTGTTTCCCAACAGATATGTTTAAAGGGTAAAGTACATATATTTAAATTCCTCAGCATTCAGGCGTGCCTCAGAATAGATAAAAAACCAGATTCTTTGGATCTTCCATCATTAGGTAAACGAATCCCCTCCCAGCCGCTCACAGACAGGTGAGTAGTGGGTTTTTGTTTTATTTTACTTTAGCATTTGCTATGAAGTAATCTGTTTATTACAGATAATAGCTGTAACTTCAATACTTTAATTGTTCTTTATTTAGGAGTCATAGTATTTATTTTCTAAGGTTTTGTTACTGGAAGCTTAAGTAGCTCATCTGAGTTGCTATGAAAAATTTTCATGTACTCAATAAAGATGCGGAAATCAGAACAAAGATGTATTTTAACTTTATTTATTGGAAAACTCAGCTATTTCCCAAACGGATACGTCAAAGCAGTAGATGAGAAGTTCCCATAAATGTCCTGAATATAGAGTTAGTCTGATGGATGGGAAGTCTGCGTCCCACTAAGGGAAACTAACTCAAACATCAGTGAAATACCATGGATTTTTTTAATTAGATTGGTTGAGTTCAAAAAGTGCAGAATGTCTTGTTGGACTTGTGTACTGAGTACCTCTTGGGTAATTTAAAGGGCTTGCTTTTGTGTTTTCTGTCATCCATCGGCTTGCCATCGGAATCCATAGGGAACAGTGCTCTCTTTTGGCCTTAAAATGTGACATGTAGCTCATGCCTCTCTGTGTTCAAGGCTGAAGGGAAGATGAAAGTTATGAGTAAAACTTATGTGGAACCATCTGAACCATCATGGTCTCGGGTAACTGTGCTGTAGGGAATTAGTCCACAGTGTCTGTAGATTGCTTCTAAATGCTTCTAAAACCTGCGCTCCACAACTGCTCCCTAAAAGCCTCCACTGAAAGTAAGGCCAACAACTAAAACGTATTGCAAAGGAGCAAGGTGATGGGTGTTACCACGGCACTTCTTACCTCTACTAGTGAGAACTTGTTTAATTAAACTTTCCAGATAATCTTACAGTGTAAACCGAGCTCCAGTGCACAGTTGGAAAAGGCATCCTGCTGATGGTGCCAACTTAGGTCTTCGAAAGGCGTAAATTTGGAGGAAATATTTCATATCTATTCAGGCAGAGTTAAACCGTTAGAATGTGACAGCCTATTAGGGAATGTATATTTGCTACTAACCATGTCTGCTAATAGAATTCAAGGGATTGTGTTTTTTCAGAGGAATCCTTCTTTTCTGAAGATGGTATTTTTGAATGAAATAGAACGATTCTGAAAGTGCATAGATAGAGAGTACCGTAATTGAGCTTTTCCACATTAACTTTGCTTAACTTTTTTTTCTTGAACAACTCTTATAGGAGATCAAGAATTTGTTACACAGAGTACAGAGAACATATTTTTTTAAAGGATGTTTCTTTTCTTTTCTAAAAGTGAAATTACTGTTTCTTTCATTCCTGTGTGGGTTTTGTGTGTTGTTTTTCTTAATGTAGCATGGAGGACTTTTATCCCAATAAAAATCATGGACCAGACTCTGGCATTGGAAGTGATAATGGGGATAAAAGATTGTCCACAACAGAAGTGAGTATTTTTCACTGATGAATTTGTGTAACTTCTGTATTTTAGAATTTTTTTTCCGCTGTGTTTTGTATCATTTGAGAAATACTTCACCAAGTTGCATTTAACATTCTTTGGGTATCTGTACAGTTGAGCTTAAACCATTAGACTGCCAGTATCAGACAGAAATTATTTACATATTGCTTTGACTTTGCTGGTTAGAGTTCATTCCAGTCCAAATTTCATACATTAAAAACTGAATTCTGACCTAATTAGTTGTTTGGATCTTTTAATGTGTGGAGAGCATAATCATTTTCTACACAAAGGAAAAAAAATATTTGATTGTTATTTAAAGAAATTAACATACTTAAGAAAATGGAAGTTTATTTGGACCTTATTGTTGTTTAAATTTTAATAAACTTCTGGATGATCTGCTAGGTTTAAAGTGGTGAAAAAAAATCCCTACAAGTTATCTGTGTATTTGTAGAAATCTAGATTACGGAGCTGTAATTAATAGCAGTGATGTCAAAGCTGAATGGTGTGGAACAAAAGATTTTTGAAATTTAGAATTATTACAAATGCAGAGTGATTGTTAGTGGAAAAACTGTAGAACAAGGACTATTACCAATTGGGTGTTTAAAATTCCAAATGATTAGAAGTAAAGCTGTATTTTTTTTTTTTGAGTGGTCTAAGAAGGGTCAAAGTAGTTGGAGGTTTTAGATAAGAAAGTACCTAAGTACAGTTTTCTTAGTCTACTGACCAGGGTTGGGCTCGACCTCTTTGAACAAAATACTGTATTTCAGTATTATATACTGAATAGTTGTTTGTCACTCCCTAAACTATGATTCTCTTAACACCCCCCACCCTGCAAAAAACCCCAACAAACCAACAAAAAAATCCAACCCATGAAAAACCCCGCCTGACTTGATGTTCTTTTCCCTGTCCTGGGAGCCATCCCTCATGATAGGGTCACTTGCACTGTAATTTATGACTTCTTAGCAAATCATATAATAATGTAATGAATATGTAAGTTCTGTATTAAATGTGCCTTTCTTTGCAGCCATCTGATGATGATACAATCAGCCTTCACTCCCAGGTGTCTGAATCAACGAGGGAACAGACGCTAAGGAACGACAATCATGTAACGGGAAGCAAACTCGATCCTCAGAAAGGTAATATCTGTTGTGCATCTGTCACTTTAGGTAACAGGAATACTTTTACTTAGGTATTTTACTTAGGTAAAAGAAAATTGCAGAAATTGATATGATCACATGTTGGCGTGGTATTTTCATCATTTCAGAAAACAATGTAATAATCACAAACAGAAAAGGCCAGAAAGCAAAAAGATTATTTCTAGCTCAAGGAGACATGATTTCATTGTTTTATCTTTAGGTGACACATCTCATAAGTACTTATCTCTCTCAGGAATAACATTTGTTTGAGAGAACTATTTAATATCATCTTTTCCATTCTTTATCAATCCTCACCAGACCAGGAGGTGTACGATTACATTGATCCCAATGCAGAAGAGGGGGCTGTTCCTGAGCAAGAAGTACAGCTGGGACCGTTGCTATCTTACATCAAGGTACTGTACCTTGACAAAAGCAAGCAGGCTTGCTTTTTTTTTTTTTGTTTTATTCAAGTCTAAGTTTATTTCTCATTCTATGTAAGGAACGGGGAAAACATCCTGAGAAATCCCAGAAAATAGAACAGAACGAGGACTGGGGAGATGAAAAAAGGTAAATCTTGATCTTTTTTGGGAAGGTTTTACTGATGGTGGGGGGTGAGGGTGTTTCTGTTTTAAACTCCTTGCATATGGAGGAGAGAAATCTCATACTGAACACAGAGTGCTCCTTCTTGGACAGCAAATAAGCTTATAGGGAGCACTTCTTGGTTATTGTCCAATACTGGAGCCATTTCTGTGTCTTGCTTTACTGAAGTCAGGCACATCACTAATGTTTAATTTTTCAGAGTTCAGAAAGAATGTCTGCTGGCCGAAGATGATGATGAACTCAAAGAAGTGACTGACTTGAGAAAAATAGCAGCTCAGTTACTGCAGCAAGAACAAAAACACAGGTATTACAATAGTAGTTGAGATAGCTTGTGTTACAATTAACTTATTGTTTAACCTGCCATATACCCAAAAACTCTTGACACCTTTTCATTTGGAGAACACTTTTGTCCAGCTGTTAAACAGTTAAAGTGCCAGGCTCTTTTGAGATACCTGTCCTGTGTTGCTTTTCATAAAATTGCTGTCTGGAGAAGCAGTGCTACACCTCCTGTGGAGAGGAAGAGGGGAGTGTGAAAGTATCTTCACTTCCTGGTTTGATCTTTGTTAACTTTTTTGGTTTTTTCAAAGCAGTATAGTTAAGTAGGCATGGCTAATGCTCATGTAAGTAGATTATTGGTAACATGTTAAAATGACTTGGTCTTAGTTCGTACGAGTGACGGAACCTGCATACAGTGTGTTTATGACTGGTTATTTTTATTCAAATGGAAGGTAATTTAGGTGGTACTTCCCCCATTCAATCTGATGTGAAATATAAATAAAAATAAGTAATTTGAGCAGTCTGAGTTCATATTAATAAACTGCCTGACTTTCTCCACTTCCCGTTGGGCATCTGTCACAGATGGAGTGATGCACTTCACTCATGGAGAGAAGCAGCGTAAAAATAAGTAACTTGACCAGTCTGAGTTGATCTTGAACTGCCTGACTTTCCCCACTTTGTGTCGGGCATGACAACAGAATGATTCTTGAAAAGGAGCTGCAGAAGAAGCAGCAGGTTAAAGGAATGTAAGAGAAGAGGTTACCAGCTGTGGGAAGGGGAGAATGGGAGTGAACAACTGGATGGGGAGGAGCTGTCTTCTCTCTGGTTCCTGTCCCAGGCAGGCAAATAACCAGTGAGCTGCTTTGGCAAGAGCGAGCTCTTTCCCGAAAGGTAAAAGTTGTAGCTAATAGTAGTTCATTAACTAAAATAGTTCATTACAGTCGATCATTATCCCACAGTAATGGATTTAACTTTCTGTCAGCCTAACTACTATTTTTGTTTCTTTTGAATTTCTTTGTAATGATGAGATTCTGCACCGCTGGTTTTCTTTTAGGGTAGTTGAAATACACGTGAAGCCCTTAGAGAAACTGATATCGCGATACCATGAATTGCAGAGCTTTAAAAATTCACCAGCGTTTTATATTAGTTATAATGTCTGCGTGGAAAAGATAAAATATGTTTTACTTGTAACTCCATGCAGTGTATTTAAGAATTGGTTGTTCACACTGGGAAGGGAAAAATAAGAAGGAAATCTTAATGCTAATACATGCGTATTACCAAAAGTATTGCAAAAAAGACTAAGAACATTAAATTTTCTCATATTAAATTACTAATAAAGAGATAATAAGTGTATTTTTCTTATATTAGGGTTTTTTTAATGATGGTTATTTATATTGCATGTGGGTCTTGTTTGATTAGTTTTAATATTTCCTGGTTAGCTAGTCATTTGAAATACCAAGCCACTCCTCTTCTGAAGTACTGCAACTTCAGTTTTACTCCTCGTATGTTGTTGTGTCTTAATGCATCCATCTTGCTAACGGTTCTGATTTGCTCTTGAATTGGCCAGACATGCAATCTCATTAGTTGTTAAATTTTACTTCTTAGTTCAGCATTTATATTTTAAAGCTTGCTTATGTATCTTTATATGAGGGCAAAATCACTTCTGATATAAAATTTAGCCCTGGTTTTGCATCCATAGTGTTGTAAATCTTATGCTTTCTTGCCATAAACAGCAATAAGAATAAGATTTAGAAGTTTAGCGAAGATGTTTCTGTGTGTGCTTGTGGAAAATACATTCAATCTGAGTAAACAGAATCCTTAGAAGTGTGAGCATCACAAAATAATTTCTTACTAATCGTATTTCTGTTTGTTGAGTGTGGTGTTTTTTTTAAAGTATTATGCAGTCTCTTTTCTTTTTGCTTGCTATGCTAATGACTTCCCTGTCCTCTCTCATCAACCTGTCCTGCTTCCTTCTTCCGTCTTTGGCTTTGGTGTACATGAAATGTGAATACAGACGAAGGCCATTAAGCTATAGAACTTCATTCAGTGAAAAGCTCTTCCAGAGGACAAGGGCGGCAGGACGTGCATCAAGGTATAAAGCGTTTGTAGAGCTTCAGATTTCCAAAGTTAAAATGCAGACAAAAGAAACAGTTTTGACCATTTCTAGTAAAATAGAATGAAGTGATTGGCTAAGTTAGCCTAAGATATTTTGTTATCAAAATCAGATTGCAATACATTTATTTTCTTGCAGATGAAATGATATTTAAGGAAAATATTTAATTAGGCAACTCTCCAAAGAATATTTAAATGAGTCCAACCTAGATGCATAATTTCCCATACCTTTGGCATGCTTTTTCTTCAGTTCTTTTGTTTTTTTAATATATAGTACCTCAGGCAAAAGTGGAGTTTGTTTTTTGTTTGTTTTTTTTTTTTTTAAGATATCTTGGTTTTAAAGTGGTGGTTTTCAAATTAGCGTGACAACTTGTTCTGCATTTGACAGCCATGAAGGAAGGGTTAGTAACATGGAATCTGGGCTGGGCTGGGCTGTGGAGGCTCTGCTCAGAGGTGTTGGTGATGAATGGAGCGATTGCAGACTGTTACCTTATCAATTGAAACTCTGTAGCTTACTCTGGATACTCCCGGTCTGTTTCAAAAGAAAGTAGGATAGTTTAGATTAAATAATCTTCATTAGCACCAAACGAGCCGGTTTCAGTTTGCATCAAAGTTACGAGGGGGTTCTTGCCTGGCAGCAGGGACTCCCTAAAGCTGGCTCAGTCCCCCCGACCACCGCTGACCAGCACAACGCACAGCCACGTGTGAAGGCAGTAGATGGCTCCTGAATGAGTTTAAAATACATCAGGTTTTTTTGTCTCGCTGCAAAAGATTTCTAGTGTCTTTATACACTTTATTACATCCTAGGTAGCGCTTGCATGCTTAACTTCAAGATAGCTAACCTTGAAGTAGCATTACCATCATTCACTTAGTTTGTGTCCCTTAATCATGATGTTTGCTCAAAATGTGAAAGTATAAGTGACTGAGAAGAGATTCCACTTTTTAAATTCTCAAACTTTAGAAGATATTTTCCAATATCATAATTGGTCTTGCCATTGCCTTTCTCCCCTGTCTAGTCAGCAGTTTGGAGTAAGTGTTATGCTTGCATGATATAAAACTAGAAGAAAGAGCCGTAATGGGTTTTTCTCTGAGTTTAATATATTATAAATATGTGTCATTCTGTATGTGCTGTTGGGTAATTTACATTTCAAAGTTTGTATGAGTTTTAGAACCCTTTAGAACCCTAGAAGTAGTTTTCTGGTAGTTTTATGCTACCTGTGTAACAACAGACTCTATGTGGTTAGTAGGAGCCATAAATAGGAAACTAATTGCAGTAGTAGCACAAGTACTGGTGCAAGTTCTTATTTAGTGATACAGTGTGACCCTCAGTAAGAAATTGGCCTGATAATTGATCTAATTAAAAAAAAAAAAGTTTTGGATTTAGTGTGTTGTAGTATGAAATATAAACAGTTGCTGGAATCTTTCAACATTAGCACCACATTAAGAGCATGACTTCTCCATATGAGCTACTTGTAGACTTTCATTTTGCGTACGCAGTTTTGCATTGTGTTTCCTGGAAGACAGTTCTTAACACAAAAACAGTGATATTTTTGTTTTGTTTTGTTGTCGTCCCCCCCCCTCCCCCCCCAAGATGAACAAATTGTTTTGCCGTGAATTCCATAGTGGAAAATTTAGTAAATTCAGATTAATTTTCTTCACCATTTTCTTGAACTAAAAACTTTAATGTTCCTTACTTCACAGGAAATTCAGATTTCTCTGACTGGACTAGTAACCGCTAACCTGACAGATACTGAACTTGCAGTTGCTTCCCCATCAATATTCTTCAGTTTTTTAAACAGGAAGTTTCAAAAATGTTTGGTTTTGTTTTACGAAGTATAAAAATACACTCTGTGTATAATAAACTCAGTTTATTATAAACGCAAACTTTAATTATAGAAACAGTGTAGCTGAAAAGGGTGTGTGTATATGTTTAAATTAGCTTGAATATTTTTTCCTTAGGTTTCATATGAGTATAAAAAAGTTACATACAGTTACGAAAGTTACATACTGTTACATACAGTCAGTGATTTTACACTGATAGAGTCAGTTTTGGTGCAAGTTTTGCATCAAACTGTTTATGGGACTCAAATTTCTATTTCTGTTCTTAATGCTCCTTCTATTGTAATGGTCGCATCTTGTTACAAAACCTCTTTAAATTTCTCGTTGCTTTCAGTTGAAGACATAAGACTAATTTGAATGGGAATTCCCTGTACAAATTAATGACTTTAAAATGACACGTTTGTATTATGGTTTGATAACCTATGCTCTGAATATGGATTTCTTGTAACACTTCAGGCTATAACAGTTTAAGTCTGGAATGCACCCTCAAAATTAAGTTTCTGAAGACAAAATATAGGGAGCAGATGGTGCAGACTGTGTTGGTTTATGGGCTTAACTTCTCGTAATCCCATTAAACTGAGGTTCACATAGTGAGAGGTTTAAACCACAAATGCGATTACTGAGCTCAGAGTTATCACAGTAATCAGGGAAATCTGATTGAAAATCATCAGTCACTTAAAGGTAATGGTTGTACTGCCCTGTGTAATGATAATGAAATATAAAAAGGTGCCTACTGTTTTACCTTCTTCCATTGAATAGTTGGTGTTCTAATTCTTTCTGATTCTTAATACATTTTAGTTCTCTGTATAATTCGGTGTAATACACTTTGATCACAGTTCTGCACATGAAGTCAGTGTCAAAGTGTAATATTATGACCTCCAAGAATTCAAAATTATTTGTTCTGTTTACTGTTCATCATGACACTTACTTGAAAACGTTTAATTTTAAGTGTTACTGATTGTTTTGTTATTTTTAACACTTTAAGCATCCATAATAGCTCATATCTTCTTCCTGCCTGTGCACATGTCTGGTATGTGTTTATTCCAGGTGAAAAACCTTTTCTGAATCTCTGTGAGTTTGGGGATTTTTTGACTCTTTACCGTTAAGAAAAATGGAATTTCCATTGGCTCATTTCTGCATTACGTTTTTCATTTAGTTCTTAGCCTGTGTTTCTCCATTTTCCACCTCTCCTTTTTTCCCCTGTGTTTCCTTTGCACTTCCAGCATTCCTTACTCAGCTCTATGCTGTCCCGCTGGCTGCCCTGTGCTCAGCCTGTGCATCGCTGCGTGTCTGCTCCGGGCTGGCTCGCTTCTGTCTCCTAGTTTTAGTGAGCAGCGGGGCCTTCTGTGTTGGGGTCAGCATAACTGTACACAGGTGTGAAGTCAGCTGAAATAGCATGTATTTAGGGAGAAAAGTGAGAGAGGACTTTGTCATTTTTTGAATTATCGTCAGGTTTTACTTAAAATTCAGAACCTGAAATATTTCAAGAGCTGGAAACAATATTGTTGGTTTAAATGAAAGCAGGATTGAGCTTGGATTTCATACGTGCGCACATGTACATATTCTAATTTTATGGAAAATGTCATCGTAACATTCCAACCTCTTCATTTACAGGAAGCGTTATGCAGTGAAAGTAACATGTATTCTAAGAAAGCTTTAGCAACAAAGCTGTTGAATAAATATGTACTACTTTTTTTTTTTCTTTCTAGGCTTCTTAATCATTCAGTTTCAGTAAGCACAAGGAACAGGCCAAAGCAGCCAATGGAATCGGAAAAATGGTATTGATATATTTAAACATATCACAGCTTTCAATATTTTATTAAATTTCTTTTTATATTTATTTTATGTTGCTGCTGCCATCTGCTGTTGTAATGTTTTTAGCTCAAGGTGAAATAGAAGCTACTCAGAATAGGTTCTTGAGAATCTTTCAGATAACAAAAAAACCAAAAATGGTTCTTTCGAGCCTTCAGGAAAGTTGATGTCATCCAGAAACTAACTTGTGGGTGTGAGCATGGCAACAATTCCGGTGCCTAAGGATAGGGCTTCGGTCATGTTTGAGACATCCAGTTCCAGCGCAGAAGGCCATGTGTGCCATAGGTGACAGTCCAGGTACATCAGATGGCACTAAGCTGTGCTCAGGCATCTCCCTGTCCCTGTCTCTGCCCTCTGCTGCTCTGCAGAGCTGTTGGAAGAGTGTGGCTGGCAGTTCAGCCTGCGGAACCTTCCCCGTCTATGGAGGATGTCAGTGAGGAACCCATTGTCTGCAGGAGCTGTACTCTTATGCTCTTTCAGTTAAAAAAACCCACCCCAAATCAACAACAAACAAAATTACTCGGAACCTTGTCTTTAGGAAATGGGGAAATCACAGCTTCCCGTTTCTGCCCATGTGTGTGAGAGAGAACTTAGCAAGTTTTCAGTGCTCCTTCCCTTAAGGAATCCTAGATCAGTTCTTTTAATCAGTTTGGTCAAGAAATAATCCTTTTTAATTTTTAAGCTAGAGAGGGAGAGCTTACTGGCAGCCTCCTGATGAGATCTCCATTTGAACGACGGCTTTTGTGATTTCTAAAATCCGTACTTTGATAAGGATCTGTATCTGCTTGTGTGCAGTTTGGCTGTGAACCTTGGAGACCAAAGCCGTAACTGCTCTTGGTGTTGCCGGAGTGCGCTGGGGGCGGTAACGGTTCAGGTAGACATGAGGAAAGCGTTTACTCCAACAGAAGAGGGACACAGTGTAGATATTTGTGTGATATGTCCTATTTTGGCTATCTTCTCTCATTGGGCTCTGTGGTTTTAGAGCTAGCTGTGCATGTGTCCTGGGGTTCTATGGCCCATGCTGCAGCTGGTCTTCACTTGCCTTTGGAACCTTCCAGGCCTTGGTTGCTTCACATACAGCTTCTGTTCTTTGGGGTGCTGTCACCTAGTGTAGTGTACAGCTGTGCTGGGGGATCCAGGAAAGGTTAAACTTACCTTTCCCTCTTTTGTTAATGAAACAGAAACAGTTCTGAGACTAAAAAGCAAAGCAACTCCCCAAAAAAAACAAACAAAAAAGCCCACCCCAAAAGAAAGCCCAGCCACCTCCCCCGCTTAGCTTTGAGGTGTGCACAGAAGAGAAGGTGGATGTTGCAGGTTATTTGTTCGTTTATGGCACTGATATACGGGAACTGCGTAAGGAACATACAAAGAGAGTAGAAGGACTGTCGTATCCCTAAAGAATTTACACTTACAGACCAAATCATAGTTAATGGATACATACCTATCGACAGCAGAACCCAATTATTTATTGCAGCAGTTCCTGCAATTCTCATCTGGGTCGCTTCTCAAGCTATTGGACATGATTCAGACAAATTTCCTATGCCAAACAGCTTTAAAAAGAAGCGTTATTAGTTCGGGGCAAACAAAGACAAAGGAAGGGAAAGGAATACAAAGTAGCAGACACTAATTCCCCGTCTGCTTTCCCTCTGTAGCCAAACAATACAGTAGTGCTACAGAGAAGCTGCTTGTTAATAGTGTTCACTTTTTTCATATTTTAAAGTAACTTGGTTTTCAAGTACACAAAAAGCGGTAAATGTCATAATGCCTCTCATTTCAATTTTAGTGTCTCAGCAGATGAAGTGAGTTCCCCCGTGTCCCTGTATAGCTGGCAGGTAAATATTCAAATGTAAAGATGGTGGCTTCATATTTGAGTGATGTTTGTTTTGTTTTCTTTTTTTGGTTTTGTATTTCTGGCAGAAGACTTTTACACAGTCATACCATTGCTTACACACACAGTTACTGTATGTGTGTAATCGTGGTGGAAAATATAAAAGCTTACAAGAACTTAACACTTCAAGATAATTTGACTTGTGTGTAATGGGGGCCTTTTCTTTTAAGAGCATAAGGTACTAGCTTTAGGATCTTCAAACTGAGACGTGAGTTTTACTTGGTTTTAATATTTCTTTACATATAAATTTTACTGCCTCACCATAGTTTTTTTTTTAATTTCTAAATGGTGTGAATTATTTATGCCTTCCATTCCCCATACCTCACTGAGAAGCTTGCATGATACAATAAAATTGCAGGGAAACTGTAAAGAATACTTTTTTATTATTTTATATTTTAATCCATTAGGTATTTGCAATTGCTTTAAATGGCCTGATATTCTAATATGAAGAAATAGTTGGAAATGTAGGTTTAGCCTTATTATGAAATGGGCCCTTCAGATTGTCTGCTTTCAGTTTTCATAAAATAGACGTCTTCATACATATGCATTGGTTTTTTAAGAATAAATACGCTTTAGCTGTCTCTTCAGAATACAATGCATAATACAGTACTTTGAAAGAGAGATTTCTTTTCCAGCTGGTTGATATGTATAATCTTTTAAATAGGAACAGCAGACAAATACTTAAATTGTCTTCTTGTAGTCGTCCTTTTCCTGTGCATTCAGGTACTAGATGTGCTGATGGCTAACCACACTCCCAGCTGCTGGTTTGAAGTTATTTATGGGGACCTTAGGTGGCTTCCTCACATACCTGCAAAAATTAGGCTCAGAGCAGAAAATGGTGTTATTTTCTTAGGAATTATTTCTGAGATTCTTTTTCTTCTATAAAATATGTTTTGGGACTTGAAAGGAAATAAGGGATTTCTACCAGAATCACCATTAAGACTGATAACACTTTGTGTCATAGAGCTACATTAGGAGAGGCAAACATTTTGTAGTTGTAGTTCATACTAATTTGTGTTAGTGCACACGAGGCATATTTACCTTTTGCGTAAAAATATTTCTGAACCTTGTAGCCACTGGAAAACCAGAAGGATTCGATGGATGAGCAGTGTTGGCCAGAGACGCAGCCAGTGATTTGGCAGAATGAAGAAAGAAGGAGAAGTAAACAAATTAGAAAAGAGTATTTCAAGGTAATGGGGGGGTGTGTGGGTGGGTGGCACTTTTTTTTTAATGAGAGTGGAAGAAACTATAACTAAGTAAAGGTAAGAAAAGGTTGTCATGCTTCTAATTTTGCATGTAACCTGTAATTTTTTAGTTGGCTCTTTTGAGTTAAATAATATATATACATACGTATTTAGGGTCATGTGAGAGTGCAGGAAAATCAGGAGGAAAAAATTGACCGAATACTTTGTTTATCCTTCAAATAAAAGACAGTAATTTACAGTTGTCTTCTGGCAAAGCCAGTAAGTAATCTTCAGTCATTGGTCCTTCCCCATCCATTTTGAGGGATGATTTTTTTTTTTGGTAGGAAAAGATATATTACCTTTTTGTGCAGCTTGGTTGTGAGAATGATTTATGCATTTTGGTTCTCAGTGCATTAGTTTGCATTTTAGAGAGGAAATTTTCTCTGTATTACTTTACTGCAGTAGTGTGTACCATTGGTCACCAGATGTCAGTGTCTGCTTATTGCAAAACAGACACGAAGTTACAGCAGTTTGGGGTATTGTAGAGAAATAGGAGAACTCTGACCAGTGCTAGGTTGAGTTAAAATGAAATTTCTCATATATGAAATAAGTTTTTTGGGTCTCTTGCTCTCATACATCTTTATGAAATGCTAGGGGACTTCAAAGAAATGAAATTCTAGTAAAAACAGAGCATGCCATACAGCTCCGATACATTCTTGTGATTATACAAGCTACTCGTTTTTTTTCCTGAAGAGTATGTGGAGTCGTTTTGTAACTGGGATTCTACTGACCTCTTTCCAGGGTTTTCATCCCTAAAGTAATTTTGCCCTGCGGCCTTTAAGGGGAAGGGGAAAACCTTCAAAGTAGAACAGAATTCAGTCATTTGAATTCTTAAACAGCTGTGCTGTTGATACAGGAGACTGGCATTAGTGATTCCTCATAACTTTAAAGGATGTGTTTAAATGCTAATACAGATTTCAGCCTTGAGTTCTGTGCTGGAAGCAGGTACCTGAAGCGCGTGACATACAGCTATGGACATGTCTCAAAAGTCAATTAAGCAGGCTGTATCAGTAACAAAAATACTGTATCAATGATAGTTTCATCTGCAAAAAACAAGGCAATAAGCAAGCGAAATGAAGTCTGTCTTCTATGGCAAACGGGGGGGGAAAAAAAAGGTACCACTGCTGTTGTGAGAAACCAGTGAAAATACAATT
Source organism: Stercorarius parasiticus (assembly GCA_013396915.1). Lineage (NCBI taxonomy): Eukaryota > Metazoa > Chordata > Aves > Charadriiformes > Stercorariidae > Stercorarius > Stercorarius parasiticus. The sequence goes on from VWZL01003169.1 coordinate 247,626, forward strand.
CATACAGTGTCCGTGTTTTCTTGGCAAAAAAGCTCACTGAATAATCATATCTGTACTGCCAAACATTAATATCTTAAAAATACATGCTAAATTACGGCAAGGGGCGTATTAGAACAGGGAAAGTTTACGTGGATCAGCATCCAGAAGTATTTATAGAGCATCTTTATTTTACGTGTTGTATACTTTTATTGTGCAGTTGTACTGTGCAGCAGAAGGGTAGGAGAATGCCTGCAAGAATCAGAACTCCTTTTCTCCTTTTCTTGTGGCATTGCACTGAAGTCTTGCTGGAGCCTGAAATCTTTTGTGGCATTAAGTATGTAAAAAGAATCTTATCATTGAAGACAATTTTATCAAGCAAAATGCCTTCCCCCCCTCTCCCCGGAATAGTTTGCAGTTGTTTTGGATCCTGGCTACATCCAAGCTGAAACTCTTGTTAGGATATCCACAATGGAAAAGAATTACTACGTGCTAGCTTTGTCATGGTTAATTATGGTGGAAAAAAATGGACACTGAACTGGCCAAAGGCCTGTAAAACAGAAGTCAGTAGTGGAGATCTGCAGGGCATAGAAAATCAGACTTTGCCTTATCAGCTGCCAAAGTAATATATTTTCCTGTACTGCAAACATAAACGAAATAAACCCAAGAAGAGAAATATCCAGTCATGGACATATGTAATAGGTCTCTGTCTGATTCCTGATATGTAATAGGTCTCTCTCTGTTCCGTTCATAGCTTAAAAAAAAAAAAAAACAAACAAAAAAACCCTTGACAACAGAAACAAACAAAAAAACCAACCCAAACCCCCTCAAAACAAACCAAAAAAACCCCAAAACCACCAGAAACCCCCCAAAACTGGAACAGAATCCCGCAAACCAACAACTGACACTTTATTTAGTCGTGCGTTTAAGTTGCTCAGACGATGAAGGGCAGTAGGGTGGCTACCAAAGCTGTGTTTGTCCTGGACCCCGGATCTCAAGAGAGATGCTGTTCACTGTTGCCAGCATCGTCCAGCCTGTAGTTCAGAAAACTGTTGAAAATTCAATGCTCTAAAGCTGATCAGTTTTAGAGTCCCACAGTGCTCAGTTAGGACTTGGAAGAAGACAAGCATCTCCCAGGTCTAACTGATAAATAGAGCTTTCTGTAGCACAGCTAAGTTTGTGTGTTTGTTAATATTAAAGAGCATAGTTGCAAGTCAGGTTTTTCTTCCTTTTTAAGAAATTCTTCCAAATAAAACCTATACGTACCCCTAGAAGTCAGATCTTTGAAGGACAGCCATCCTTCCAGTCCCAAAGTTAGTCTTTTAATTTAGCCTGTGTTATGTGTTATTCCAAAGATGGGTTGGCTGGCCTCATACACAACACTTACTGGAGTTGTGTAGTGATGGATCTTTTTAATTCTAGCTGCATGTTTTTTCCATTTTTTTGTATGCTTGCTCTGCAGACAATGAAATACGCTTGTTTTCTTAAATACCTCTTTTCTAAATTTCTTCCTTCAATCGCTCCAATTCCTACACTTCCAGGGTAATCAGGCAGTGGGACAGCGATGAAGGCATCGCGCAACAAATCAGACAACTGTGGAAAAAGTGCTGGTCTTAAATAGATGAAAGGATGTGATCAGGCGTTGAAGCTGTAAAGGAAATACTGATTTTTATTTTTTGTTGTTGTTATTTTGGTTTTTTTACAATGTCAAGTCAACCTCTCAAAGTGTAAGCAATCTTAGTTACATAACAAAATATATTGGAGCAGTAAATTTCAACGGTTGCATAATTTTTTCTAACAAATACTGTTTGTAGCAGTTGTGAAGATGTTTTCACTTCGATCAACTTTTATATCGGAGAATGGTTTGGGTTGGAAGGGACCTTAAAGAACACCCAGTGCCACCCCCTGCCCTGGGCGGGGACACCTCCCACCAGACCAGGTTGCTCCAAGCCCCATCCAACCTGGCCTTGAACACCTCCAGGGATGGGGCAGCCACAGCTTCTCTGGGCAACCTGGGCCGGGGGCTCACCACCCTCACAGCAAAGAACTTCTTCCTCAGATCTCATCTAAATCTCAACATGCAGTCAGTGTTATCTAAATATGATAAGAGCATATTTAGTTTTAAAATGCTCTTATGCTTCATCAACATAATGAAGATTTTGACTCTCCTAGGAGCTAGATGTTCCTTTCCTGTTTTATTTCTTTTTTGCTCCTTTGATTCTGTAATGTGTGTTTTTTCTCAGTAGCTTCACCAGTAATAAGTAACATCTGAGTGATGTCAAGCCATTTAGTTCAAATGAAAACCATACTTCTATTTTAAAGTAATAATTGTGTGTGTTTTGCAGTATAAGTCTTCCAGAAAGAGTTCAAGTGGAAATGAAAATGATGAGGTGAGAAAAAGCAATTGTGTAAAATATTTAAGAAAACGTTTTACTTATTTGTCTTTTATAAACACCTACGAGCCACAGAACTGGAGAGTATCTAGAGTCCACACAAACAGACTTTGCATTCCAAAGCCATATGGAAATAAGTATTCTACTCCCTTATTTGAAAAAAGTCATCAAGATTGTGTACTGGGGAAAAGTAGGACATTTACTTGCTTTGGTAATAGAAAAGTTAATTCCTCTACCAAGCAGAGGTAATGTAAAAGTAATATTCAGCATAAACAGTGAACAGTGTTTCCTTGACTTCTGTGTCTTTAAATTTAGTTGCTGCCAGTTTGTCACATACTTGACAAATGTTGCATGTCTCATGTATTGTGTATTTCATAATTTCATGTTTCTCGTTACATCAGAATTTCCATTTTTATAATTTCGTCTCTTTGATTTCTTTTTAGCAAGACAGTGATAATACTAATGTGTCCCCACAGTCTCCTGTGTCGTCTGAGGTACAAGTTTGTGGTTTTGTTTTTCATTCAACAAACATTTCTTTGTGCGCATTGGTTGTCACCAGGTTTCCCATGCAGATACAGAGCTATTAGTTCCCTTTGAAACCGCAATTAGAAATATTTCATCATCATAAAAATTCAAAAATAGAAACTAAAGACAGATGCTGCAACTTGTTTTACCTTTGTAACTATCTGATCTCTCCCTAGATTTCTCCTCTTGCACTGCTGTGTGGAAAGCTGCATTGCTTTGTCTCCATTACTTTTCCTAATGAAAATAGCTAATAAAACAAAAACAAAATTTACCATATTTTGTAGGTGTTATATGCACTAGTCATCCAGAGAATTTTAAGTAAAACTTGTGGTTCGGTATTTTCTATACCACGGGGAACCCAAAGGTGCTGACAGGTGTTGGAGAGTTTCATCATCTTGGTGCTGGCAGTGGCTTTGCGGTGCAGCCCTGCAGCTCCGCTCCCTGCCTGGGCCCTCTGGGCTGCCAGGAAGGCACACCAGGGACTATCGGCACTTCACCTGCTGGAGCGGAATGAGAACCGCCAAATGCAGTGAAACGAGTTGAAATAAGGGTCTCTCCTGTACATACCAAATTAGTGAGTGCAGCTCTTTTTAGGTGGTGAAATGAGAAATACCTTTTCTTCATAACTGAAAGTAAATATTTCTTAAGAAATATTTTGTGTGTTTTGCAGTGTATATATATATATATATTTATATATATATATTTTTATATATATATTTCTTAAGAAATATTTTGATGTTAAGTGTTGGGGTGACATTTGTAATTGCTTACAGCTGGCTTAGAACTCTGTTCGCAGAATGGTTTGCAGTAGTTTGAAATAGTTTAGAGTAGACTTTAGTTAATCTGGTGCTGCTTTTCTTTCTCGGTAAGATAATTTTATCTGCATGTAGTGAGGTTACTTTCATTGCATTTATTTTATACTGTCCACTTCAAAAGAGCGGGTTACAGTTAAGCAGAAGGACTCAGTTTTCTCAGGCAAGAATAATTTAAACACTATCTTGATGGGAACAAAAGTCAGTTCTTTTAATGAATAGAAGAAAACTGACATTATGTCTTTTAACAGGATTACGAAAGGATGGATGGTAACACTCATGGTCCGTTTGGTCTCAAACCAAGGTCAGGTAAGCTGCTGTTCTCTAACGTAGCATGATAGATCAGATGTTTATTTCCCAAGCTGGAAGAGACGGTAAGGACAGCAGATGCGTGAATTGGAATGAATATGAAGAGACACTGCTCAATGTACTTATTACAAGGCATAGTGCTGGGAGGGACACAGACAGCTGCTTTGGCAAAGGAATAATAGAAAGTTCCCCAAGTTGGACAGTGATTTATTTTTTAATTAATTTTATTTTTTTTTTCCCCACTGATTTATTTTGTGCGTATTTAGTCACTGTCAAAGAACAGGGAAACAGCACACAATTGGTCTCTAGACCTGATGGCTGGGGCAGGAGGGTTTCAAGACAAGCAGGTTTTTGTAATTTGTCCTCTGAAAGGATGCCATGGGCAGAGCTTTGCCAGGAGGTTTGTGGCTTAGTGCTTCTTCGCACCCTGACTCTTCCAGAACTGCCATACCCTCGTAAGAAAGTTGTGCTGTGTAAAGCAGACTTCTGGTCCTCTGAAATCTAAGTAGAAATAATACAATTTATTTTCTTTGCAGTTACAATATTCTATTTTGTTACAGTATTTTTTTATGTGCAAGTGTCTGTGAATATTGGATATCAACAGTCTAAAGCAGTTTGGAAAAGCCATTGTGCAATCCTTTTTCCAGTTAGTACCACTCTTCCCTGTTTTTAAGGGAACAGTCTTCGTGTAAATTTACTTCGGAAGAATGATCTCATCTTTTCAGTCTAATTTCATTCCGTGTTTATGGTAGCAAGGCTTGACCTCCTTAATGCTGGCCTGTGAGCTCTCAGGAGCAGAGTACGTCTGGCCGAGGTCACGCACGTGGCTCCTTCGGGGCCCTTCAGGCACTTGAGATTTGTAAGCGGTTGCGTGAAACTCCGGTGCCAGCCGTAGTTAGGTTAGTCACATGTACCAGGACATGCCTGGCTGGGATCGTTAAAGGGCTTCAGCTATCCACATCCTTGGCTGGGGGAAGGCGCAGATTGGATAGGAGGGAACAGGCTTGGTGGGACTTCCCAGCCCATCTTTTCTCGGCGCGATTGTGGGCTTCCCCAGCCCATCTTTTCTCGGCGCGGTTGTGGGCTTCCTAGGAGCCGCTGCCAGCTCGCGTCGGTGTAACAGCAGGACCCCTTTCAGTGCTAGGAGAGCAAAGGGTGTCTTGTTTCTTGGTTACAAGCCAAAGTCGTTATGGTTTTAGATGCTTCCATAGATACTGTCGGTGACATGGAATTGTATTTTTCTGTATGCAGACTGTATACTCTCATAATATATAAAATCAGGGCAGTGATTTCAGGAGTATCTATATAATTTCTTTAGTTTTGATTGTTAGATCTCTCGCTAAAATCCAAACTATTAGAAACAGTATAGAAAGTTCTGAAGGTGTAAGTATTGTTTTTTTTTTTTCTCAAAAGCATGGGATAAAATACTTAAGGATACAGTGGTATTGTAACAGAAGAGTGTTTATTAGCCGGTGTGCTATAAAATAATAGAATTGTTGACGGTTTTCTGACCATAAAGAATAGTAAAGTGAATGTAATTATTCAACAGACCTCCTTTTTAAAGAACAACTCTGAACTTTTAGATGAGACGTTTTGTGTTTTTTCAATTAGTTCTTTAATAAAAAACCACTGAATCTGTGCATATGCACACCTAACACATGCACATATGTGTGTGTGTGTCTATATATATTTTATGTCTTTCATTGTAAGTTTTGTCAGAGTTCTGTCCTTTTTTTTAGCCTCCGTAAAGATGTCATACTGAATTAGAAGTAAAATACAATGAAAATACTTTCAAAGCTAGATTGCAAGATATGCTTGGAAAAGTGCAAACGGGTACTTGAATGCTGAAGTCAATTCTGTCTCCATATTTTCTAGTTTTATCCATTTGCATTTAAGTAAGATGATCTGTGTATTTTATTTGGAAGATAAGTTTCATAGACAGCATCTTTTATGTCAGGATACTTAAATATATTTGTTTGGAAAAGTTCTGCAGCTTCTTTCACATTTTTATCCTTGGTGGTAGATTTTTAGTCATAGCATTTTTTTAATCTGAATTCTGAAAACTAACTTCACTAATGTTGAATAGCTTTCAGCCGTGCATCTCGCCAGGACTATGGTGCAGTGGATCCTGGATTTACAATGAGGAGGAAAATGGAGCATTTAAGAGAAGAAAGGGAACAAATAAGACAGCTTCGCAATGTATGTACCATTATTTACTATATGGGTGCAGTACATTTAGTTTGCTCTGTACCACAATTCAAACCTTTAAAATAAAGGCCTGCCAATCATTACACCTGTCCAAGGGCATCTCTGTAGTGGTATTTCGTCCTGAGGAATTCCATTTAACAGGCTACACTGGTCCTATTTTTGGTCCAACCAAGATACTAACCAGGAACTAAATGGTTTTTTAGCTGAAAAATTAAGTGAAATGAAAAATGAAATTTTTTTTAAGGTTTCTGAGTTTTTAGGTTTTCCTAGGGAGCTAGTAAGTCTGTCTGTGTTTGCTGCTGTTTGACCTGAGATTTGAAGGAAGATGCTTGTAGTCTTCTGAATGGCCAAATGGTTTTTGAGTGTAGAAAGTTGCTGTAAGTTATACACTACTGAATGGGACTTGAATTTCAGACTTCCAGTACATTGTTTTCTGTATAGTTCTGATCTCAAGATATTTCACAGTTATAGTTAACTGTAAATCGTAGCAGCTCTGCTTTCCCGGGCAGTACTAATTTGGGGTGTGACTTCTCTGAAGGCTGTTTGTGCCTTGTCTGGTTCACTTCCTGAGCAGCAAAGGCTGGTTGCTGGGGTGGGAATAAAACATTCCCAGCTTCTCTTCTCTGTTTCACAGCACAAGTGGGGGCACTTCGTGTCATCGCATGAATGACAGAGCCATGCCCAAAGTGGTTGTGTTCCCTTCCCCCCCCCACCTTCTCCTACTAAAACTGTGTATGATTTCAACCCACAAATTCTGCACACTAACAGCTAATGGGGTATTCGGCCTACCATTCCTGTCCTTAAATTTCCTATTATGAGTAGCGAGTTCATCGTCTGGCTTTTTGAGAGCTATGTATCATGGTAGCTGTTGGCTGAATGTCTTTCGCAATGTGTGTAGCTATGTCATTACATTCCCTTTGCTTGTTGGTTGGTTTTTTTTTTAAGGTTAGTGATAAAAGGATATTTATACTCAGAGTGTGATTGACTGAATTTTTTTACTTAATTTTATTATTAAAATGTCCCTTTTAAACAGAATGCTTTTAAATATCCTGAATTTTAAATTAAAAATTAGCTAATGTTGATAGTAACTTACTTCTGAACTTTTTAATAGAATCTTGAATCAAGGTTAAAAGTAATTTTGCCAGACGACATTGGAGCAGCATTGATGGATGGAGTGGTTCTTTGCCATTTAGCCAATCACATACGGCCACGCTCTGTTGCCAGCATTCACGTACCATCGCCAGCAGTGGTAAGTCATTCATCTCACTTTTGTTGCATCTTATGTGAAAGTAAGCTTTTGAAGTTCAATACTAAAACATGAATCATATTTACCACATTAATTGGCTGCATTCCTCACTTTTTTCTGCAAAAAACGTGAAACAAGGCTCAGAAGTGTAGTTTAAGAGCTGTTTTCATAGAATTTGCTTTGTGTTTTAGCAACTGTTACTGAATTTGCATCAGAAATATACAATCCTTCACAAATGTATGACGGAAGATCTAACATCCTGTCTTTACAGCCTAAACTCAGTATGGCAAAGTGCCGAAGAAATGTTGAAAACTTTCTTGACGCTTGTAAAAAACTGGGCGTTCCACAGGTATACTAATTGCTTTATTGACTTACTCTTAATAGCCACAGAAAATGTCAGCAAATACTGAAGTTGGGTTTTTGGGGGGGCTTAATTCAGGGGGCAATAGTGATTATAGCGCTGACCAGGAACTTGGAGATCTAAAAAGAAGTTCCATTTCTGGCCTGTGGCATGAACTTCAGGAAGATAATTCATGGGTTTCTCTTCTGTTCTTTATAGTAAAAATAATACTGACTTCCTTGTAAAATCAATTATCTAAACAAAAGAACTGATGCGAGAGGATGGTGTTGTAATATTGGAAAGTCTTGAGTTTAGCAACTCACCTAGGCATGAACATTTCAGTGTCTGCCTAGGAAGAATCCTGCAATTACAGAAATATGTAGCCTAACTGATAAGCTATCTCTTTAGCATGGCTGTAGTTGCAGCCCATTATTCATGCGTCTGTTGCCCAAGTTCATCCTCTTGCTTGCCTGTATGAGAGGGAACAAAAGCTAAAGATCAAATCATTTCCTGCATATTACAAGAGACAAAAAACTCCCTTGACCCTTTTTAGTGGAACAAGAAAATTAGTTCATGGATTTAGAGGCCTGGGGGGCTGGTCTGCCACAGTTTCTATCTAGTGTGGAGCCATGGGCCCCTTCAGAAGTCAGAGATGCCAAGATTTCCCTCCTCCGTACATGTAACACCAGCTGGCAGCTGGGGAAATGGTCCGGTGTCTGCTGAGTTTTGAAACAGAAAGGTGCCTTTCTTGGGGAATGGCTCGTTACTGGGACCCAGTTTATCAGCACTTCCAAGTTTTCCCAAGGCGAAAATTGGTAATAAGGCTACAAAAGAAGGGAAGGGGGGAGTAGGCCACTGAGCCAACGGTGCCCATCAGCCTGTTTATATGTGCTGCTTATGGAGAGAAACAATGTCTTTGGCTTTATGAAATTAGCAGGTTTTTATGTGTCTTCTGATGTTGTCATAGTTTTAACACTTTTGACAGATCTTAGATATAATTAGCTTCTGACCATTTTGTTACTGTAGAGAGCCACGTATGAAATTGAAGGCCAAAGATACCTTCTGTGCAAGTGTCTTTTAGTGATGTATGCATGACTTCAGAGAGATCGTGTTTGTTACCTGCGTTGGGGGGAAAAAATGACCGAAGTTTGATATACGTACTGCTTTATTTTGCAGGAGAGACTTTGCTTGCCTCATCACATTCTGGAGGAAAGGGGTCTGGTGAAGGTTGGCCTCACAGTTCAAGCTCTGCTTGAATTGCCAACGTTGAAAGTATCTCAGCTTTCTTCCATGTGACGTGACTTCTTGAAGGCAGACAGTTTACCATTCCATCTGTCCGTTGGATTGCTCTGAAGCAGTTCAGCTTCCTCCGTGGGAACACCCAAGCCATCACAAACTAGTATCTGTCCAGATGCTGTGGAGAGCCTTACTTTGGAGTTGTATGTGAAAACCTTGGAGTCAGCTGACAGTTAAAAGAACATAATTATTCTTTTTTTTCTAATTGGATGCACAAAGAGATTGTGGTAGCGTCAGGTTCTCTTTCCCGTTAAGTTAAAAGCTGCCATTTAACAGCTCACAGTGTAACAGTTTAATGCTGGATTTCTGTTCCTACATTGAAAATGTTGTTTGAATTTTTTCAGAAGTACAAAGCACGCCCTCCCCCTTTAATCTTTCAAGTCAATCATTTGATTTAAAGGTAAGACAAAAATGTAGCCATGGTATGATGGTAAAAATGTGAGCGACTGATCACTTTTAATCCACTTCCACTCTCTCAGAAAGCTTAATATTTGCGTTCTGTATTTTTTGCACTCCTGATTGTGACTTACACACTTCTAACATTGCCAGTATTTACTCTGAGTGTCTGGTGATTACACAGAACAGTGTACAATGGGAAAATGACACATTTTATTGAGTTTTTTCCAGTCTTCTAGGTTGGTGCCAAATATATTTTTTTTTCAGTTGTACTGTAGATTGTTTACATGTGAAGTGCCTGTGTAATTGATAACTCTTAATAGTCTTAAGCATTTTTGAAATTTCTTTGTTTAAAATAGATAAAATGGAAATTTTTAAATATTTTAATAGTTTTTTGTAAAATCAGTACGTGAAGATTTAAGTAATAACTTCACATTTTTCATGTTGGGTGTTTTAAGTTTGTTGCACAATCTAATTGGTTATTTTGTTGTCTAATAATTAGAAATTACTGTAAATACTTTTTATTTATGATATTTAATTTGATAATACCTAATCACTTTTGGTTTAATGTATTGTTGGACAAAAAAGTTGTCTACTTTTCTTTGTTTTCGACAAATATACACGGTGAGACATGAGGACTAGTGATGCATACAGAGTTGTTTAGGACATTTTGATAAAACTGCCAAAATCTCAGGTTTACGCTGTGACTTTCAGGATATTGTGTAATATTGATCCTGATCTCACATTACATTTTTACAACAGGTATATCCATAATTTAGTTGAGGAAAAATCAGTGTTTATTATCTTTTTAGTGTTTACAGGACTTATCGTGTAATTTACCCAAGTGTGGCACAACACAAAAATCAGTTTGTACAGATGTCACTGTGCTGAGACATTAGACTTTTCTGGATAAATGTGAAAAATTTCCACTGTGGTGGTTTTTTGAAACGTTTGAGTTTATGTATTTGTTTGCTTCTGCACAAATTCTGTGTTTTGAGAATATTCTGAAACCATACACAGTTGAGTTCTTCTCCAAACAAGTTGCAAGTAATTTCATAATTTTAGTAATAAATCTGTTTGCATTAGTTTGTTCTTCATGAATAGGCAGTTCAATTAAAAAAAGTTCTGACTGTCACAGATATTTTTTTTTTTTTATTTCAGGCTAAGCTAATTTTGGTTGAGGGATATGTTTGCCAAGCACGTAACGAGGTTTGATTCTGTTCTTTCCAATTGATCAAGACCCCATGTAATATAATTCATAAAGGAATGAGGGAGGGGTATCGTTTACTCCCTGCTTCATTCACTCTAGTCCTTAAAATCAATAGCTGAGTAGAAAAATAACCTTTTTCTGATTACAAGATTTTTTTAAAAAAAATACATTATTTTTAAATCAATTGAAACAAGCTGATTCATGTATAAAAATTAAAACCCACTATTATTTATGTAGTGTTTTCTTACGATACAGCTCATGGAGAGAGGATGGTGTAAAACTTAATTTGCAAAGTCCTAGGTGTAAATCTTAGGTTACATAAATACTTGTCTAAGGAAACTGAATTGCTTTGACCTTTGAAATACGGTATTTCAAATCTCACTAATTGTTTTTTAAATCATTCACATAATAGTCATTTTAACGATTTCAATATCTATTTTTCATTAAAGGCGGTATCTGAAAAGTCGTGCTAAGACTAAAATGAAAAAGTACTATAATTCATTACCAAAATGCTTGTTGTATGCTACGTTTGAAGAACAACCATTCAAGAAGAATAAGTCATTGTCTCTCCATTCCTTGCGATGGTACTTGACAACAACTAAGTTCCGTTTCAGTATGTTAGCCACAGAGTTGCCAACTGTAAATTGTCACTGTCAGTTACCTGGTCTAAACTGATCTTCCCTACTGTGTCATTGTCATAGTTAAATATGTTTTCTGATCTTAAAGTAACTTTCTCCTACTAGACCTAAATTTATAAAGTTATATCACAGTGTAAAGATTAAGAATTCCCTTGATGTAGCATGCCAGTTGTTTAACTTTTTTTTAAGCTTAGTTTATTTCCCAAGTAACTTGAAAACTGGATATAAAATTAATGTATTCATTTAAACTGTATCTCTGAAGTTGGAAACTACTAAAATAACTTTTCTTTTTTTAGTATTATGGAGTTCTTCCCCACAGACTTGCTAGAAACAGTCTTGCTTTGCCATTCATTGGAAATTATTATAGCCTTCTTCATGCTAATGGGGAAGGATAATCATGATTCTTCCAGGGCTTCCTTTTTAGCATTGCAAAGATTAAAGCCTACAAGCAATTCTAGGAGCAATCTGAGAAAAGGTCTTCTGTGCCTTTTTCTCATCTTTCTTTAGCTGCTTTTACTAAAGCCTTGCTAAAATTGTCTGTTCCCATCATAATTTTTTTAGGAGCAACTGCAAAAAAGATGCTAAAGAATTTTAAGTTTTCATTTTAAAGCAGCCTGTGGAAATTGTTGCTGTCTTCCCTGTACTAGTTTGCCTGCTACCCCCCCTTGCTCTCTTTCCATTTGATTCCCAGCATGTTCTTACTTATTTTTGTTTGTTCATAGATCGAGTGACTTCCCGTTGTTCATTACTGCATGCCACTTCCCTCCTTCCTCTTTACTTTTTTTTTAAAGAAATTGCTCCAGTGGCATCGGTGAACTGCTGTGATTCCAGAATCCCTGCTCCCAACATTTAATATGTTTGAGATACTCTTTTTGTATTTTGTTTAGGATGCAACGTCATTACTTAATACTTGGTGCAGCTGGTAGGATGGTTAAACACAGAGGCCTGCCCAATTCGTGTTGTAGTCACTCAGTTTTCACTTTGGACGTGAAAAGTTAACATTAAAAGCTTTAGGAAACTGCACTAGGTTTTCCTAATAAATTTAAGAGTTAACTAGGGTGCTCTTGTTATTGTGAATGCTATACAAAATTACTGCAATAATGTGGTATGAGCTGTCAATCACAGAGTGAATCAACAACAAGGGCTTCTGGACTTGTATGGTTTTCCTATTTTTTTAATGTCACTGGATGCAGTATGACGCACATGAATGATCTTTCGTTTAAGCAATAATGTCCCAGATATTGTGAGGTCTTAAAGCAGCAGCATTAAAATAGTCATTGTGAAGTGTGGCAGGGTCCCACATGGTGTCTCAGAAATGCCCTGCAGCTGGGGCCTTCCAAAACACAACCAAGTGCTAAAACTGTCATAAAATAGGGAAGAATACATTTGGAACAATAACTAACTATGACCTGAATCATAAGGATTTCTGGGTAAAACCCTAGCTGCGCTGAAGTCGATGCAAGTTTTGCTCTTGACTTCAGTAAAGGATTCACCTTTTTAATTAATGGCACACGCAAGCTGCAGACCATAGGAAATGTGGCTTAAACTGGTTTGGCACTAGCAAGCTTTAGTGTCAAATTCTTGACTAAAAATAGTGATCTTGGGTAAGTCAAAGGAAGCTCTAAAATATTACGCTGATTCATTTATTTAATACAAATTTTCTGTTGTGCCATATGCAGTACTAAGATGGTAGAAAAAGTCACTTTGAAATATAGCTTTCCTGCCCTGGGAAGGTGGTGTGTCACCTCTGTGAAACTGCAGGGGAGGCCTACCAGCAGTCTTTACTGCGCTAAAAATGTTATTTCAGATATTGTTTAGCATCGGTCTTCTCGGATTTTGACATAAATCTGTAGCCGAATGCAAACAAAAAACGAGAAGGCGTCTGTTTTCACTGAAGTTGAATTTCCAACAGTCGTCTTGGTATTGAAGAGAAGGCCCGAGGCCCAGCACTTCTTCCTGCTGCTGGATGAAGGGAGGTGCTGGATTTAATCCAGCTGCCATCTTCCTGCCGGGATGGAGGGGGGGCACGGTAATAATGCGCCTCATTTCAACTGCCAGCAACTCGCAGGAGATTTTTGCACTTTCTGCAGCTGGGAGATGATTTTTGTATTGGTAAATCAAATTTTTCTTTCCTCACTTAGTCAGGCTAATGTGTGTGTTTCTTTCAAGAGGTACGTCCTATTAAATGGTGACCTCTACTTGAAAACCAAAAGCAAATAAACCAAACGCCACCCCAACATGTACAAAACTGGGGAAATATATCCTGTTTACGGGTCACTCTTTGTAATTTAAAAATATAAAAAAAAAATAATTAAAAAAAAAAAGGCAATTCAGGTGAGGAATGGGAAAGGCAAAGTGTGGTTGTCAAGGGAGAGGGTGCTCTGAGTTGATTTCCTGTTGAATCACTTCCCAATGAAAAGCTTTTAGATTTAGTAGAGAAAAAGAAATAGATGTTTTTTCACTGCTTTGTGCAGAGGGAGGTGAATTCTTCAGCCCACGATGCTCCCCGCAGAGGTTCCAGTGACAGGAGCATGTGTGTTTTGGCTGGCTGTGTCGGAGGGCTGCAGGGAGCAGTGGCCGGTCCCAGCCCTGGCTGCTGCCACCCGCAGGGCTGTGTCACCACCGGGCTGGCCCCTGCCCGGCCTCCTCGGAAGGAGACATCTCCTTGCTCCACGCTCCTGCAGACGCTGCGGAATTCTTTTTAAGTGATGTTTGCGATGTGAATAGAAGCACTAAGGAAAGCGATAACTTTACTTGAGAGTACTAGACAGCAGAAGTTGACCACCGTTTGAATTCCAGCAGCAAGGAGCGCTGTGGGGAGCGGAGGAGGCTTGTGCTGGGACCTCAGAGCGTCCCTGAGTGGAGGTTGCACCACGGCTCTTACAGGTCAGCGTGGCACTTGTCCCCTCACGGGAGCCAGTCACACCAGTCCCTTGGCAGAGGGAGGGACAGAGACTGTCCCTGTCTCTTGTCCCGTAGCAGCACACTGGGATACCCGGAATAATTTACAAATAGAGGGAAACACCCATCTGTATTTTTTTAATCAGGAATTTTATAGCGCAGATCTTTTTGGCAAAATAAATATGAAGGTAAAAAATTATTCTCTTCCTGTGAAGAAAATTTCTGCTGATCTTGACTGTTAAAACACGGAACGTATGCAATTAAGGGAATTTTAGTTTAAACTTGCCACTGTGCAGGAGCAGTTCTGGCTTCTCTCTGTCTTACATAATGAAAAGCCACTTTGCTTTATTTGTCTTTAAGTATTTCATATAGTACAGTTCTGACAACGTACTATCTTAAAACTGGGGTTATATGCAGTATTTGTTCCCTCATTGGTTTTGACCTTTTTTTTTCTGCAAAATTGCTGTAAGCTACCTGATTAATTTCCATGGAAGGAATGCAAGTTATAAAAATGACATTATCAGTCATTTCTAGTTTACGTGTTTTATGGCCAACTACATTTTCAAAGAAAAATTTTTTTTTTCCATACACATTTTAGAATCCTGATCTTAACACAAACAAAACCAAAAAGTCTTTGCAGAACTATTTTAGTATCTTACCAAATACTAAAGGAGAAAAGTAGCTCAAACTGACAGCAAATTGAATTGTTTTGGGAAACTTTCCATTTTGGCAGCATTAGGTTTATGGTTGGACTCAATGGTCTTAAAGGTCTTTTCCAACCTAAATGATTCTATGACTTCAGGAAACCAGAATTTCCCTTGATGGTTTTGCAACTGAGCTACAACATGAAATCAGTCATGTAAAATGAATTCTTGGCACTAATGAGGATTTCCTCACTTTCAAATTTATGTGAAATAAGGCAAACGTAACATTTTTTTTTTTCCCACAATAGTTTTATGAAGGCAGATTGTGAAATGGAGACTATTTGGAAATAATTACAAGGATGCTTTTTTTGGTTTTGTTTCATTTTGACGTTCGAGTGACCCAGCAGCATCTTTCCAGGATCGCTGTGTTTGTCCCGTGTCTGGCGCGGAGACTCCCTGTGGTATTAATGCGCTTCCTGAGGCCCGCGCCCACCCTGGCTGGCGTTCCCCGTGGGCGCTGCAGAGGGGGGTTCGGTGGATTTCTTTGCGAATAATGTGAATACTTTTTGCTCTTCTGTAATGTGTAGAACAAGGGAAACGTGTTTGCTTTTCCATGCTCATTCAGTTGGTGTTCAGTTGTTTTATTTTGTAACTGGTGGTTCTAGAATGGGTGTGGGAACGTGTGTGGCTGTGGCAGGAGGAGGTCTGAGGCACAGCTGGAGAGTGACCACTTAAAAATAGATGTTTAATTGTGTATATACTTGCAACACCTTTGATAGTGCATTTTAATTCATTTTGCATTTCATGTTCTTGTAAAGCCCATCTTCCACACTCCTGAAGATTGTCTCCTTGTACAATAGTGTATTAATTCCTTTTTCAGGACTTCCATTATTGCTGGAGCTTCCAACATAATGTTCCTTTTGAAAAATGTTCCTATTGTTATTTTTTTTGTAAATAGCTTTTTTGTATTAAATTTGCATGGATAAACCCCACATTTCCAAAAAGCAGTGTATATACTCTCTGTATAAAATACAAACTGTTTCATAACTTTCATGTAGTCAAGTTATTCAGTTTGATTTCACTTCAGTTTTTATATATTCATAGTAAATAATGAGACTTTGTTGTATGTTCTTTCAGATGTCTGTTGTCATTTTGATAGATAAGCGACCTGCATCACTCCATAGCAGGAAATATGTTCCTTTATAATGACAAACAAAAGAAATGTGAACTTTTATTCCAGAGAAGTAGAGGATGTTTCTACATACAAAATATGTCAGGACTTCAGTGTTCAGTGCCAGGGCCATCAGTGGTGTCGCCTGCACTTGTAGCAGGGTCTTTACACACTTTCCTGTCTTTACACAACACGAAAACCACCCCATGTCTTACAGCAGGTATATTTGGAAAAACATAGTTTTCTGAATCTTGCTGATAAATTTAATCCAGAACCGACCCCTCCCTTCCCTGGCTTGGATCTGGCAATAGCCTGGGTCGCCTTTTGCAGTCACTAGATGCAGCAGTAGGGAAACAGAGCTGCCAGGTTTTGGAGCAGTAGTTAAGTTAGGTTATTCCAATTTAGGTTAAAATAGAGTTCTATATGACAAAATTGATTTTTTTACCTTAATTTCTTTCAGTTTTAATTAAATATTTGGACAATTTTGTTATTAGACCTGAATATTGAAAGTCAAAGATTCTCTTGAGAGATGTTTTTCCCTGTGGGAGCTTGATTCTGCACCTGCAGGCAGCCAGCTGTTCTGTGCTTCCTGCTGAAGCTCAGTTTGGGACTAGAAAGCAGAAATTGAGGAAGAGCATCACAACGAAAGCGAACACCGTCCCCTGACACAGGCATCCACACCATTGGAACTTTTTTTTGGGGGTGGTTTGTGGTGGAAACTTCTGAAAGTCTGTTGTTCAGTTTCCAGCTCTAAAGGAAACTTTCCTCTTACGAAAGGGCCCTTTGGGTCTCCAAGGGCAGTGGCACCATGTGCAGAGGCCTCTATTCCAGGCTGGGTTCTGTGATTCCTGCCTGTCTTTGGCCATCTCCTCCTGGGGAAGGGCACTGGTGCATAAGGGAAGTGTTATAAGCGAAAAAAATCTGTGATTTCCACATGAAATGTATTGTGAGGGAAATGTAAAATACATGAAGCTTTGCAGTATAGATTTCATTATTATTTGAGCTTGGTACTTTTGATCAGGGTGCTATAAACAAGTGTGTTTAGATACAGATTATCAGCTGTGGATAACACGGCTCGGACAGGGACTTTTTCACTGGGTGATGCAAGTTTTGTAAGTGGCGGGCTCCAGCCGTAACCAAACTGGAGGTCGCTTCCAACACCTGCCCTGGGAGAGGGGTTGCTGCCGGTGGCTGCGCTGACCCCGCGGCTGTGAGAACTGGTGGCACTGAGCACATAGAGACAGTTACTGCGGCGCTCCCTCCTCCCGGCCCTTCTGCAGGAGCCACCCAGCTCTTGCTGACTGCAGCCACCTTCTCCCGGGGCTAATCCAGCTTCTTTCCCTAAATCAAAGGTGGTGAACTACTGCTGAGTGGAACTTCTGTGTTCTCTGTTCAAGCTTGAAATGGGCATCTCCCCCTGTACCCTGTGGGGCACCCACCATGTACCTTCTCCCGCCCGCTCTGCTTTCGGTGTCCCTGCAGGGTCCTGCTCCCCCGGCCACCCTGCACCCCCTATCTCTGCTGCAGCTCTGCCCCGCTCCGGGGGCACGGTGTGACCGTGCCTTTCGTCCTCCTCCCTGGGTAAAATGTGTCTGCACCAGGGACGGGCAGAACTACAGTGCCACAGGCTGCCATCGCTGTTCTCAGCCTATTAGTTTGTGGAAACTCCATTAGAGTTTATAAAAAAAACAAATAAAATTCAATTCCTCATCCTGGTTTCACAGGATTCTCCTGTTTTTGGTTCTGTGTTCAGACCCATTAATCAGTTACTACATTAATCAGTTACATATTAATCAGTGTCTACAAATATCACTCGAATGGCTGTTAGAACCCTCCCAAGAACATTTTTTAAAAAGTTTGAAGTTTAATGTTGCAATGACTTTAGCAGATTAAACCGATTTGCAAAATGCGTATGTAATTATTTGTGGGTTTAATTAGTTAGGCCTCATTAATAATGGAAATCTTATGCTAATGTTCTGATTATATAGACAAAGAGTAGATTACAATAGGAGTATCTGGTTTTCACAGCTATAACCCATTGCCTTCAGAACTGACCAATGCATAACGCAGCACAAGAGCTCATAGCTACGAGGAGGGGCAATATAAGAAGAGTTAGAACACGGTAACTTTTCTGAAATATGCAGGTGATTGTTAAAGGTTTGACTTTGTAACATCTTAACATGGTTTTCATTGCAGTGGGGAGGTGGAACAACTAGACTGTATGTGGAGTTTATGTAGGTTTTTTTAGCTAACACTTAAGTGTGGCAAACTTACAGGAATACTTGTATTTTTCAGCAACTCAATAAACGTCTACCCTTGGAGTATTGTAATTGTGGCTGTATTATAATTATTTCATTACCGGAATTCATACAAATTGTCATATGTGCAGATGGATACAGTATGCGTGTGATCTCTAGATCAGTGATGACAAGTTGGAGACAAGAGGAAGGGTTTCCCCAGGGCGAACAGTGTGTGCGGGGTTAGCTGGTCCTGCAGGGCCTCTGTGGGTGTTCCTGCTTCTGCTGCAGTGTCCGTGATGAAGAATCACCTCTGCTGCTGCAGCCACAGGAGGAAGAACAACTAAGTTCACATCTAAGATTGAATCCGTAGGACTATATGTTGTTGTCACCACCCCAGCACACAACTGTGAAAGCTGCTGTCAGCCTGGGGACTGCAGGAGGCCACCACTTTTTGCATCTCCCAACCTTTCCGTCCTACTTCCACATGGCATCACATTCCTTGCCGGAGCTCGGAGCTCACTGCTCCCAGGAGTTTAAGGTGCGAACCTTCCCGAGGACCATCTTCTCCCTTACTCTCATCCTGTCTCAGGAGACGGCCCTGCTGCCAGGGGCACGTTCTCTCATTAGATGGTGTATTGCTGGTTTTATCTTCCATGAAAGTGAGCGACGTTACGTTTCCTGCTCTTCAGCATTTCAAAGAGGTTCATTGCTTTTTTCCTAATGCATTTACAAATATTTTTGTATTCCAATGTTTGAAATCCTTTTGCAGCGTGAGTGAGAATTACTGATATCTTAAGTGTAAATGTTAATTTATGTTAATAAGAATATGGCACTCCAGAGAGACAGGTAGGAATTCCGGAGCTGATGAGACATTGGTCATTTCAGCCACTTGCTTTTGAAGTCCAGAATCTCCTCTTCTATGATCAGAAGGAATGGGGGGAAAAAAAAAAACAGAAAAAGTAAAGCACCAGCAAACACTGCTTCCTGGCGAAAGCTTCCAAGTGGGTGAACTTGTGAAAAATATTTGGTAAGACAAATCGTCCCACATGCACTGTATTCTCTAGCCCCTGAGAAATTCGAGCAAAAGTATCTCTGAAAACTTTCAGCGGTGGCATTTAGAAATGGGTAAGTAGTGTTGAATTTGGACAAATATAACATTTCTGTTGAAGCTGTTCTGCAGCGATCAGTGGGCAATGTCTAGCTCACACCCCAGCTGTGCACCGAAATGGTGAGTTCCTGCTGTTCTTTCTCCGGTAAGACACTTACACAATGATGAAACTGAGATACTTCTGACAACAGTGGTAATTTTGTGACTTTTTTGGCTCAAGCAACATAAACAACTATTTCCCCGGAATATCAGTTAAATGATGATTCTGTTGTTTCTGGTGAAACGGCAGGGGAATTATCAAGCAGTTTTCTTCCTCCTCCCCTGTCTTTGCAAGTGGGGGATTGCAAAAGAAGAGAGGTAGCAGACAGAATTATTATTCTTGGACCGCCCCAATGAACGAAGCATCATTTGTTACTTAATTTTCTTGCCATTCTGTCAGCAGTCCCATGTTTGCTTGTTTATCTGCGTTGTAGTATTGCCTGAATATGGCAGTATCGAGCCTTGTTTGTGTGTTTGGGAACTTCAAAACTCCCTTTGCCAGTTTTTAACTTTTGCTGGTGGCTTAGAAACAGCCTTATGGCGCAGGCTCGGTTTGACACGTGCTCTTCTCTGTAACCTGCATTAACATTTTGTTTGAAGTTCTTTCATTGCAAATTTGAGAGTTCTGTTTGATGCGTAAATTGAAATGACAAACCTTGTTGTATTTAGGAAAAAGTACTTGATTCTTTCAGGATTTACATGCCCCAAAACTGGGATTTCTGTTCATTTGGTTGGATTATTTGGCTTTTCAGATATCAACAAACAACATGAAATTCTGTTTTAAGTAAAAGCAAACGCAGAGTTGCCATAATGTGCTTAGAAGGCATCTCTAAAACACAGATCTTATCACTTCTGTTCCCGCAGGTACAGATGGAGAAAGGAACCTCTCCCCCATCTGTTTTTTCTCACTTGGACTTTTACGTAAACCAAGAAAGCCTTCTGCACAGAAGGTTAAAACCAGTTTTTTTAAACAGAATTTTTTTTTTAAACCTAAACTTGTCTTTTTAAAAGCGGCAACAAATTCCTGTCTAAATTGACAGGTTGCTCAACATCAAAATTGCTGAAAACATGCAGGTATTTTTAACTTCCTGATGGCCCGCATCTGTTTGACACTATTGAGCTGGGATTTTCCTGTGATCACTCCTGATGCCACCAAAGCTGTTACCTTTGCAAGCTTGTAAACATGAGAAACAAGCAAAGGCATTGGAACCGACACGCCGTTAAAACCACGCGTCTGGGTAGGGGGCAGGGGTTCAGTTCCCCATCAGTGTCACTCCGGCTTCGGCATCCCTTCACCCCTTTCCAAACCAGGCAAGCTCCGAACCCACCTCCTCTATAACCCTTCCCTCAACGAAGTCTAGGGCTAAAACATGTCTTGCTTAAATTTTAAACCATTTGTCCCACTGTTAGTGTGTTTGGCCCTTCTCTGCACAGGCGGTTGGCCCAGACCATCTCCTGAGGTTGCTTCCAGCCGTGGCTCCGCTGGGCAGGGAGCTGCTTGTGCTGCAGCCGTGAGCATCCTCCTACCCCGCAAGATCCCCAGCCTGCTGCCCCGCTGCTCCCAGGCTCCCGAGCGCACTGCCTGTGGAAGAGCTGGCCGGCCAGCAGACTGTGGAGGGTGGTTTGTGCCAAATCCAGTGATTTTTTTAGGGCAAAGGATGCGGAGCACACAGGGGCTCCCGTCAGCTGGCGCAACAGAGGGTGGGATGGTTCTTCACAAGCGTGTTTGCTACGACATTTCCAAAACAAGCAGCTGGATTGATATGAAAGTGTTACCTCTACTGCTGGTTAATTTGTCAGGCACGTTGTGGTTCTGGTGGACCAAAGGAATCCGAAGGCATTTTTGCCCTGTCCCACACCCCGCTGCTGAGTGATGCTCACAGCTTTGGGGGGTCGGTCCGCATGTTGTGGCATGATGAAAAGCGCCCACGAAAAGTGCTGCTGCGGGCCAGAAATTTTATAAATGGTGTAGAAGACAAATTTCAAACCAAAATAAGGCATTTGAGACTGGGCTGTCAAAAGTGATTAAGGGTGGGGAGCATATTTACTTGCTTTTTCTCCCCTGCCCACAGTGGGAAGAAGACAGTGACTAACTTGGATTCTGTGATTGCCTGTGGGGAGGAATTTCTGACTTCTCCTGAATGTTTTCTGTGCCAGACATTCACAGACAGAAAACCTAAAAGTATGGGAAAGTTCATTTTATGCTTGATATTCTCAGACTATAAAACAGGGAGTCGATGCAGGACAGATGCTGAGGGCTGGAAATCAGCCAAGGACGCTTCCCTGGTGAGTTGCAGCTCATTTGCTTCCTCTGGAGCAACCTCCCTGCCATGCTGGGCACCCCCTGTCTTCCCCCCCCAGCCCTTCTCCTCTCCTCCAGCGCACACCTCTCCATCCCAGTATCCCCAGTGCTCCCCCCTTTCCCACCACCACCCCGCCACCCCAGGCAGGGGGGGCACCAGCCTGAGCCCTCAGGTCTGAACCTGAACCTCTGCCCGTCGCTCCCTGCCATCCCAGCCTGGGCAATTCAGGGCAATCTCCTGGAGCAGCAGAGGCACGACCGTTGCAATGGTTGAATGTCTGTGAAGACCTTTCCTACCGATCCTCTTCCTGACAATACCTGGGGTTTCTTCAAACCCTCTTTATTTTAAGTATAGTTCGGTTTATAATGAGCCATATCGTATAATGGTTTGGGCTGAGCCAACGCATGGATCAAGGGACTTAATGTCTTGAGGGACTTAGTGGAAGAATGGCTTCTCTGAGAGAGAGCGCGCCTCCCTCCCCGTGGCATGCTCCCAGGGCCTTTCCGCAGAGGCAGTTGGTGCGAGACTGGGAGATGTTTCAGAAGAAGGCAACTCTTCAAGATTCAGGGTTATAGTTGGATTAAAAGTGTATTGTAGAGTCACTGCTCAATCAACTTGTGAGGAATTTATGCGAGTGTAACTAAAAGAGAAATCTTCCTTCACCAGCTGAAATCCATCTTGTGTCAATTGATTAACACGTTGATGAAGGATTTACTAGTGTATTTCTTAAAGCTTGTTGGAATATTTTATCTCCTGTTGTACATCCTTATAGTATTACTCAAATGCACCAAGTCACCTCTTAGTAATGTAGGGCAAGCCCCAACTGCAGAGCATAGCACCAGTGAAAGTCAGAAAAGGGAACAAGTAGGAAACAGCACGATGATCTTTGGGCTTAATCCTACACACCCATAAGCGCCCGTACCCTTAGGAGTTCTGTATTTCTCAAGCATTAGACTTCAGATGCTAGGTGTTAGCCAATATTTTGGTGTGCAGCATGCCCAAGCAGTCTTTAAACAGGTTGAGCCCTGCCTGCAAGGTGAAACTGGTGCAAATGCTAGTTCTTTCCTACCAGTAAGTGATGGGCTATTAAGCTATCCCAGCATGGGGTTTTTTTGGAGGCAGCAGTGCCTCTAACGGTGCCCGAGCGTGGGAAATGCAGTAGAACTGTACTGTTTTGATTAAGAACCACACTCTCCCATATGTTTCCTCACTTTGCATGTGGGTATAAGCTTTATCACAGCGAATGTGATAATCTGCCTCACCAAGGGTAAGCTGTGAATTTGTTGCACAACCCGGCGGGATGGGGACAGCTTGAGAGGGCCCTTGTGAGGGCGAGATGTCCTGCTCTCTGCTCTGGTCTCCTGCTGAGAGCTGGAAGCAGTGGGGGCTCTCCAAAGCCCTGATGTGCAACTGCCCTGCAACCCGGAATTACACCCCAGGGACAATTACACACCTGACAACTGCGTGCTCGAGGACCCAAATCTGCATCCAGCCTTTATTCAGGCAAACCATGGACATTGGGACGCTCTTGACTTCCAGGGGTTGGAAGAGGTGGCTTGTTGGGTGTTAGGAGCTCTGCAGGCTCAGCAGTTGCTGAGTGGGAGCCCAACTGTGTATTTGCCGATAGGGCTTTGCAGTAGTGTCCCAGCAAGGACTGAACCAAAAAATCATTGCTTTATAGCTCTTCAGTAGCGCCTCGGTTCATCGTTTCACTGGGCTGCTAACTGCACATTCGCCATGACATCACATTTTTGGCTCTGGCAATTTAGCACTCTTTTATCTATGGTGAATCAACATTGTTGATTTATGTCAAAGACATTGTTTTCCTGTAGATTTTTGCCCCAAGGTGAAAGGCTGTGGTTGGTGCAGATGCTGCTGTGTGAGCTTCTCCAAAGGGCAAACCCAACACATGTCCTATTGAAAAGGATCATGAGGAGACCTGGTGGGAACAGCCCGCCCAGGGCTCTGGCTTTGGAAATCCGCTGTGCTTTTGTGGGTCTTTGAGCAGTGTTACCTTCAGCTCGGGTCATGTGGACCTACTTCTTTGCCAGCATTATAAATTTTTGATAAATTATCTGGCAAAAACTTCTGTCCCCAACATCCCAGGGACGCCTCTGGCCAGAATCAGTCTCTCCCACTACCATGGCAGCAGGGGACAGTTTTCCAAGCAGGGCTCTGCCTTTCCAAGCACAGCTGAGCTGGATTAGCCAGACCACCCTGCCGAGAGGCTCTGCGCATCCTGTCCTTGCCCTCCCAACACCCCCAGCCCCGCAGCAGCTGCTGGAGGACAGCATCTTGCACAGTGATGCTGCCCGGAGAGCAGCGCCATGAAGCAGCTTGTCCCTCTCCCCTGCATTGCTGTGCCTCTGCTTTTCTTCTCCCTGTCACCTGATGTGTGCGTGCTTCTGGGCACGTACAGGGATTCCAACACTGCCAAAAGAGGCTGGTCTGCCCTTTTTCCCTAATCAAATTTCCTGTTGCAGAGCAAACCTATGTAAGAGCATCCACGAGCCAAGTTGTACTGGTGAAATCTAACCCCTTCCTGAGTTCACTGGCCAATTACCAAGAGATCCCCGTCGGTGCTGGGGAAGACCAACCAGCGGTACCTGCACTTCCCTGGACAGCATCTGTCACGTCCCACTCTCAGGAAAGAGTGCGGGTAAGTGACTTCAGATTCATAAGTTCCCAACGGCGCGGACTAAGGTGAGATAAACCTCAAGGTCCTTATAGAAACATTTATTAGCTTTCCAAAATGGTTAGTATAGGTCTTAACAAGTCCATGACAACTGGTTAGGTATATAACAAATTACGGCAAATGGTGAGGTATGCGTTGTGTTACTTAACAACAGGTATAGGACAACTTATGGCAAGTGGTACTTAAGGTCATACTTAAGGTCGTTACTTAACAACTCTAACCATTACTTAATAATTCTAAGAGAAAAGAGAAACTGAGGGATAGAGAAAGGAAAAGACAAAGACAGAGATAAAGAGATCACCGGTCCTGGTTCCAGCATCTTTTTCAGGGAATCTTCCCAGGCATAATCTTCTTCTTTCTTGGAAAAATCTTCCCAGGCACAGTCTTCTTTCTTGGGAAGAATCTTCCATCTTCCCAGGCACTATCTTCTTCTTCTGTTTCTTCTTTGTTGCCCCCTAGGGGCACTTATTTTCCCCTTTTATGTTTGCTGAATTAGCACGGTCCACCCCCCCTTACTGAGGACAGCCTTGTCTCAGGTTTCTCCCTTCTCCCAGGTGACGTGTAGCATGATTTGGGTGGAGAGACGAGTGCCATAGTCAAACATGTTTAGCATGATCTCTATAATCTTCATTAGCATATGCAGGGTGTGCGCTTTCATATGTATTTTGCGGATAATGAAGCAAAGGACACTTATCGGACACAATGGCCTTGAGAACTGAGAACGAGCAAGCTCACCACACGAGTGGCAGAACTATCCTGTCTTCACAAGACAGTTCTCCCACACTTTCAGGCGCCAGAAGGGTTAGCCTTATCAGTTCTTCGAAGGCCAGGCCTGCATTATTAATTTCCTCGCGAGTGTTTGAGGCATTCCATTGAAGGCTTGGAGGGCCTCCTGCCCCTCGGCAGGGAGTTTACGGTCCGTCTCTTACAGCATCCGTGCCAGCAATTCCTCCTTCAGCATCGTCATTCACAGCTGAACTGCCAGCATCTCCTCTCAGGACCTGAGGTCTGATCTCTCAGTGAACCAGCCCCATCCCACCAGTGTCACTTCAGCCTGTAACTGCTTGGGACAGTTTTTTCCACCTCCCACACTCCTGACTGAAGGCAACAGTCACCTGATGAGGACCTTGGTCAAAACATATTTCATGGGAAATAACAGTGGAGCGAAGCTATTCCTTGATGAGAAAGAGCCTCATGCAGTTTAGAAGGACCGAGGGGAAGCAAAGACCAAAATTTCCCATTGGATAAAAACTTTAAGTGTTTTTCTCTCATACACCTGGGGTGTTTTTTTGGTTTTTTTTTTGCCACAAATGAAGCGGTCCAGCTGTCATCTGCCCATGGAGACTTGCTTGCCCATAGCTGGGATGCCGAGAGTTAGTTCAGGACATGCGGAGCTGCAGCGGTCACCGCGTTGCAGGTGCCGGGAGCTGGGAGAGCTTCAGCCCCCCAGACCTGCCAGGATGTTTGGGGGTTTCCCATCTGTTCCTGGCAGAGTCCTCAGCCCAGAGCCGAGACCCCACATGCCGGCACCACGGCGTCATGGGCAGCCCTGCTGCGAGCTGGCCGGCAGCCGAGCAGGAGCCTCTCACAAGTTAGCTGGAACCAGTGCATTTCCACAAAACACATTAAGCAGGGGGTTCTGATCAAATGGCATCTTGTGGCAGGAAAATCCCTCCAGCGCCGGCGTGGGGCTGTTTGCTCCATCCCGTGTGTGCAACGTGCTTGCTCTGCTGCCTGGGAGGGGATGTGGAGCCAGACGCCTGCTGTGGGCAGGGAGCAGCGCGTGTCTTCCCTTCCCTATTTCTTCATGTGCATCCTATACACAAACGACTTTCAGGCTGGCTCTTCAGATGCAGCTGCTTGAAACTTGCTCCCTAGAAACGGGAACATATGCTGGACTTTTTCTTCCATTTTGCTGTTCCAGTTTTCTTTTTTTTTTAGAGCTAGTAAAGATTTTTGTCTTCCACGTTACCTGGCTCAAAGGAAAATCGCGACGCGTTATGGTAAGCCGTAATTGCACGATCAGCATTAAATCTCAGCAACTCACTCGCTGATGCATTTAACCAAATGGGGGTGGGAGAATTTGTCTGCTTTATATTATGATTTTATTTTGGTGTGTGTGCTCTTGAAACTCAACGTAGCTGTTCGGGTGTAATGCAGAACACGGATTTACGCATACCAGCATTTCTATATAAATTTAGGAGTTTTCCTGTACTTTGCTCTTTTTTAGTGGTACTGATGTTTGTGTTCTTGAAATAACTTTGGTTGCATCTGCTCAGAGGTCAAGGTGATGCCTGAATCGCATGAAATCACCAGGCGAAAAATCGCCTGAATTTTCAGACAGGCATGTTTATATGTCTTTTTGGTGTGTGTTTACACCACCACTGCTTGAATCGATGTGTGTCCCATCCCTTGCAAGCCACATTCTGGGTGTTCTGAAATTCTTCCTGTGTTCATTCCTAACTTAAGCATCTTCTCATATTTTTGCTTTTGTGGATTTAAATAGATTTAATTTAAAGATTTAAATAGATTTTAATCACTTTTGATACAACTAACAGTATTTGGCGTTGTCTTAAATCAGCATTGGCGTGCTGATGAGAGCCGTCAGCAGATATCATTTAGGGGCTGTCTGTTCCTGGCCAAGCAGTAACTCTGGGTTAATGCTTGCTCTCTTGGGGGAGGTGGCAAATGATTTGCGTCTGAAACGGACAAATCCATTCAGCCTTTTTGGGGTGTCTTCTTTTTATAAGAGTTTACGTGAGACATACAGACTTTGGGCCGCTGTTGGCGCTGGTGATCGCTGGCCGCAGTACGGGGCGCAGAGGGCACGGGAGAGCAGGTCAGCACTGCCGTCCCCCCCGAGGCACCCCGAGCTCCAAAACCGCCTGTCCCCTGGGCAAACGCTATTTTATATCCCCCGGGGGTTGCAGCTCAGGGTTCAAGGACCAGTCTCGGATAATGATCTGGACCTTGCCCTTTCTCCTGCGTTTGCCAGCTGCTCTGCTCGTGCGCTGACCCAGCGCTCCTCCCTCGGGACCTACCGGATCCTGCTCCCGGCAGCAGAGGAGGGATCAGGCTCCGACCGCAAGCGGGGGAAGGACCGCTTCTCCCTTCCAGTCCCCCCCGGGATGTCCCTGCGGGGTGTCCTTGCCCCGCGGGCGCGGGGACCCGGCAGTGCGGGCGGGGGGACGGCGCTCAGCCCCGGCCGGTCCTGCCCGCCACGGGCAGTGGCGGGAGGCAGAGAGGAAGGGAGCGGGAATTGCCGGACTCCCTGGCACTCCGGGCTGGGGCACTCAGCTGTGCAGGGTCTCTGTCTCTTACAGCTCTTACTCCCACTGCCCGGCGGGGGCGCCGGAAGGACCCCTGCCAGCACCTCTGCAGGCTCTCCGGTGCAAGACGTTGGATGGAGTTTAAAGAAGGAAAGGGAAACTTTGCTTGTCCCAAAGCCTTGGAGGCTTGCGGAAGAAAATTCAGTTTTAAAAAATGATGAAGAGAGGCAAAAAGCCATGAGGTTATTCTTATTTTAAGGTTATTCATATTTTAAGCCACTGCCAGGCTTGTTTTCCCAGGTACCATGAGAGCACTTGGCGCGAAATGTTTCTGCTTTCATTACAGCTCTCTAGAACTCTTTTTTATTTGTCTATTTAATTCTGGAGCAAACTGAAAACAAGATTGGAAGTGATTGCTGCTGTCCTGCGAAACCTGGTGTGTTAAATTAGGAAGATTAAAACCCACAGGCAGAACACAAATCTACTTTTGGGGGCAAACGCTGCTGGGAAAAAAAAATCAGCAGAAGGCAGGGCAGGCGCTGGTGGGGAGGGGGATGCTGGTGCGATGCCTGCGAGCAGCGTCCTGCTGGAGGGAGGAGGCTGGCTGAGACCTGGGCATTCGTCACAGGTGAATGGCGGAGCGTGGCCCTGGCAGGGCCCAGCCATCCCAGCAGGAGAGCCCCGAGGATGTGGCAGGGTGAGAATGCTTTTCCCCCTTAGGATTTAGCAGTGAAGTAGCTGTTGAAAGCCTGGCTGCCGTCCGTCAAGCCGCTCTGGTGACAAAGCTGCTCTCGTGGAAAGGCACCAGGCTCCCAGCACGCTGCTGCACTCATGAGTTTTCTACAGCCCGATGGCAGACAGCCCGGGAGCTTGCGCTGCTCCCGCCAGCAACTGAGCTCACGTGGGACTCAGGATTGCACAGAGATTTGAGACCTGTGCCATTCCAGATAAAACTTTTTGCAGCTGGGCTCAAAGCCACATGGTGGGAAGACTTTGTCCTTTCCTAAGACAGCCCCTGGGCCCGCTGGGGAACCACGCGTCTGCCTATGGGAGCTGATGGGTTGGGTGGGAGGAAGCAAATGGAGGACGTTTTGTAACTCCTAATGAGCAACTACCTGATCACAGCCTGGTGCCCGGGGTCTGCAGCTGGCTCCTGCCTGACCTGTGGGACAGGCAGGGGAGGACAGTGTGGATGGGAGCGATTTATCTTTCCGTGTTTTTAGGTTCTCTGCTCCAGATGGGCTCACGGCTCAGTCTGATGGGTACAAGGAGCAGAAAGTGGTCCTGGAGCAGCCCCGGGCTTCCCAGCACAGGGCCAGCAGCTCCTGCAGCCTCCAGCCAGCACGGGTCCAAACCTGCAGACAGAGGGGAGGAGGGGAATGGCACCATCCTGGGGACCAGGGGCGCACAGATCTTCCCCATAAACCTGCATCCCCTGGCAGAGCCTGCTGTAGCCACAGGACCCAGTTGCACCCAGTGCTCGTGGTGCTGGACCAGCCGGGTCTGCAAGGGCAGCATGTGGTGGAGTCCTGTCTGCACCACACGCCAGGTGGCCCTTTGCTCCCCGGCTCCTCATGGGCTATGTCAGAGCCTGCCTGCTCTGGAGAGAATTTTTAGCTTCTTTTGCATTTCTGCCTGCGTTTATTTGTGGCTCGTTTAGTAGCAGTTGTTGCTCTGCCAGCTTTGTGCCTTCATTTCAGTTCTCCCTGGAACGCCCTGGTGCATCTCGTGGCACAACGTGGGCTGCGGCGTGCCAGGCTGTGCTCCTGAGCCCCTTCCAGCTTGGTCCCCAGCATCCCCAGTCCTTGGAGCCCATCTTCGCCACAGGCTGGTTCCCAGACACAGCTACACATGTTGCCTCATTCCTCAGTCTGCCTTGTACTTTTTTCTATAAAAATGTTATGTGTACTGGGTGTGCCAGGGTAGAACCTGGTCACTGAGTTGTTTATTAAAAGCTGCCACTGTGCCACAATAAGGACGAAATTATTCTCATGGGATCTGCTAATCCCCCGGCCCAAGCCCAGCTGCAGGGGGGGAGAGTCTGAGCAAGTCCATGTGTGGGCACAGGCAACATGCAGCTTGTGGGAGGAATTGCTCGAGGGGCAGAAGACGACGACTGGCTGGGATGAGAAGACAGGAGCCTGCCGGCTGTGGATGCGTTGGCCAGGGCATGCTCCCAGGGCAGGAGACATCCTCTGCACAGGCACCGCTTCCCTGGCAATGATGGGAACCGAGATGAGATGACGGGGGTAAGTACGGGGAACCTGCGGCAGAGTCAGCTGAAAGGCAGAGGGAGAGCGCGACATTTGGCTTTCGGCTGGAGGGACCTTTCTGGGAATGGAATTGATCACAGACAGCGAAGATTTCAGCGGTGCCAGCTCCACAGCAGCCGCCTTGTTGGCTTATGTGATACAGGCACATTCAAAGAGCTGCTGTCCCTTCTTTGAGACGCCACCAAAGCCGGGATTAGTCCCCAACGGTAGTCATCAACAAAGAAATAAGGAAAACTGAGGTCTCCACTCACTACAAGAATAAATATTGACACTGGGCATTGCTAGAGAGTCTGGATTCCTTACGTCATTTCCTGAAGTCCCATGGGAGTCATAAGTGTTTAATTTATTAACGCAAAGAAGGGATTTTTCTTGCAACACTCAGTCTGTTGCCACTGCCCCATGCTCCTCTTCCTCGCACATCTCTTCACAGTGACATCCCCTTCTCGGTGCAATTCACAAGGCTGTGCTGGAGGCCACAGGGCTGGTGGGAATTGCTGGGTCTTTTGTTGCGGTGCCTCAGAATGAGCTTGTTTGATGCAAGTTGTATACAAGAGACTGGCTTCCCTGAAACATGAGGCAGTTAAGAGGCTTTTACAAGTCATTGATTTTTTATGCCACTGGCAATTTCAAAAGCATCCCTTTGGATCCAGTGAAACATGCTGTTCGATACCAAATGGTCTGTTCAAAGCTAGAGCCTTTTAGTTTTTATTTTGTCACATAGGAAGCTTCTCCTAAACATGGAGCAGAATTGCAAAGTTGAAAGCTTTTATTCTGAACTATCAGATACCAATATTTTTATGTAGTAAGGCAACAGATTGCTTGACAGAACCTATTTAGCACAACTGGGATGAATGTAACAAATGTATTTTAACCAAAAAGGATTTGGTCCATCTTTTGGACTTAGTGACAGTAACAATCTTTGCCAACTGCTTCACCATTTGCAACGAGATGGTTCAGAAGGATGCTGCTCTTCCTTTATTTCCCCAAACAAAAGCAGATTTTTACAGAAGGGCTTTTTAATTTCTGCAGGCGCCTGCCCAGCATACCTGTCAGAGACCAAGGACCTGGCCCAGGGGCTTCCCTGCTCTTTGAAGTCTCTTCTTGAGCCTGGAGGCACTTTTACAAGTTTGCCTTCCCTGGACTTCAGCTCCTTTATTAATCTTGCTCCTGTAGAGCAGCCGTGAGGCTTCGGGACCTGGCCAGGCTCCCAGAGGAGGAGGAAGCTCCTGCGAGGTGTTTGTGAGCACACGGTGACTCCAGGAGTCACTTACCTGTCTGACAAATCCCAAAACCCCTCATTTGTGAGCAAACCGGACAAGTCGGTGGTGCTTCCAAGTACAGTTGTAGGAGGGAAGCCATGCAGACAGGAAGAAATCCCTGTGACTTTGCCTGTTGCTGGTGCAGGGGTCTCTTGCTGCCGATGGCACGGGGCTCTGAGGACAGGCGGGCGCAGGGCACGGCAGTGGGTGGCCGAGTCCAGCCGGCAGCTTGGGGACAGCTCAGGGCACACGGCGGTTTGCCGGGCCACCCTCCCGCTTGTGTGCGGGGCTTGCTGGTGAGCCAGAGTGGGTGTATTTTTATTACTCCCTTCCTCCATGAACTTGTCGTCACTTTAGGTAGGAGTTCTCTGCAACTTAACCACATTTGTAGAACAGTTCGTATGAAGCAAATCTCCTGCCTGTCCCCGCCCCGAGCTCAGGACCGTGAGGCTGTGGTCCAGCACGGGGAGGGATTTGTCCCATGTTGCCCAGGGTTTGCGGGGGCAGGTGGGGTCAGTACGAGCCACGGTGTGAGCAGCAGAGAGCCCTGAGCACCACCGGCTCTCCCGCCCCAGGCAGGGCTGGTATAGGCAGGGGGCGGCAGGGGGAGCTGCACCGGCGGCTCCTCCGCAGGGCTCCAGCGCTGCCGGCAGCCTCCCGGAGCCCGATTGTTGCAAATCCCAACTGTGCGTTTTTTCCAGCCTAATTTTCTCAAGAACTGACCCAGTTCTAGCACTCGGGAACTGGCATCGATCCTACTGGCAAATGTTTCTCATCTGTTTCGAATGATCTGTCCAGTGTGACCTTTTCCGCTTAAGTAGCTTACACAATGAAAATACATGAATGTTAAATCCTAATCTTGCATAACTCTGAAAGCAGGGCCATACATTTACCAGCAGCAAGGGACTTTTTCCCCCCATCCTTTGCAGAAAGTAAGGAGGAAACAGCCAGCAATGTGCAATTGCAGTGAAGGGAGAACTCACCCATAAGACCCTCACCCCCGAAATTCACAGGGTGCTCAAGGCAAAGGATTTGTAGTACCCATTTCTGCTGCTTTTTGCTTTGGAAAGATGAAAGGCAAGGGACTCTTCACCTGGTCGGTGGTCTCCAACCACAGCCAAAGCCCCCAGCGCCTTCTGGGGCTCTTTCCAAACCAAATGCCACCTCAGATCAGGACAGTGGTGGGTCCTGGGCCTCCTGGATCCCCACTTCAGAGCTTGCCTTGGCACCCATCAGGACTAACTGGTCTTCACAGTCTGAGTGCTCTTCCTCACGCTCATCTCTGCTTTCAAAGCACCCAGCAGTTGGTGTCTGTTCCAGGAGGTAGTTGCTCCCACCAGATGTGTGGGATCACTTTTTATCTTTGGCATAGTGAAAGGTAAAAAGGTTCTGAAATTTTGCTTGCAACTGCCTTGAAAGTTCAAAAGAGCGAAGGATGGTCACGGTCTTTCCATTGGCACCCACCTTCCAGCATCTTATTGGAACCAGGACCAAATAGTGATGATGTGATGGGGATGGCTTCACGTCTGCAAAGTGACAGTGCCTGCCCCAGCTCTCCCGGCAGCGCTGCCCTGCTGGGGCCCGGCTCCACCCATGTGCGCACAGGGAAACGGAGGAGACAACTGCCAGGGGGAAAGGGGCCTGATCCTGCCTTTGCTGCTCCACAACATTGCCATTGACTCCAACATTCATTCAGGCATCAATTCAAACAGTGATACCGTTAAGTCTTGTTCAGGTGCTTGGAAGGCAGTTTTCTTCCGAACAAGATGCATTCTTTCTATTTCTGATGCTGTTTCTCATGTTCTTAGTATGTCTGAACTGTTTCTCAATATGCCTAAATTTGGCCATGGGAAGATCCAGCCTGTTGCTTGTCGGGGCACGCACGCCACAGCTCCACTCTTCCCGAAACCTCCTCTATTGTCCCTCCTGGAGGGGAGTTGCTGCAACCGATTCCCTCGACTCATGCAAGGCAACATGGGGACAACCCACCCCTGCCACGATGCTGGCTCATCCTTCAGCACAGCAACAGGAGTCAGGAGATGTTTTTTCAGCGAGGTGTGGTCGGTGCCAGAGCCGTCACCTGGGGCAAACCAGGTGTGGCTGAAGCACCTTACTTACTCCCTGCACAAGGTGCTCCAGACTGGGGGCTCGCTGGGGCTCGCAGGGTGATGCAGGGAAGGAGGGATGAAGTAAATGGTGCCAGGCAAGGCTTATACAAGCGTCATGTTGACCAGCTGTGTTGACGTGCCAAGGCCAGAGGAGAGGAGCAAGGGGATGGATGATTTTATACACTCCCTGCAGAGCCCCGAGAGGCAGGAGAGGCTGGGTTGGCTCCGGCATCGGCAGAGCTGGGGGAGGGTGCGGTGGGTGGAAGAGGGGCTGGCCCTGGGGACCACCGACCGGAGTGACACAGGGTGCTGGGGACAGCTGTGTGCACCACCGCCGCCGCGAGGGGCTCGGGCAGCCTCCAGCAGACAGCCTGCAGTGATTATGCCATTTGGTTTTCATTTTAGTGAGTCATTTAAACACTTCAAACATACCTTTGACCTTGCTTGAGCACAATTATAGCAACAATTAGCACCAACTCCTTATAAATCCTGGCAGTGTCCTCTCTGGTGCTAGGTCAGTGAAGCCTCTGATCATGTGTCAAGTGCCATAACATTGCAATGTGGCATCTGACCCCTGAAGAGAACAGACCGGCCTCTTTAAAAACCTCCAAATTTCTATGAAATGCAGAGCAGCCCGGAGGCTGCCAAGGAGCTCGGCACTCCAGAGGCAGACGGGCTCCCATGCACTTAGAGGTCCAGGTAAGAGCATTCACTGGTTTTAAACCTCTCTGTGTATGTCTCTGTTTATTTTTACTTGCCTTGTGAAACCCTGTGAATACATTCAAATTAACTATACTGGAAATGGAAAAAGCTTCCTCCGCTAACGTCCGTGTGCAGCTCTTGGATGCTGTTACTAACCAGCTGTGAGCTACAGCTGCTGCTTTTCCCAGCTCTGTGAGCTGGATCTCCCCATCATTGCATCCTTGTCCTGAATTATGAGACCTTTCTCAGGCAGAGACTTATGCATACAGCCAGCCTTGAGCTGACACAAGTTCTATGTCATGTTTGATATGTGAACAAGTAATTCGGGTGATTTCTTCTGGCTGGAACTCCTCCATACGTTCTCATTTCACAGTGAAACAGAAAAATTACTGGTATTGCTTATACTTACATGGTGGACTCGGTGCGGGGGGGTGTTAATATTAATTTAAATTGAAGATTAGCTGTTAAAACGGTTGCTGCCACGTGTTGCTAGTTAGAATTTCTGGTTAATTTAAACTACCCTCTGCCCACAGCACAACATGTCTCCTCCAGCTCCCCTCAGCCCCTTCTTCAAATGATGGGGGGGTTTGTTGGTTCCCAACCCCCAGATTTCCCAAGGTCCCTCTGATGTGAAGCTCTGCCATTCAGCAGACCCCCAGTTTCGTTTCGTTGCGCTGTGGACGCGGTGCCGAGGAGTAAGCAGCCATGCCACTTTTTCCAGCCACGAGTCCGTGGTGTACGGTGAGCCTGCGGTCTGAAAGGAGCTTGCTGATGCTTTGCGTCTTCACGACAATGTCGCCATGGTCTTACACAAGCAGAAATCAAGTAGCGGCCTCAAGCTTTCGGGAAGATTGATATCTATATATCTGATCTATATGATCTCCCTCTCCCCCCCAGTCTCTAATCTATACCTATACCTGTATCTATATGTAAAAATTAAAGAAAAAAAAAGTATATATTGTTTTCACCTGTAATCCATGTGATTTCTGGCATTAGGAAGCAGGCTGGGCTGGTATGTCCGTAGGCAGCAATTCCTACCTTCAGCATGAAAGGTGAAGGAAGGAGAAGCTCCTCCCTGGAAACTCTGCTCCTCTCTCCCTCTCAGTCCCCACCTTCCCCCCAGCAGACCTGCTCAGGAAGAGAAATCTGTCCCCTTCAAACATTATCATGACAACTAAGAAGATTTCTCACAAGCATTCCTGCCATTTCTTTTTAGTCGGGGGGTGAATTGGAAAGGAAATTCTCTCTCTGCATTTTGTTTTTTTCTTTTTGGTCACTAAATCCTGAAACAGGGAAGCCAAAAGCACTGGTCACAGCTGCGTGAGACGTCTGTGTATTGGACAAGGCAAGGCTCAGGAATTCTGTTTTGGGGTTCTTTTTAAATGGAAATGTCATCGGTCCGAGGCGCTTCCTCCGGCGGGCGGGTCAGTCACTCGGCTGCATCACTCTTTCCATGGAAGATGTGCGGCAGACGGCTCGGTGACTGAAGTACAGGCTGACGTGCCTTCGCAGAATGTGCTTAGCTAGCCAGAAACTATTTCAAATGAAGCCAAAGTCATCCATGTGTTGTCACCCCCAAAAGTCACAAATTAGAGTCCTCTGGGAAATGATTAATCAGACTTAGTAAACGAGTAAAAAAGGTGTTTGTTGTCATGCTGATCCTGCCAGAGGAATGACAGGGCCCCACCAATGCGCTCAAGCCTTTCAACTCCCCTTTATTCCTCCAGCCTACTTGCCCGTGTGCCGCAGGACCGCTTCCCTGAGGCCGCACACCTTCTAGCGGGAACCTCCTACCTCAGAATGGCTCTCCAGTGGCTTTGCGCTCTCTCCACGGTGCTGGCGTGGGGCTGTCTGGCCGCCTCCTCCTCCTCCTCCCACATGGCAGGTAAAGCCCGGCGTGCCCTTCGTGTCACTCCACGTTAACTCGGGCCCTTTATGAAGTCAGTCCTTCAACCGAAGCTTTTCTTGTGTGTGTGTGTGTGCGTGTGTTACAGCGACTGGCTGGTTTATAAACCTGTAATCCATTGTGTAAATATACTGTGTGTTTAGTGGGTATTTTTCTGAGTAACTTCAAAAGGAGCAGAAACTGCCTTTGGGGGGCAGTGCATATTTTGTTTGATATAGAGTCATCAAATATAAATACCATTTGGATACATGAATGCTCCCGAGCGTGGTCCCAGCCGGACAGACTGTGCCAGGTGTGAGAAACACAAGGCTTATTCATAATTGGAGAATAATACTTTCTTCTAAAAAAAAATATTGCTCTGCAAGCTATCATCCATAGCAACGGCGCCCTTTGCTTCAACCCCTCGAGCACCTCTTCCCTGCGCCCCAGCCCTTTCAGCCTCCGGTAGCTGGGACTATGCACCCAAAAGCTCTCCTTCTTCAGATGGGGTATGGTGAACAGGTGACAACTTGGCCACCGAGATCTCCCTGTCGTGTCGGCCAGCCAACGCGCCACTGCCACGCCTGGCAAAGCAGCATTGCCCTTGAGACGGGCTTCTCGAAATGCAAAAGCTGCCTGCACCTCTCAGACCGGCATGGAGAAGCACAGACGTAGAAGACCTGGGGGTGGGGGGGGCACACCTGGCAGGCTGCCATTTTTCCACTAGCCAAATAGGTGGAAAATCGCAAAACCTGCTGCCGCTTGCACCACCTCCAGCCCGGCGCGGCAGCGGGAAGCAGCTGGGACAAGCAGGAGGTTCGTCAGCGACGCTGCGGTGGGGGAGCGAGCAAGCGCAGCAGCCGGGAGCAGGTGGCCGAGGAGACCCGCGGCCAGCTCACCAGCACATCGCTACCCCACTCACCGCCGTGCAAATCGGGCAGAGGAGCTGCTGGGGTTTTTTTCCCCCCAAGAAGCATTCCGGAGCACCTTTCCTTCAAGACTGGATAATGAAGTAGAGTACTTCTAGTCCTGTGCTTGGTATGAATGATGTGAACGAGCCTGGTTTGTCACATAATATTGTGAAAACGAGAAACGGCAAGAGGCACTGCTGACATTTAAAAAACAATCAAATCGCAGAATGCACGCCACATCCCAAAAAGAAGCTTTTTCCGTCCCCTCTGAAATCCAGTCAGAATTTATTTTGCAAGAATTGCTGTTTACAGTTGCAGTTGTTTTGAAAAAATATTATTGTTTTGTTCAAGCTCAGGATGGAAACACATTTCAGAGCCTTATCATTTCTGATCAGACATCCCATTTTTGACCAGCTTTTCACCAGGCTCACGAAAAAACCTAGTAGCTTTTTGCTTCCTCGTTGTCCCAGCTGTGAGGCTCAGCATTTATCCCCTCCAGAGGAGCTTCCCGAGCGCAGGAGAGTCCAGCTTGCAGCCCTGCCAGCAGATCTCCTCCTGTTATGGGAATTACACATGCCGGCCGCCAAGGCACGGCTGGACCCCAGACTTGGTGGGCTCTCGGGCTCTTGGCACGGGCTGGCCGGCGGCAGGAACACCCCTTCGCCTTCTCCCCCTCCCTTCTTGGCGCAGCTATAAATGGCTGTTCTGGATGAGCCACTCATTCATTTTTTTTGCAGCTGCATCTCTTCAAGTGCCGTTCCCGTAGACTTGCTGTCCCCCACACTGCTCCTCCCTTTCCCAGAGCCCTTGCATGTTTGCCAAGACCCAGGAGGTGGGTGAGATGTCCTCATCTCACCCCTGCTCCTACCTTTGATCATAGAATCACAGAATCACAGAATGGTTTGGGTTGGAAGGGACCTTAAAGACCATCCAGTGCCACCCCCTGCCCTGGGCAGGGACACCTCCCACCAGACCAGGTTGCTCCAAGCCCCGTCTAGCCTGGCCTTGAACACCTCCAGGGATGGGGCAGCCGCAGCTTCTCTGGGCAACCTGGGCCAGGGGCTCACCACCCTCAGAGTGAAAAATTTCTTCCTGAGATCTCATCTAAATCTACCCTCTTTCAGTTTGAAGCCATTACCGCTCACCCTATCGCTACATGCCCGTGTAAAAAGTCCCTCCCCAGCTTTCCTGGAGCCCCTTTAGGGACTTGAAGGGGCTCTAAGGTCTCCCCAGAGCCTTCTCTTCTCCAGGTTGAACACCGCCCCCCCCCAACTCTCTCAGCCTGTCTTCTTAGAACGTTCGCCAAGAGCCCTGCTCGAGCACTCTTTGCACAGACAGAGCTGCCCGTGCCCCTGTTCCCCCTCCTCTGCCAGGGCTGGGAAATCCATGCCTGTCGTAGCGCAGCGGTATCAGAGCCTCGCCTCCTGCAGGGACGTGGGGCTGCAAAGTACGAGACACTGCACGTGCAGGGCCATGCCCCATTGCCCCTGGAGCTGCAGCAAGCCCACCCCGCCCCGAACTCAGGCTGCATTCACGGGACTCACAGCTGGTGGGAGGGAGAGTGCTTTACTTAGTACATAGAAAAATAAATAAAATCTAATTTTTCTCCTAATTATTATGAACTATTGCTCCTTGCCCGGCACCTCCCTACATACATTGCCATGATATCCTACTTTGCCATCTAACTTAACAACAAATCTCCCATGGAGCTTTACACACTGGGAAAAGTGGGATGTTAAGACTGCTGCCTGCGGTGTGTTTCATTTGGGAGAGTTTCCTTAGAAGAAATAAATCCTCCAACGATGTTCTCCACGAACTCTCCAAGGAGCACATTAAAGTTTGATTTATATCACCATCTTTCACTGAAAGATATTCTCAGGGTCTGCTTTCACGATGGATTTACTAAAAAGCTAAAAGGAAAAAAATGGTGCAAATCCTGATGAAGACATGAGAAAGGTGGCAGAGAAGTCAGTGACCTGGAGGCCGGACTCAAACAGGGAAGCGGTGGCAATGCTGGACTGACACTGCCAGGAGATGGGCTCCAAATCACCGTGAAAAAAGTATATCATGCAGTGAATACGCAGAGACCTGAATAGATAACCTCTCCTCTAGACAGTGGAGGAAAATGACCTTAGATGTTACAAAGATTGACTTCGTTTGAACTAATAAAAGCGAATAGCCAAACAGCTTTTGTCATGTGAATGACAGCTCCATACAGAGCTGGGCTTTTAGGGAGCATGTCTTAGTACAGAATTCATCCATAATATATGCTGATTTATTAACATATAGCAGCACCTTACAATAGCTTAGTAAAAGCCAGATGGACTGTAAAAGCACGCTTTTTTATAGTTGATAGGTGTCCAAAATAAGAATGATTTTAACTCTCTGCTTTTCTGCTTCTGTATGGTTTTTTGTCTTGGCTTTTCATTAACCTATGATATACTTGAAAGGAATATTTAAAGCAATATCGGTGATTTGTGTCTGTTATGGTTAAGGAATATAAATTTCCCTGACAGTATGCTGCGTTCTGTCATCCTATGTTGGTGTTTGTGCTGAACACAATGTTTGCGAGGATACTTGTCCTGACAGCCAGTAAATACCATGAGTTAAAAGTAAGCAAATATAGGCCCTGAAAGGTCATCCCAGGACAGTAGTTTTGCTTAAAACATCTTGAAAAAGAGTGTCGAAGGTGTGGCATTCTTTGTGCCTTTTCAGTGCTCCTTGAGGGTTTTCTCTGGGCATCAGCAAACCCTGTTTTTGGAGGGGAGGGCAGGAGAAGCTTGTGCGTGTGTGAGAAGCGGCTGCTGAAGGGCCGGGGCTGGCCTCCCCAGCAGCGCTCCCCACCACAGCCAGCAGCCGCATCTGGCAGCTCATCAAATTTCATGACTTTTTGTTTGTTTGTTTATTTGTTTGTTTTCTTTACGTCCACACTCTGTTTTCCCCCCTGCTTTCTTCTCAATGTAGTTGCTCCCCCACAAGACCTTCAGATCACCGATCCCGGACTCTTAGGTGCTCTCGATATAGAGTGGAAGCCTCCACCCAATGTACAAACCTTCAGTGACTGCGCAGTCAAATACAGGTTGGAATACCGCAACACTGCTGACAGAGACTGGAAGGTAAGACAAAGCACGTTTTAACCCTCTTAAATCCAGGCTGTTGTTGTTCTGCTTTCAGTTCCTGCGTGGGTTTATGTTTGCATTTGACGGAGGAGCAGTACCAAAGCAGTTCCAGCTTTCCATGAAAAAGCCAGACTGTTCCAGTGGTTTCAATCTTTTGCCAGATGGGAATGTGTTTTGAAATGTAACAGCCGGAGCAGTCAGAGAAGAGGCTATTTCTGTCAGAGGGTGTGGTGCTTGCTGCCAAAAGTAATCCAGTAATATCTAGTAGCATTCCTCATTGTAAAAGGCACTACACTTCTCAGAAAGTCTTTATGGAGCTTGAACTGAAACTCAAAGTCAACAGATGCAAAGCCGTGAGTAAATAAACTATTAAATTTCATTAACTATCCTAATGCTCTAACATTCCCTTTATTCAGAAGGGTGTTTCTAATTGACTTTTGTCTTTTAGATACGGTTAACTCTAACTCGGCTCTATGATCAAATTGTCAGTCTCCTCTCCTTGACGTGTAGCAGGCCAATAGCAGACAGCGCAGGCCAGGGCGGGCTGTAGGAATATATTTCAGGAGTGCTTAGAAGATGAAAGCTGCTGCAGGTTAGGAAAGTGAATGCAGTGGGGAGAGGAGCAACCCAGCAGGAGGCTGTTTGCTTGGTGCAAGCTACTGAGGAACACATGAAAAATACCCTGAGGATGTCCCCCAACAACCCAAAATACAGACTGGTGTCGAAAGAAAGAGAGGGTTTTTTTTCACAGTCCTAAAGCAGGAATGCTGGAGAACTTGCCGGCTCAAGAGACCAGGGAGAGAGAAGGAGCAGTCACAGCAGGCTAGCAGTGCTGTGCACCCCAGCCTCCTGCTGTGAGCAGTTTCTGTGTGTCCTGCGTGAGCTGGTCATCCCCTTCGCCCGCCCGAGGCAGCAAAGCCCAGGCTGCGCTCAGCCACCACCCCAACGGGGTTCGGCCCAGCCACCCCCTGGAAGCCCGCAGGGGGGGGAAGGGCACGGTGCCTCCCACCCTAGCTCACCTATGGGTTGCAGCGGCGAGGGCATGAAAGGGGCTCTTCGACCTGCCATCGGTCATGGTGCACATCACGCTCCCAGCCGTGCAGCAGCCTGCAGCTGTGCAGATTCTTCTGTGATCATTTTAACAGGCATTTGAAAAACAAAACGGAAAAAAAAAAATAAATGCGTTCTTTAAAACCACGTCAGAAGTCCCTAAATCACAAGTAATAAAAGTGTCTCATACAAGGCAGATCTAAAAAGGAGAAAACATATCATCTCTGGTTCCTTGCCAAAACCTTGACCCCAGATAAGGTCATGAATAAGACCCAGTCTGAAAAAAATCCATGGGACATCAGCAGAAGCAAGAGTCATCAACCTCTCTTAGAAACACATGGAAAGCTCTGGAACAGGCTGCCCAGGGAAGTGGCTGAGTTACCACCCCTGGAGGTATTTAAAAGACGTGTCGATGTTGTGCTGAGGGACATGGGTTAGTGGTGGGCTTGGCAGTGCTGGACTTGGCAAGTGGGACTTGATGATCTTAAAGGTCTTTTCCAACCAAAATGATTCTATGGCTGAACATGGCTCTTACCCTGTCTGTGGGCTGTGCCGTTGCAGTTCCAGCTGCAGCATGCGTGTGCATTTTACGGCACATTCATTTTGTCCTGATTGGGCTAACGGCACACCCTCTCTCTCTCGCCATTTATTGTAACTCTTGCCAACTTATTTTTCCCTTGTGTACGGTAAAGCGAGTAAGTCTGAGGAAACAAAAAAAAAAAAAGAAACCCTACAGAGGGGGTGCTCAAAAAGTCCCACAAAGGGCTAAGGCCGTTGGCGCGCAGTGGTGAGCCCACACTGCTGCTCCATCCTCGCAGGGCATGGTTGTGCCTCCCATGGGAACTTCCAACAAGACTCATTGTTCCTTCTGTTTATGATTATCTCGTGTCAGGAACAAGTGCCTTTCACCTGGATTTACAGCAGTATCCTCGTCAGACCCTCCCTGGTGCTCCTGGCTGGTGGGGATCCCTGGAACTGTAGCCTGCTCCATCTGGTGGTTGCTGGTGTGCTGTGGGGTGCAGGGACCGAGAGCCAGCGAGGCTGGGCAGAGCTGGGGGAACAAGGGTTCTGGAGAGGCGCTGGGCAGGACAAGCAGGGCAGAAATGTAAAGAAAAATGAAGGCACACCAATGAGCCTGCTGGCGGCTAGAGCGGGAGCAATGGTAGCTAATCCTGCTGCCCACTTAGTGACCAAAGAGGTGCTTATAAAGTCTGTCTTTCAACCAGGTTATTTTTACTAGGAAGCTAAAATTCAGAGTTGGATTTGACCTCAGCAGGACTGCTGAAGTGAAGGTGCAGACCCTGCTCGAAGGACGGTGTACCGATGACGTGGAGGTGCAAAGTGACTGGATTTATGCTACCTTTCAGGTCCCATTGCAAGGTTAGGAGCAGCCTTCCGTACCTGCTGTGGTTTTGCACTTTGCATGAGCCTGTTGCATGAACCTGGCCTGAGGGTTGCTGGATGGATAAGCCATTGCAGGGCTTGTTGAGGTGTAAGACACCAGAGCATCTCTGCTTCCACTGGCTGCGGCTGTGGCTACTGGACACATGGGGTTTGTTTCCCTCTGCCCGTGCCCCAGCTCTGCTGGGTTGCCCGGCATGAGCTCCGCTGCTCAATGAAAAGGTCAGTTGTGCATCTTTCTGCTCTAAGTACAGTGGACTGGCTTTTATAGGAAACAGAACACTTGGCAGCAAATCTATCTAATAATGGTGACTGGCCTTCTTTTCTTTTCCTTTTTTGTCTTTCAACAGCAGCACACAATTGTTCAAAGACATAAAATGATATTTCTGCTGGGCCCGATTGGCACATTGCTAACTAGTGGTTATTTCCTTCTCATTTGACAGGAAAACTGGAATCAGAGGTTCAGAATTTCCACTGCATCTATCATGACTGGGAATACCTCAAGTGCACTTGGCAACCGGGTCTCCTCGCTCCTCGCAGCGTACGTTATGGACTATATTATTGGTATGTATCAGCAAAATAGGAAAACATCCAGCCAGCAATCAAGCGAACCTCTCAGGGTACTGAAATGCTGCAGAAAATATGCTTTTAAGGCTGGCAATATTACACGATCCACCCAGAACAAGCAGAAATAATGCTCCAAGCAACATAGGCCTTGGAAATACCAAATCCCTGCTTTCTCCCTTAAAAACAGGCTTGTGCTGACCTTCAACAGGAAATGCCTTCTCCCTTTCTCCCTTCCCTCTTGTCCACTTCCGTGGTGTGCTTTCTGTGTGTTGGCCATCACAAAGCTGTGTGCTTTCCCTTTGCTGAACGTGCCTGGATTATTCTGGCTGCACATTTCCTTGACCACAGTGCATGTATCTCTATAGGACAGGATTCAGCAGGAGGTTACCAACCTCAGTGAACCCTACACAAAGAGCCGGGCTTCTTGGCAACTAACAGTTTTACACTTCGAATACATTTTCCTAGCCTTAGCACATCTCATACAAGCAATCATGCTGCCAAAAGGTAGTAATAATGCATGTTTCCCAGTTGTTTCTTTTATACTGCTGCCTAAAGATTCCGTTCCGCAAGAAAAGCAAAGCTAGACTTAGTGTTTTTGGACAGAGGCGGTGTTTATTTGTGCTTCAATTCCTATGACACTACGGTAAGGATGACTAGGAAGGAAATCATTGGGTTTCATGCCTTTGGGCTATGCGTTGAAAACTGTAGCTGTTTTTTTAAAAATAGTTTCCATGTAGCTCTTGGAAAAAGTCTTCAAAGCAGAAACACTGATTTAAAACCATTTTGCTAACTACAAAGGTCTGCTTGAAGGAAACCATGGAAATTCATGATTTGTTCCTAAAAAAAACCCACCCCCACCCCCCAACAAACCCAATCCCATTTAACTGCCAGTAACAAAACCAGGCATTTGGATCTGGGTCCCACTGTATGACGAGAGCGGGTGGGAACACAGCCACAGCATCCTTTGATCCCTGTGAGTTAATTTTTATAGCACCACCACATGAAGTTTTTCCCCCAAACATAATGTGCTGTGCAGGGAGGCTGTCCCTGGGTGCAGAGCGCAGAGGCTGGATTCAGCCCTGCCTCACAGAATCACAGAGTCACAGAATGGTGGGGGTTGGAAGGGACCTCTGGAGATGACCCAGTCCAACCCTCTGCCAGAGCAGGGTCACCCAGAGCAGGTGGCACAGGAACGCGTCCAGGCGGGTTTGGAATGTCTCCAGAGACGGAGACTCCACCACCTCTCTGGGCAGCCTGTGCCAGGGCTCTGCCACCCTCACAGGAAAGAAGTTCCTCCTCATGTTTAGGTGGAACTTCCTATGTTCATGTTTGTGCCCGTTACCCCTTGTCCTGTGGCTGGGCACCACTGAAAAGAGCCTGGCCCCATCCTCCTGACACCCACCCTTGAAGTATTTATAAGTGTTGATAAGGTCCCCCCTCAGTCATCTTTTTTCCAGACTGAAGAGACCCAAATCCCTCAGCCTTTCTCCATAAGAGAGGTGTTCCAGTCCCCTCAGCATCTTGGTAGCCCTTTGCTGTCCCCTCTCCAGCAGTTCCCTGTCCTTCT
This sequence comes from Stercorarius parasiticus, assembly GCA_013396915.1. Classification (NCBI taxonomy): domain Eukaryota; kingdom Metazoa; phylum Chordata; class Aves; order Charadriiformes; family Stercorariidae; genus Stercorarius; species Stercorarius parasiticus. The sequence goes on from VWZL01003169.1 coordinate 292,187, forward strand.
GGAACCGGGGAGCCCACAACTGGACACAGCCTCAAGGGCACGAACCCAGCAGGAGTCTGAAAAGGTGATATGAAACACCCCTTAGCATGTCCAGGATGGGAAATTTCCAGCAGCAAAGCTTTGGGGAGTGGCCCCTAAACCAGGAGGCAGTTGAGAGGACAGGTTTGTGATTGCACATCAGCCAATAACCCACGAACTCCTTCCTCACTCCCACCCCTGGGCTTCCATTACATGACCATGTCAATGCATGGGACCTACCTGCCATCATCATCATCACCTCGTTAACACTCATTATACTCACGGCACATGTCACCTGCCACAAACCACTGCATTTTGCCTTGGGAAGGGACCTTTCTGCAGTTTCAGAGTTGGTGGCTGACGTGCCCCATGGGAGAATGGGTGTCTGCGTGAGCAGGAGCCAGATCCTGCCCCGGCTCCACTCACACAGTGGCACCTGGTGAGGCCTCTTGTGCTTCAGGAACGGGCCTGGGGAGAGGCTGACACAGCTTACAAACCAACCTGGGAAGCCATCTGTGCATGTTAATTTGGTTTTTTTCTCCTCCCCACACTTTTCCCATAGCAGGAGTCCAGGTGACCGATGCATAACACTGTGCTTTGGATCACTTGGAAGAGGCAAAGGGTGGGACCGGTACAGGCGATACTCGAGGCTTAGGTCCAATCTTAAAGAAAAAGGCCTAACACATGTAGTAACTGCCATTGCTTTGGTTTTTTTGTTTTTTTTTTTTTTCTGTTTTCCACTAGGTACGAGGGGCTGGACCAGGCCGCGCAGTGTGATGACTATATTCAGGATCACGGTATAAACATAGGCTGCATGTTGCAAAATCTGAGCCAGGCAGAATATAAGGATCTGCGCATCTGTGTCAATGGTTCTGCAGCAGCCACTCTGCTGCGGCCGCTGTACGCCACCCTTCGCCTCCACAACCTAGGTAACGCTGGCAGGGAAGCAGAGGGCTCTGGCGACCCGCGTGGCCACCATGCACCCAAGGCTCACATCTTGCACTGGGGACAGGGGGTGGGGGGGGCTCAAAAAAAAAAAGTGCGCTTTTGTAGATGGGTGGCTGTAACATGTCTGTGTGGATTTCCCCCCGGAGAAGGGGCTGTGGCGTGTGCCACAAGGACTTTGGTTTCCAGCAGTGCTCACAGGCGAGCCACACCACTCAGCGCCCACCTTGTGGGGGGGTCAGTGGATGCCTCCAAGTGCTGCGCTCGGCAGCCAGACAACTTGGGACACCAATGGCGCAGTGGGGGGGTTTGGGCTCCCGCAGCACCGCCACAGAGGTGGCTTCATTTCCTTGTGCTGGAACTGACACCGCTGCTCCGCACCTGCGAGCACAGGGGAGACCTTCGGGCTGTGCTGGTCAAACCACGCTCGGGGCTGGGGAGAATGGCGTGCAAGGTGTGAGGCGTCTGCCAGAGCAAAGGTGGGTTTCAAACCCATCAGAAGGAAGCAAAGCACAGCGTGATGTATAACCCACTACATGTACACGGTCTTTATCATGGGCACTTACCACGCTGATGCATTTACCCGCATGAAAATGTCAGGCGGATAAGTAGCTGGTCCTCCAGTTGAGCCGCTGGGCTAATCAGCGGGATTTCTGGATTCAATTAGTGCTGCCATGTACTTCGTGTGTGGCTTTGGGCATCTGACATAAACCAGAGCCTCTCCCGGGATGCAGCGAGTGTCTGGCCAAGGCTGTTGTGGTGCCTGACAGCCGGTCCGGGGCTGCCCTGACAGTTCCCTCCAGCAGAACATGCCGAGCACAATGCTCACACCCCAGGGTCTCAAAACCCCCACACCGCAACCCAGAGCAAGGACGTAGCCCAGCCCACGCGTCAAGATAAAACGACCCCCCCCTCCAGCCTCGGTGACAGCCTGCTCCTGCAGCGTCACGGCTGAGAGCAATGGAAGCACAGAAATCCCATCCACGGGGAAGAGGGGGCAGAGACTGGTGGTGATTAACTGAAGCCTTTCCCACAGGAGCTGTGTGAATTGCACCTCTTGACTGTCTCTGTTTTTATCCCCCCCCCCCAGCAAAGCCCTCGCCCCCGAAACAGCTGGTGGTCTCCATGTCTGCGGCGGAGGGGCTGCGGGTGGCCTGGAGCCCGCCAGGGAGGGGGACGCCGCCCCAGTGCCTGGAGTACGAGGTCCAGCTGGCCGAGGAGGAGGGGGAGGCTGAGGCTGCCTGGGCGGTAGGACAACACGCGTCGTGCCGTGGGGAGGGGATGGGGGAGCGCGGGCTGATGGCCGTCAGCGGGCAGGCACGCCGGGAAATCGGGGTGTGCATCCCACTGTGGACGGGGTGTAGCTACCACCTGCAAGGAGAGACGTGCGCTGTTGGAAACCGCTGCCGGGCTGCGCCATGGCACGCGGTCCTGCCCAACAGCCCGGCTACCAGCCGCAGCGTTTGCCTGAGCCACAGCAGATCCCAGTGCGAGGCCCTGAGCCTCCCCTGCTCCCTCAGGAAGCTGCTATCACAGAAATTTAAAGGTTGTTCCGGCTTGTTTTCCTGAATATGGCAGCACAACTCATTGAAGTTCAAGTTCAACTTCATTAGTTCAAGTGAAACTATAATTCTAATCTCCCTGAAGAAGTGTCCTGGGACACAACATGTCTTCTGTGCATGGTACTTTTCCCTTGTGTGCTATCCAGGTGCAGTTTTGGTAGCAAAAATGGCAAGAAGTAATTAATCATAGGGGACATCTGAAGGACATTTTTTTCTTTAATTGCCATATTCTACACATGAGTCTTCTTACCTAATTTAATGAAAGTTTCCACAAATTAACAGGCATACATGGCAACATACATGACACCCTCCTCTTCCACCCCCTGAATGTGTGTAATTCCAGTAGATTTATCTCCGTAATCATCTTATTGGCATTAACTGGTCCAAAACTGTGATGAAATCATTTAAAACTGCCAAAACATAACCCAAGGGTTTGCAGAGCCTGGAGAGTATGTTCTGAAACATGAGGCCATGCCAGAGAGCTACTGGTGGTGGCACGTAATTCCTTGATATCTGTTCTCTCCGTTTTGTTTTTCAGTCTGTGTCAACCCAAATGGAGACCGCTTTAACAATTTCCAAACCAAAACAAAGCCGCATTTCATGTGTTCGTGTCAGGGGGAGAACAAATATTTTCTGTGCTGACCAGGGCTTTTGGAGTGAATGGACACAGGAGTGTTTCTCTGGTATGGAACCTCAAGTAGAATCATAGAATCATAGAATGTGTTGGGTTGGAAGAGACCTTTAAAGGCCATCTAGTCCAACCCCCCAGGTAACCAGCGTTTCTTTTACATCCTTTATAAAGCCTGTTTGGGACCAAGTGCTGATGGCTGCCATGGGTATCTGCTGGTGTCTGGCACTTGGAGGTGGGATCCTGGTTTAGTGACATCCTCACCCTATGCCGGCACAGCCATCCCTACAGCTTTGCATCTCCAGTGCACTTTGCAGGCAAGCCCCAAAATATTAACGCTTCTGCACCAGCACCTTTCCTGCTGCACATCTGTGACAGAGGAGTGACTGCTTTGCGAGAGAGGGCACGTGGTAGTCGGAGTGTCTCCGCAGGGCGTCCTCCTGGCTGCCCCGTGCCTCGGATCGGCTCCTGTGCACCCCACAGGGTCTACAGGGCACTGGCTCGGCTGTGAGAGGCACTGAAGGGAGGAGGCACATTGCGGTGGCTACATCTATGCAGGAGATGTAGCCTGGCATCTCCTGCCAGCCTCCTATACATTACCCTGGAGGAGTATGTTACCATGTACAGTCACATGTGCCTGGCATTTATCTGTAATTAATAAATAAATATATGTAGGGTAACAAACCTGGACACACTGAGTCTGCATCTGAGGCCAAGCTTTGTAAGAGGTAATATGACCCGCTCTGGAAGCTAGAATTTTCTTATTTGCTATCATTTATCTTTGCAGTGGCCAGAAAAGAGGACAAGCAGCTATTTATCCTCATTCCAGTCATTCTGAGTTTGTCGAGTAGCCTCCTAATATTTACGTTGATTGGCCAGTGCAGGAAAAGGTAAGCACCAAGGCTACGTGCTTTCATGTGGGTGTCTCAGACTACAGTTATAAATGAAACAACATAGTAAATACTAAAAGCCAAACATTAATAGATGCTCAAGATTGGACACCAAGCAACAGCTTATTTCAGGAAACAACCTTGTAAGTGTGTCTGTTTCGCATATGAAATGCCTCACAACAACCCATAAACTCACAGCAGAGACCCAAATCCTGCTCATGTGAGCCCAGCTTCTGTTAAATGCAGCAAAGTTACTTGCATGCGCAGCAGCATAAATAATCCCATTATCTTGCCCCAAACCACTCAGGCAGCAGAGATTTATACTAGTTGTGGTAAAGAAGTGCCATTTTTATGGGCTAAGGCCTCATTCTCTTTGCGTTCCCGTCCCAGTTGTTTGCATTCCTGTCAATGAACGTGGAGAAAGCAGACGCAGTGGATGAATTTGCCCATATCCAAATTATTGGTGCTGATGACATTTTCTTCAGGTCTGAAGGATCGCTTAGAGAGAACTGATCCCCTGGTACTGATAATTATATCTTTTTCTTATGGCCATATAGCATAAGCAAGTGGGTAGCTTTTCTAATATGCCTTTTAAGGCATCACTGATGAGGGAGAACTGGCTAAAGAAATACCTTCATGTTGTCCTCACAGAAGAACTAACACCTATTTGGTAGCTGAATGCATGGAGTCTGAGACACACACTCCTTCGTCTTTGTTTTGTATCTGCCTTTCAAATGTTTTGGTTCACGATATTCAACAAGAAAACTGTGAAAAGCAAGTGCTTCCCGTATTGCCACTGGGATGCGGCGATGTGTGACAGGGATGCTGTAGCGTGTCCCCAGCTGTCTCTCCGTGCTGGGAATAACAACCTGTGCCCATTTCAGATCCCCAACAGGAAAGCCATCGCATGCACCGGTGGGATGCTAACTCTGCTTGCCACTGCCGTACCGCTTGTGTTTGATGGATTGCTCTTACAACATCATCCCAAGGACAGCTAAGATGCCCTGAGTTTTCTGTAGCCCACGTGGGTTTTTCCCTACCTACTGCCATTTGCGAGGCTGGTTGTTGCAATTAAAGTCCTCAACGAGCCCAGGAAAACATTGGAGGAGTTTTAATCTGACTCTGGAGCACACTGTTTCTGATCAACAGGACACGGGAAAAAAAGGAGGCAGTGGGAACTGCCATGAATAAAGATAACATGTTTCTCTGTGGGTTCGTTTGGGGTTTTTTTCAAGGTCTCTAGAAATCTGTCAACAGGACACATGCTGAAGGGCAGCACCTCACGCACAGTGCGTCTCCCTGCAGAGCCATGGGCCGTCAGGGCAGGGCAATCTCCAGGGGACCAAGCCTGGATCCCCTGCTCTGCCGGACCAGGAGGAGCAGAGGTGCTCCGCCAATCTCGTTCTAGGGCGTTTGGGTACTTTCAGGAACCACAAGATTTTGGCACATCCAGAGCTGGGTAGCATTTGGGCTATGGGTTTTCAGAACTGCCATCAGGGCAACAATTACTGCAGTAATAATAACAGTTAAAAGAGAAAACTATTGGGAAGAGTCCCCTTGAGATTTGCTGTTACTGGAAATAACTCCTGGTAGGCCTTTGGTGTTCTGTCAGCCTCTTCAACAGTTTTAACGCCTACAAAAAACACATGAGTGCATTGTGACACTCCCCCGGAGGAACAGCGAGGCCGCAGCCAGAGCCCACCCTGCTGCCCTGGGTACATCTGGTGTGATCTCACCCGCTTCACCGCGCGGGAACGCTGGGCACGGGCATTTGGAGCGGGCCAAATGGTGCAGCCATCCCAACCTGCTGGATGGGTTCAAGTTGGGTTAGAGTTTCTAGTCTAATTCTGTCCAAAAAGAGGTAAGAAGGGAAGAATAACTAAAGAGAATGGGCGCAGGTAAGAGGTGGTGCAGGAACAAATGTTCTACCTTCATAGCTAGAATTCACCCCAAAAAAGATCAGAGCTATTTCAGTAACCACAAAATATAAAAGTTAGGCTGAAGCCTGCCTAGAAACCTGCCTAGTAACAGAGTGATAAATTAAGTACATCTGCTTATGGTATCTGTATGCTGCAGCTTTCCAGGAGTGTTTAGGTAAGGAAAGCCGGCTTGGCCCCGGCACAGGGCTCCAGCAGCAGCAAGACACCACCACCCTCCGCTTTCTCACAGCACCACATCTGCAGCATGTGCAAAATGTAATCCCAATAGGTGGCCAGCTGCTAGACCTTCCTAACATCCTGAACCATGCTAGAATTTCAGTAGTATGCTTTTTTTTTCCCCCCTATGTTTATAGAATTATACTAATTATGTATTTCTTTCTCACAGTATTTGCATTACAGTGGTTTAATTCATTTGCTGTAGTCCATAATTAATATTTTCAGTAAAACGCTTTCAAAATCCCTCCTTTGGCATACTCTGCTCTTATTGTTCCCAGCTCATGTCTGGGTTCCCCGGTGTTTTTACCATCTTAGCCCCACACGTCTGGTAAGGCATGCCTTTGCCAAACGTACAAAGAGAACTCCTTTGCTCACCCTGGAGTTTAGGGTCTTTTTTCTGTCTTTGACTGATTAAGTCTTAGAGCCATTTGTTGAAGAATAAAAAGAAATCTTTCCTACAGAGTTTTTTTCCCTAGAGAATGTCAATACTTGTCAAACATATGAAAGCACGATCCTGTGCATGCTGCAGGGAAATGCAAAATCAATTTGCGTCTGTCATATTCTAACTGCTTTTGGGAAGTAGCAAAACAGGGAAGGCGAATGCCAAGGTCACCACAGTCTCTTAACTCACAAAATCACCCTCCTTCTCTCACTGAGGTCTATTTTCAAGCTGCCAAATTGAAAACAAGTTTACCTTCTATTTTCTCATTATCCACCCTCGTATTTTTTTCACCTATCTGACTGGCCTCTGAATACAAGATCTTGAGGTGTTTCAACCACTATAACCTGCCAATGGCTGAAAGACATAAAGAAAGGCTGGCATCTCTCAGGGGCTCTTTGCTCCTCTTGCACTTGAGGAATCGAAAAGGTAGAAGTTGTATCTCACTGCCTGAGGCAATCCCTGAGGAAGTTTTCCATCTCGTACATGCGCTAGAAGCTCCATGGCCACTGGGTGTCAGCATCTGTGCTTGGACGCAGAGGAGGAGGAGGAGGAGGAAAGCAGGTGCAGCATCACTTCTGCCCGAATTCAGTATTTAGCGCATGAAAATTAAATAGAGGGGACAATGGCTCTCACTGTAAGACAGATGAGTTTTGTTCCTTTTGAACTGCTAAGCAGAGAAGCGTCACACCTTCACTCCGTCATTCAGGGCCGGGCTGACTGACAGGTAACATCACCCCTCGTGGCTCGTGGCATCCTGACCACAGGCCAGCACTGCTGCACTGACTGGAGCCATGTCTGCCATAGCGCGTGCCAGCCAAAACCAATCCCTGCCCCTGCCTTCCCTCCCATGCTCCTGCCACCGAGCACCCACAGAAATACCCCTTTGGCTCCAGCTGGTGGCTCAGCCATTTTATGTCCCTGCCTCACTCTGCCATGAGTTCCAGCATCCCTGAGCCACCATGAGTCTCAGCATCCATCCCGGACGCTCTGCAGGCCTCAGCACCCATCCCTGAGCCACTGCAGCTCTAGGGAGTACCTAGATCTTGAAAGGACATAAAGCGGCAGAGCCCTTCTGGCTTCAGCTTCCAGCTGTCGAGGCTTTGGGAGTGCAGTAACTAATGATATCATCTAAAATCTAAAGAGCTTCACGAGCCACGGCAGGTTTGCAGCTCACTGTGCGGCAGGGTACATCTGAGATCACTGTTGAGCTCTTTATGTAGAAGCTGAATTTTCTCAGGAGGGTCTGTGGTTCTCATAGCTTCAAGGCAAACAAGTACAGCCGATGCATGTGCTTAACAAAACAATTTGAGGCAACATATTGTGGCTGAGCTGTCTGAACAGCTGAAACAGCTCTGCAAACCGTCTGTGTCAAGATCCTCATCCCAGAGAACAGTGAGATAAAACAAGCAGCTGAGAAATGACGGCCACCACAAGGCTTGCACCAAACCCGAGTAATTTGCCTCCCTGCCATGCTGGGCTTCTTGCCTCCTGTGCCAGATCCCCGTCCAGACACACCACGGGACTGCTCTGCACAGGAAATAAAATGTCATTTCAGCCAGTGTCACGCCACCAGATGCATTTCGAAAAAAAGAAAACTAATTTAAAAATCATAGAATGGTTTAGGTTAGAAAAGACCTTTAAGATCATCAAGTCCAACCATTAACCCAGCACTGCCAAGTCCACCACTAACTCATGTCCCTTAGCATCACATCTACCCATCTTTTAAATACCTCCAGGGGTGGTGATTCCACCACTTCCCTGGGCAGCCTGTTCCTTTTGGTGAAGAAATTTTTCCTAACATCCAATCTAAACCTTCCCTGGCGCATCTTGAGGCTGTTTCCTCTTGTCCTAACATCCTAAACATGGCCTTGACATTTCCTTTTCTGATGGCTCTGCCCTGGAAACAACCTCCCTGTTTAAGCAGGTCCCACTCTACTCAGAGCTGAGCACAGGCGCATCCTTAAGCACGGTGGCGCGACAGGCATGGTGGCAGCCCTGCTGCGGTCCCTGGCAATGCCTGCACCCGTCTCCGGCAGCACGGGGAGCCTGCGCAGCACCTCTGCCCTCTCTGAGACGCTCAATTAGGCCGCGCTGCCCTGGCTTTGCTGGAAGGTGCGAAAGGTCACCCCCAAGTGCCTGAAGCTGCAGTGGGGCGATTTGAGCCATGGTCATCAGTGATCATCTGCAAGCTATGTTTTTTCTTTCTGTGCCTGGGAAGCTGTGAATGGAGGTGGTAAAGGCATGTCACACCTTTGGTGTGCTTGGATGTCCCACCTCACCAAAGCACCAGGGTCTTGCAGGAGTTATTTTCATTTAGGAAAAAACCCCCCAAGTAATAAACATCAGGGTTTTTTTTTACAAACCAGGGATCACGTTCTTTTAATAGAATTCACTTTTATAGATATCGTTATGATTTAAAAACAAATGAAGGGTAGCAGAATGTTCTTCACTGGAATTCATGCAGTGGTGGAGAAAACATGCATACCAAACAGAAACACGATGTTCTTGGGAGAGGAAGCTCTATATTTCAAGGCTAAAAGCCGTAAACACATCAGTCCCTTACCACCCAGGAACAGGGTCAGGCTCAGAGCGCTGAAGTGCTACTTATCTGCCCACATTTGGAAAGAAAGGTTGCACTGGAACTTATGCCAGATAAATTCCCCCTCTACTCTGCTCTGGTGAGACCCCACCTGGAGTACTGTGTCCAGCTCTGGAGCCCTCAGCACAAGAAGGACACGGAGCTGTTGCAGTGGGGCCAGAGGAGGCCACGGAGATGCTGCGAGGGCTGGAGCCCCTCTGCTGTGAGGACAGGCTGAGAGAGTTGGGGGGGTTCAGCCTGGAGAACAGAAGGCTCCGGGGAGACCTTAGAGCCCCTTCCAGTCCCTGAAGGGGGCCTACAGGAAAGCTGGGGAGGAGCTGTTGGCAAGGGCATGTAGCGATAGGACGAGGGGCAATGGTTTTAAACTAGAGCAGGATGGGTTTAGATGAGACATTAGGAAGAAGTTCTTTACACTGAGGGTGGTGAGACACTGGCCCAGGTTGCCCAGAGAGGTGGTGGAGGCCCCATCCCTGGAGACATTCAAGGCCAGGCTTGATGAGGCTCTGAGCAACCTGATCTAGTTGAAGATGTCCCTGCTGACTGCAGGGGGTTTGGACTAGATGGCCTTTAGAGGTCCCTTCCAACCCAATACATTCTGTGATTCTATGATTCTATGAAACTGAAGATGCCAAGTGCCCCGTGTGAACGTGTGCCGCTGTAAGTGTCCAACTGTCCCCAGCTCTGCCCTGCTTCAGCGCTGCTGTCGATCCACCTGTGTACCAAGTGCTGTCGCAGTCCATAGCAAGCCTTTTCTGCCACTCTGATTGTGCAAAACCTCGTCTTCACAAGGACCGCAGCCTCGCTGCCCTTGGACACGTTGAGCTCCCCTCCCCAGGTGCCCCTGCCTGCATCGCCATCGCACACAAGTGCAACCTCAGTAACAGCGAACAGATGCAAAAAGTGTGTTAAGGCATCTGGTGCATACAGCTTTCTCCATGCAAGGGCTGCAGCAAATTTACACTGGAGAAGAAACCAGAGACAACAAATGCAGGTTCCCATCCTGCCTCTAGGCACCCGAACACCCTTCGCACCCTCCCAGGGCCTGACTGCAGAGCCAAGGAGCCTGGGAGAGCCATTGTGCCACCGAGAGAGAGCCCAGGAGAGGATAGTCCTTGCCTTTTATCTGATGATGTTCCAGCTCTTAACTTTTGAACTGGAAATATGTCGCAGCCTTTGGGACTCTCAAATTGGTCGTGGCTGGTAGCTGCCCAGAAGTTTGTGCCCATGCTGCCAATTTATTTAGAAACACTCACACTGAGAAAACAATAACCTTGCTGCCTGCCAGGTTCAGCTGAGTCCACTTTTAACAAAAGAGAGATTAAATGCCAACAACACAATTTATTTTACTGAAGCAAAAAGCATGAAGTTCCCGGCTGCACGGCTGGAAATGCAGCAACAAAGAAAAGCATTAAAAAAGTCAGGCAGAGCAAGCACAAAGCAGTCTCTCATCCCTTAAAGCTGCTCTCCAGCGTTTTCTCAGTTACACCAGCTAATGGCAGCCCCACAGGACATTACCTCAATGCTGTGACTCTCCAAAGCAGACTGCGACTGGCTCCAATAATACTCAATATCCATGAAAATGCTGTTGTGGCTAAATAAAACTTACTTAAGTAAGTGTCTGCTGTAAGGCTTGGGCTAGCCAAGCTGGTTGATTCTGGATGCTTCTGAGAATGCAAATGAAATATTACTTTATACAATTTGGGGCTGGCTGAGGGCTGGGAACACACAGCCATCACGATCCCTTGACTTCATGTTGTCCTACTTGTGGGAGATGCACTGACTTGGCACGGCCTCGCCTCCCTTCCTCCAAAATTGTGGCATTTTTCAAGGCTTTGCTAGGACTTGTAAGGACCATAGCATAAAAATAGTGTTCTTGCTTCAAGATGTTTGTTCCTCCCGTGCACTGGGCTGCGCTGGGGAGGTGGGAGGTGCCGCCACACAGGCAGCTGGCCCTGGCACCCAGGCTCTGCCTGCCGGGACACCGGGGCTGAGCGCGGCCCTCACGCTGCACCCCTGTGGCACACGCTCCTGGTGAATGTGAGAGCTGAGCCCTCAACAGGCTTTTCAGTTGCTGTTACTGCTGCCTCACCAGAAAGTGCCATTCCAGGCCTGTAATACTCCACTTGTTAGAAACCTGCTTCTAATTCCTAGTTTATTTCTAGCCCTTTTCATATGCCAATGTTCTCCTCTAGCCTAAATGTCTCCTCTCTTTCCTCGGTCAGAACAAGCACTTCCTGATGTCCTGATGGAGAGCTTTCTTCACCCATCTTTGGATGCCAGGAGGAACAAGCCAAGCTTTCTCCTTGCTTCTCATTCTCTTTATAGAATCATAGAATCACAGAATGGTTCGGGTTGGAAGGGACCTTAAAGATCATCTAGTTCCACCCCCCTGCCCTGGGCAGGGACACCTCCCACCAGACCAGGCTGCTCCAAGCCCCGTCCCGCCTGGCCTTGAACACCTCCAGGGATGGGGCAGCCACAGCTTCTCTGGGCAACCTGGGCCAGGGGCTCACCACCCTCACAGCAAAGAATTTCTTCCTGATAAACAATCTAAATCAAGAGTCCCTCCCCAGCTTTCCTGTAGGCCCCCTTGAGGGACTGAAAGGGGCTCTAAGGTCTCCCCGGAGCCTTCTCTTCTCCAGGCTGAACCCCCCCCAACTCTCTCAGCCTGTCCTCACAGCAGAGGGGCTCCAGCCCTCGGATCATCTTCATGGCCTGCTCTGGCCCCACTCCAACAGGTCCATGTCCTTGTGCTGAGGGCTCCAGAGCTGACTCCCTGCCTGGACTGGTGTCCCCCACACTGTGCCTGTCACAGGGGCTGCTGCTCAGGCCCAACACACTGTCCCATCTATTTTTTAAAGCAGAAGTGCCAACTAACTACAGTGCAAGAGGCAATCAATCACATTCATTTACCCTCGAGGAGTAAAGGTCGGGCTAAGGAAAAACACCGTTTGCTCACCAACAAAAACACCAGATGGTTCGCTGCATCACTGGCTTTGTTGCAGAAACGCATCCTACCACTTTGCTAAATGCCACGGTAGGACAGCCTGGTAGATGGTGCAGGCAGTTTCCTCTTCAGCAACACCTGGGAAAGGTGCAAGATAGACCGAATGCTCCGGCGAGGGTCAGCCCACTTGTGTGCCAGCCTTGTGGCTGCGCTGCAAAAAGAAGGGGGAGTGCTTAGCCGAGGGGGCTAAACATTGCCATGGCTCAGGCGTGAGTCACTGTGACCTGTGGATCCTCTCTGAAGACACTTTGGGACATGAACTGTTGGTGCCTACAGGGGAGGAGCCCCCAGCACGGCTGAGAGCTCTGCTGGGCATTTGCATTTACCTGTTGCTTTGAGCAGTATCTTCATCTTTGGGAAGTGTGGGCTCCGCAGGAGTGGCACTGAAGTCTTCCTCCCCAAAAAGTCACAGAAGAGCTGTTACAGCCTTCAGCCAGGGAAAAGGAGCCTGGTTAAAGTCTTCAGTGGTGTTGATGAGCATCCATCACCAGCACCCGCCTGTTCTTCTGCAGGAGGGGACACGAACATCAGCAGCACGCACAAATGTAGAACTGCTCACAATTTTAACAAACGCAACCAGGCAGCAGTCAAACAGGCACAGCCTACAGATCGTTTTTAGTGTATCAGCAATTTAAATAACTCAAAATGCCACAATTAGATCCTATTAAAAGCATACATTGGATAATTAGGCTGTATTTTAATTAAACACTAATTTATCCAATTTGTTGAACTAATTACGATTCAAGCACAGGGAAGTTCAGCAGAGTGTATTTAGCATGCCCCTGTGTGATGCTGCATGATTCGTTTTCCACATCCCCTCACACCTGAGTGTTGGTAGCCCACTGGAGCGACAGAGCAGCAGCCGATGGCCCAGGAAACTGCTGGGGGAAACTGCCAGACGTCCTCCCCATGCACCGACACACCCCCCTGCCGCCAGCAGAATCCATGATTTAGGGCAGTTTTAAGCAAAATTTTTCAGCGTGTAGCTCATACGTTTGACTCTTCGTTAAAGATCTTCCGGTGTGGTACCTTAATTGGCAAGCGTGCCTTGCTGCATTGATTGTCTGTCTCATATATGTCTAAAATCACTCACCTGAAGACTCTCCATCTCCATGTCGTTACGGGATGGCAGCATCCCTGCACAGCCGAGAGGGAATGACACACCACTTCTTAGACATTTTGTCGACTTCTGACAGCTTCAGAGCACAAGTTTCAGCGTGGGCAAAAGCAAACAAGTAAAAGACCTGAGACTTAAAGAAAAATGAGGGTGAGGCAGAAGAGTCAACAACAACTTCATAGTTAAAAATGAAAAAAATAAAAGCATTTTTTGGTACATGCACGCCCACCATGACATTGTCGCTAGAACAGCCCACATTTCACGGTGACACCCTACAGCTGCATTTGATCTCTCCATCACAGGTTTCCTCCCCAGCTGTTCAGCTATTCCCATTTTTTCAAGGGAAGCAAGACTGAAGCATGTTGACACCTCCTCTTGCTCTCTGGGGGCTCTGGGATGTGTGTGTTTGTGTGTACACACACTGTCCATCTCTGTTCTTCTGCTGCACCACCTTGGTGGTCTTTGTACATTTTTTCCCAGGAAAAAGCTTCCGATGCTTTTTCTGCCCCAGTCTGAAATGGAGACAAAGCCAAGCAGTTCTTGGCTTGGCATGGAGCTATCCTAATGATACCGTGACCCAGGGAGGAAACCCATCCAAGAGACATCTGCATCTTTATCACATGACGGACACTGCTTTTGGAATGCCAGATTAGCATAATTTGTCTGCAAGAACACAGACACCCTTCGTTAGCTCAAAGCTAAAAAATATTTCAGAAAAGCTGCTTGTGGTTTGCTTGCTTTCTTTAAAATATGTTTTTCCTTTGGCATTTAGGTCTCCATATGCAGGGCCCTCGTGGCTCCAGCACATCAGATGACTGCGGTCAGCCTCCTGACTTGGAAGGGAAGAGCACTGGCCGGGCTCCATGCCAGCAGTGCTGCCCAGAAGAAAGGCACTGATGGTTGACATGGGTGTCTCTACAGAGGAAAAGGCACTAACCACACTGCTCCGGCTGCCTACTCACACCTCGCCTGACATTAGCAGCTTTAAATTATCACTCGGGTAAAAACTGTTGCTGACTCACAAGTCATTAAGACAAGGAGAGCCATGCTGAGGTGGGATGCCTTGAGGCTCCTCAGCATTGTCTCTGGACCGTATCGCCTCCCAAATGCCTCTGGGTAGCTGTTCTTATCTTCAGCGAGCACAGGACTGAAGGAGCAGGCTCTTGTCCACAAAGGACAGCCTTTGAGGCCCCCAGAGGTCACCATGGCTGACTCCATGGATGCTACACCCCAAACTTGGCTGTGCGGGGCAATGTGCCACAGATGTAGCTGAGCCAGCTCAGGTCTGGAAGCCAGGTTGCTCAGCCATAAGGCTTTATGCCTGAGCAAACGTGGCCAGGCTTGCTTCTGGCCTCTGGTGGGGAAGGCTGCGAGCTCCTACAGCTGAGGAAGGTGCTAGTTCAGGGGCTGACCCCATGAGTGGACTCCCCAAAGCACGGGGAGTGGTCGAACGGGGTGGTCTGTTTGCTGGGTCGGAGCCTCCTCGTGCACGCTCAGCCTCGCAGGCAGCCTGCCGTCTCCATCTGCTTCGGGAAACAAAGCAAGCAACACATTTCAGCCTACAGCACTGTTTCCAAGGAACTATTTTCACTTGTTGGGTCCAAACTCAAACCAAAACACCACCACACACACTATTCGTAAGACAGAACTGTACCTGAGCCAAGGCTTGAGGACTCACACGAAACCTGCAGCGGGTACTCCCAGCAGCAGCCCCAGGGCAGGGATTCTGGAGGCACCACCACGGTTAATGACTGCAGCTCAGGAGAAGCAAAGCCACTGTGGGGACAACCTGACTTTGGTTAAGCTGCAGAGAACTAAATCCATTCTTCAAATTGAGGTAAATTTAAAAAAATGTCATTTTTCACCTTTATTCCTGGAGGGAGCAAGGAGAAGAGGGAGAATAGTGTATCACTGTCTGCATATTGAACAAGTTTGGGGTTGGAAGTGTTGGGATATTTGTTGACACTAATTCCTGTGATTAAGCAACTGCGGGCCATGCTTCAAGTGTGGGAGTAAAAATGAAAGTTATCTTCATCCTTATCCTCATTTTTTGTTGTTGTTTTGTTTTTTGGTCAGGACATATTTTTCACTCAGGAAAGATTTTAACTGGGGACAGATGAAAGAAAGAGAGGGCATGTTCCTTTATTTATTTTCTGATAGACCATGAAAAAAAATTAAGAGTGATTAAACCAACAAACTTTCTTTAATAAATTAATAGCAGCATCACAAAACCCTGATGTGAATGACCCAAAGGAAGTTGGGGAAGTGACAGTATTTAACCACTCACAGAAATGGCCGGGAGAGAGCGCAGGTGCTGTAAGGCAGTCCCCTTGTCTGCTTATCTAAACAAGTGACACACATCAGTGCGGGTCCAGCTGAGTCGCAACACTCGACGTATTTACAGTTCTGGTGCTGAATTTTTTAAAAACTTTTATAAAAATTCTGTAAATTCTCTGTTCAATTCCCATTATTTACATCCAAATATAGTAGGTTCCCCTTTTTGCCCATACAATAGAACCAGCAAGGGTAAGACAGGAAGGCTCCCATGCGAAGACGATGCCTGTGTCTGGACTTATACCCAGTTTGAGGATGCTGTGGAAAATGAGCTATTCACACGTGACCTATTCACACATGTGCTAGAAGCTACGGTAATTCAACTTATTGCTAAATGCTTTCAAAGTCTGTGGCTGGCTTTTCAAAATATATATATGTATATATATATATGTACACACACATATATACACACACACACATATACATGTTTGAAAAAGACGTGCTACAAATTCACCCAAGGAAAAAAGAAAAAAAGAACTTAAAAAGCAATATGATCTTGTTGATTTTTCTGTACTGTCTGAGAGAGCCAAATCTGACTCAGAGCACTGAAGGCACAAGTTTGTGTCTCTGGGCAGTCCTTTTCCTACTGGGTACCAGACTTTTTGGAGAGGCAAGCGGATTCCCAAGCATCCAAGCCCCTGGCAGTACCGGCGGGCTGGCACATGCTGCATCCCTGCTGCCTTCTGCAAGCAGTAAGCTGCGGTCCGCACAGGGATACCTCGCCTGCCTGCATGGAAGTACCATGGATTTTTCCCAGGAGGGTGAGGGAGAAGGCGGGACCATCAACTTCAATGCTTCAAGCTGGGAGCAACCCAGCAGCAGATGTAACCCGAGGCTGTGTTTCGGTAGAGGCCTCAGCGAGGGTGTTGCTGTACACAGCAACGCGACAGCACAACAGGTATGCTAGAACACCAGCAGAATTTTCCATTTCTTCTACAAGTTAATTTTGGTGGGATGAACACAGCGAGCTCAGAGTACAAGCAGTTCATGTCAGTAAAATGTAATCTATCCATGCCTAGTGTAAACTTTTCTGTTCTGAGGATTTTCATAGCCAGAGGCTGTCAGTGATGCTAAAAACATCCATGTTAGATGGGCGCTGCAGCATTTGTGTAGTAGTTAACGAAGATGTAAAAATCTTACAGATGATATCTGGCATTAGACAATACCCTACACAAGGAAAACTGCACGAGAGGCATCACCCCAGAGGCACAGTGCCAGAAAGACACGATGCCTTGGAGGGTTTGTCTACACAGAAACACAGAGGAAAATTAATTCAAATTATACATGGTGTGAATTAAAAACAGATTTCTTAAACTGCATTAATTCCCAATGTGGATGCTTTCATTAACATTTAAGTGGCATTAATAAGATATACTATAATTTACTTTGGAAGTGAAAGGGAATAAATAAAATTTAAAAGTTAATCCAGATTAATCTTCCGTGTAGACTAGCTCCAGGTCTGTTTCGTTCCTGTCCCTGCTCATCATCTGCTTTTGAACCACATCACCAGCAAACGATTCCAGTCACATTCTCTGTCCCGCTCTGCCCACCCCCGCCTGAGACAGGAGGAAGGAGCAGGGACCCTCTCCTGAGCACCCCCCGTGGTGGGGGATGCTGCACCACACGGCCTGACCCCGACCAGCACCACACGCACAGCAGCTTCCGCTCTGCACCAAAGCACTGTTTTGTCACCAGCACTGCAAGTCCCAGGATGCTAAAAAAGAAAAGCAAACGCTAAACAAGCTAAGGAATAAATAGATGTGAGGACCGAGAAGACAAGAGCTCATACAAAGCACTTCTCCAGGTCAGCCGAAGACCCTGATCATCCAAGCAATCCGTGAAGGCAGTGCCATCCACACTGAGCACAGCTCGCTCCATCCCAGAGCTGGTGATCACCTGGCAGACCAAAGGAGGGCTTTTCATAAATCTGAGGCACTCCATTTATAGAATGGCTGAAGCAGATAACTGGGGGGAGCTCTGTTTCTCCTGCTTCTTCTCCAAGTGTGCAAGCGATTCCTGATCGCAAAAGCACACCAGAACTGCATTCCCCCCCTTCCTTAAGGGAGCCACAGCCTCCTGGGGAACGGAAAGAAAACGGCAGGATTGGAGAGGGAGTCAAAATTGAACAGAGGTCCCTTGAAGTGCAAGATTGCCCCAGTATGGCAGCAAGCCACCACCCGTAATAGGACATGTCTGGCCAGGTGCCTGCACAGCCACTACGCTTTCGTCGTGTCTCGCTGCCAGGTTTCCGTACAGTCTTTACACGGCACAAATAGGGGTGAGGATTTAAAGTATATATTTACTGTCAACTTGAAAAAGAAAGTTATACTGACCAAGTCTAATAGCATGTATTTGATATATAACTATTAACGTGCCATTCTGGACTCCAGCAAATGCCACCTGAGATAAATATTCAGCATTTTTGTTCATGCACTGGAAGAAGAATTCAAACATTTTGTCCGTGACATATGCAAAGTAACTAATAGTTCTGATCTAGTATTAACAGTAAATATAGAACCTTAAACTTCACTGCAGTATATTAATATATATGATTTTAAGTACTGGACTGGAAAGACAACTCCCTTTTTTTTTTCTTTTAAAAAAAAGAAAGCTTTGTTCAGAATGCAATATTTACATTGTCCTTTGACCAACGCTTACATTTTTACACAATATACTTTGGCTACAGATGCACTGTAGCAAAAGGCTCTGTGAGCCACCTTTACACACAGCTCACTCTTTCGCTTACAACATTACAGCTGTTTATGGAGAGCTCTGAAGTCCCTGGTTGCATTTCAAGGCCCTCCTCAACTTCATCTAGTTCCATGCTATTGAGTTCATTGCCATTTCGATAACTAGTTAAAGTCAGATCTTTCCCATATAAAGCTGTTGAAGCAACATTCAGACACTGATTCTGCCGCAGCGCTGATTTTTTACTGGTCTTGTATTGGCAACGGATATAATTGGAAAAAGCCCTGCGGTACGTTTTATTGAAGAGTGTGTATACGAGGGGATTAATCCCAGAGCAAACATACCCCACCCAAACAAAGACATCAAGGAGTTCGCTCAAGAGGTCTTTATCACAGGCTTCCTTGCAAAGGACAGACATGACGTTAGTGATGAAAAATGGGCACCACATGATGAGGAACAAAAAGAAGACGATGCCCAGGACCTTAGAGGCTCTTCGCTCATTGTTGATGGACTGCATAGTTCCTTTCCGAAACAGCACTGCCTCCTTATTAACAGGAGAGTTCAAGTGAGATGCCCCCTCGTGATTGTGAAGCATTGAAACGTTCTCTGTGTTGTTTTCCTTCTTGAGGCAGTTTACGCTGCTCCTCCTCTGCTTGGGCACCTCTCCACACATGAACACCGTTGCCTGTCTCTGCAGCACCTGGACGGTCAGGCAATACGTGATCACCATGATGATGAGAGGGATGAAGAACGCCATGAAGGACCCAATGAGGACGAAGTTCTCGTCGTTGAGGACACAGGTCCCGTTTACGAACACCCTGGAGTCATCCTGCAAACCAATGACCGGAATGGGCATCGATATCCCTAGAAGAACGAGACCAAAAAAGAGACCGTTACCTGGTGCACAGGGCTCCAAATAGGCAGCAGAGACCATGCAGGTCCTGCACGCATTGAGCCCGCTGCCTAAAGCTGTTTGAAAGAGAAGCTACTGCTCCCAGATGGAAGGGAAAACCTCATCTAACGACGCTCCTGGGAGCGCAGATCCAGGGCACGAACACCCTCCGCCAGGAAGAACTGTGGCTTTGCTGTGCCCGCAGCAGACACAGCAAATGCAGTGTAACTCCTTTATCGAGTTCTTTTTCTGGCATTAATTGCAATTTGTGTAGAAAAGGCAGTCGTTACTCTGCTCTGTTCCAGCCGGCCGCTCCACACCTGCCAGTCTTGGGGGGGCTTTGAAATCACTGAAATAGGGTAGATAGTAGCAAACTTTAAAGAGGAAAATTATCAAAAAGCAAAAGAATTACAGCTATGAAGATTCAGAAGTAAGTTTCTTAAAAGCATTAAAATAATCCTCATAGAAAAATGGCCACTTTTGCCATGCCGTCACAGACACATGGAAGAAAAGCTCCTGGCCTTCTGGGTCGCTATCGACCGTCTTGGTGCAAGCACACAGCGGTCTCTGCAAGCTCTGCCTGCCCTGGCACTTCATCCACAGGCAGCGTGAGGGCGAGAAGTCCCACAGAGGCAGTCCCGCTTGAATTCCTGGAGAAGACAACTACATAGTCAAATGAACAGGCTGCAGCATCTGCCCGCTTCCAATCCCTCTGTCGTGAACACAGGGCTAAAAACGGGAACAACAGACCACGTGAGAGTAGAAAAGGTGTAACTAAACTGGTAATCAGATTGCCCCGACAGTCTGAAATTGGAACCCCAGCTACAAACCCTCTGGCTGAAAGGAAGGAAACTTTAAATGATTCAATTATAATAATAACTAGAGCACAGCTTCCAGCTACTCCTAAGCACTAAGCAGAGCAATAAGCCTTGGGAATCACTGCACTTGCCAAGGCAGTTTCTCTTGTATCCTGGTGGCACAGCACTTTCTGTGGGGACAGAATGAAGACGGAATACAGGACTCACGCCAAAGTACTGGATCTCACTTGAATGTTTTTCATGCATACTGAGATCCAAACTTTTTTCCCTTGATCTGTGGAGCTCAGTCCCCCACCAGGACAGACCTGAAACCTTCCAAAGAAATCTGTCTAGGCACAGCCAAAACCAACAAAAGCAACAACATATTCTGGAATGCCACAACCTATGTGTACGTGAGAACATGGAAAAGCCATGGTGGGCCAGATCTAGTTAGACCATCATGGGTTCACCTAGCCCTGTCTCTTGTCTTTGGCAGGTACCAGAATTTTAGGGCCATGGTACAAAATAGGGCAGCTGTCAGCATTATAGCTTAGCAAATTCCACAGCAAGAAGTTGCATCCACACCTTGTTTTTAAAATAACCTCCGAGAGACCTATCTTCTGTGAGTTCTTGATCTCATTTATAACTCCACAATACTCAGCAGCACTGAGTTCCACAACCTACCTGTTTGTCATGTGAACAAAGTATTTCTTGCTCATTTTAAATTCCCTTTGACTCCCCTCAGTTCCTCTGCTGCGAGAAACAGTGAGTAATCACTCTCTGGTCACCTTTTCCACCTTCGCAGTGATTTTATAGACCTTTATCATCCCTACTGTCTGATATCTCTTTTGGAACTGAAGAATGCTATTCTATTTACTCTCTCGTCATGCCATACTCATTTTATGCCTTTGATTATCTTTGTCCGTTTCTTTTCAAATTCCTCTCTATCCTTTTAAAGAAAGGAAAAAACCTGCACAACCCAGCAGTTAGAGAGGAGCAGAATGTCTTTTGTTCTCCCCTTCCTACCCCCTGGCCGCCTGGCTGGCTGTGAGCACTCACTCCGCAGACCATCTGTGGGGCTGACCATTCCCTTTCTTATCTCCTTCACCCAAGAAATAACCAATGCTGAGGCCACTGTTGTGTCTGGATTGCTTTTTGGGGGTTGCTGTGAACAGCACAGGTCCTAGACCTAATCCTATGGGACTCTGAGTTTCTGAACAGAAACATTAGCATGCTAAAGAGATTAACCAGGGCATTTTTCCCATTCCCAGCTAAGTGTTTTCAGGATTCTGCAGAAAACATCTGAAATTTGTCATTACCATAAAATTGCCATTTACCAGTAATCCAGTGAAAGAATTTCTTCTGAAAAGTAATGATTATAAATGCTTTCTGTGATTATAGCATATGTTTCCTTAACCCAAGTGATAGTTCCAGGATTCGGTTGTCTTTCCCTCTACGTGCTCATGTTTATCAGCTTACCTTTTGCAAGGCAGTTGCCTCCTCTCTGGTACGTTAACCCCCGTCACCTTGCCTGTGCCAAATCCCTGTGACCACAATAACTTTCACCCCATCAAGCCATTGACTCTTTACCATTAAAGACATCTTTCTAATGCCTTGTCTCGGTCAAACCACAGACATTTGGGAAGTGGTGGGAGGTGGACAGAGCAGTCATTACACGAAGAAGAAATCTGAATCAATGGCATTACATGGGATTACATTTGCATGGATAATTTTATGCTTTAGAGCCCTCTATAACACATGCCCTTTGAAATAAAACTCCAAAATGAATAACAGTTCATTCATGAAGTAGTCGTCGTTGAATTTAGTGTTATTGCTTTAGCCAAGGGAAACAAGATGAGGTTTCGGGATATCTTCACGGTCACACACATAAAGTACATTTGGGAAGAATAGCCTAGTTCTGGGATATGACAAATACAAAAATCAAGAGCACTGATGGCAGCCTAAAACTCTGCATGAGCATGAGATAACTCAGCACTGATGACACAGAATGAGGAGGTAGCTGCTGGACTGGAAAAGTGTCCCTCACCTCTCATAACAAAGTGGGATTTCAAACTGAGAAAGCACAGAAGAGAGAGAGCAACAGGTCTGTCCTCCAATCCAGGAAAATCCTGTCATTAAGAGTAGTAGGAAGAAAGATGCCCTTGGAGGAGCTGCCAACACACATTCATTCAGCTGCCAGCTAGCCCACAGCACTGCGGAACGGGCAGCATTGCCCTCATCCCAACTGCTTCCTTCCACCTCACACTTATAGAATTATAGAATGATAACACATTCTCTAATATGAGATTTATCACTGATCCACCCCACAATCCAGCCATAAAGGGAACTAAGTCTGTTACACAACTTGGGCAACAGGGACTAACTCTACACCACCCCAAGAGTCAGAAGTGTGGAAGGTCTCAGACACCCCAGAGGGGCTTCCTTCATGGGGAATTACAGCAAAATTGCTACTGCCAGAGTCCCAACAGCACAAATACCTGCTTGCAGACACAGTTCACACCCTGGCCCTGATTTCAATAGGGTTACCCTGATCAGTACGTGCTGTGCTTACCATGTGCCTACCATGCATTCCCATGGCACCTGAACACGGGTAAACACAAATGCCGGCCTTGCTTGAGTTCAGCTGTTTGAGCAAGCACAGAGGAGGCATTCAACTCGACTCAAGCAACCCACAGTACTAACACTGCAGTTGTAACTGTTCATAATTTAAGAACTAAGGTCAGTTGGTCAGAGAAAGCCAACCTCACTACACCAGCACAAGAGGCTCCGAAGCCTACTGCTGTCTGGCTTTCCTGCTGCCCAGCTCTCCGAGCCCCAGTGCAGAGCATTTCAAGAGCTTTTGCCTTGCACCCAACACACTCTTCATCAACGAACATCAGGCTGATTTAGTGAGCTGAGGTCTCCAGCCTCAGAGGCATTTTCCAGTTATGTCAAATAAACCTTTCTAACTAAAGCAGCAGTGAATTCTCAAAGAGAGGCAGTGTTGTTCCAAAAACTTGCAGACTTATTGCATATCACACTTTGGTCACCAGAGCAAACTTGGTCCTCTTGCTTGATGTTTGAACAGTGCCTAGGGCAACTGGTTTTGCCCCAGTAAGAAGAAAGAATCAGCCACCACCAGCCAGCAAGCCATGAAGCACTCCTCAGGAGCCGGTACTGGGACAAGCACTGTTTGACACCTTTGTTGGCGACATTGTCAGTGGGATTGAAGGCACCCTCAGCAATTTTGACGATGACACCAAGCTGTGTGGCATGGTTGACACACTGGAGGGAAGGGATGCCATCCAGAGGGGCTGGACAGGCTTGAGAGTTGGGCCCATGTGAACCTCATGAAGTTCAACCAGGGCAAATGCAGGGTCCTGCACCTGGGTCAGGGCAATTCCAAGCACAAATCCAAGATTGAATGCATGGATTGAAAGCAGCCCTGAGGAGAAGGACTTGGGGGTGTTGGTGGATAAGAAGTGGAACATGAGCTGGCAACTTGTGCTGGCAGCCCAGAAACCCCCACATCTTGGGCTGCATCCCCAGCAGCATGGGCAGCAGGGCGAGGGGGGGATTCTGCCCCTCTGCTCCGCTCTGGGGAGACCCCCCTGCAGTGCTGCCTCCAGCGCTGGGGCCTCAGCCCCATCCCTGGAGGTGTTCAAGGCCAGGCTGGATGAGGCTTTGAGCAACCTGGTCTGGTGGGAGGTGTCCCTGCCCAGGGCAGGGGGCTTGCAACTAGACGATCTTCAGGGTCCCTTCCAACTCTAAATCTTCTGTGATTCTATGATTCTATGAACCAGGTCTCTCCTGTACAACACTGGGAGTTCTCTGCACCCTTCTGCCAGGCAGCAGCTTGAGCAGAACATCCCTTTTCACCACAGCAGTTCACAAGGGAGAAGATGAATGTGATTTTTTCTCTTCTCCCCTCCTTTATCTTCTCTCTGACAGAGCAGTGGGAAGCAAGACAGAGAGAGATCCTCCGGATTACAAATCCAGTTACAGTTGTTGTCCTAACTGTTTCTTGTCATCTTGGGTGAGCTCTCACAGCAAGTGCAGGGCAGCCAAGGGATCAGGGACATCCAGCATGGGTTTAGGAAAGGGAGGTCCTGCTTAACCAACCTGATCTCCTTCTATGACCATGTGACCCGCCTTCTGGACGCGGGGAAGGCTGTGGACATTGTGTATCTGGACTTTGGTAAGGTCTTTGACACCGTCCCCCACAGCATTCTCCTGGAGAAGCTGGCGAATCA